>JAKWBJ010000020.1:467500-787500 GCA_023159175.1 Wohlfahrtia magnifica | reverse complement strand
CATATATACATATACTAGCTGACCCGGCGAACTTCTTCCCGCACAAAATTGATGTTTTTATTGCCTAAAACAGTTGCAGTTCACATTATATATTTATTGTAATACTCTATGAAAGACAATAATATCTTTTGTTTTACCATTTTCTTGACAATAACATAATAATACAGATCGTTTGCCGACTCGTGAACAACGTATAATTGTCCGTGAGAGAATACTTGAAATTCTAAGTTTATACCACAAATTCTCAAAGACTGCCTTATTAACGGTCAATCGGAAGGCAACAAACACTGGTACACTTACACGTTTGAACTCAAACGTCAAATCCGATGGTATCGTTGGAATGCGTGGAATCAAAATGTTGTCACCTTTGAAGTTTCCAATAAAAATAGTGGATACAATAATATTGTCCATTAACTTTATTACAGTAAGTCTCGTACCATTACAAAGTTTTAGTTTAATAACAGTCGCTTCCTATAAATGGGAGTAAAGCACCAATTTTTGAATAAATGTTGTTTATAGTACTCTGTACTATTATACCAAAATTAATTACTAGAGCTTGAGTATTTTCCAAGTTATGGGAATCTCTGGCAGGGGGTGGGTTGTCACACCCATTTTGATGCGATTGTCGACATCGATTCTATGACTTACTCACCAAATTTCATTCGTCGCGATCAATAGTTGGGGATAGGGAGAAATATCTCATGTACCGCTCCCTCTGAGAACTTCTTAAAAAAAGAGAAACGTTAACCATATGTATGTGTTCTACGGTACACAGATCTGTTTTAAAATTTCATCGAAGTCGGTGCATTATTCATCCTTAACATTTAGGGGTATGAGTTTTCACGAAAATCGGTCAAGCATTTCTGAGGAGCTACATTAGAATTTTGTATATTAGTTATATAGTTCGTTTTTATTTTCCAGCTTAAAAGGTGTGATAATATCGTTAACCTTACTAAGCCAGCGCTAAATTTAAACTAATGCTTAAAACTCTATTTCGTACTTTCATAATGGAGAAAATAATCATGCCATGCAATACTTTTACTTTTATTTTTTGATTTTCAGCCTTTTGAAATTGTGTCGTGGCTCTCAGAGTCCAACACGCGGCTATAGAAGGGTTAAGAATTTATTTACACACATTTAAAATTTAAATCTGTTTTATTAATATGTGTAATGATTTGTTTCTACTTTTTTTTGCCACAATTAGCCAAATAGCTCGAATAATAAAACAATTCAATTGTGGCATTTACAGTTTGAATGTACGTACAATATTTGTTTGAGAAAGTCAATCCTGTTGGGGAAATAAACGAAAACGAAAATGAGAATGAGAATGAGAATGATGGTAATACATTTGGGAAATGCGAAAAAATGAAAGAAACACATATATATATACATACTCGTATGTATTCTATACTGCACAGAAGTGAATATGTTTTTGATTTCATTTAATTTGATTTTATTTGTCAAATGAAGGACACGAATAATGCTGATTTCATTTGAAATAATTATTGATGTACAGCTTTTGGTAAAATATTTTGTCTGATTATTAAATAAAATTAAGTGGCAGTTATTTAAAAATATATAAAATAACGTAAACTGTTGCGAATACAAATACTTACGCATTGCGCATCATTGTTATTGGGTTGTGCACATATTCATACCAATATTTTGATTTATTATACACATTTATTCAAAAAAAAAGAGTTGGTTTTTTTTGTTTTTTGTTTATATCCAATTATTTATTGTTTCATTTTGTCTTTTTATTAATTTTTTTTATAATACAATTTATTAAATTTAATTATTTTAACTATTAAATTTATATTGATTTTATTATTTATTTAATCGCTTATCTACTAATTAATTGTTTTGTTATAAATTGTTTAAATAATTTTTTTTATTAGTTTTTAATTATTTACAAATAAATTGAATTAATTTTTGTAGTTTTTAGCTAAATTACTAATATTTGTTACTTGTACGTATAAAATGTATATTTCGTTTTCGTTTTTTTTTATACTTTTATTAATATAAATTTTTAATTTGATTTTATTAATACACATTACAATTCATTTGTTTTCTTATTTATTTTAGTAAGAATGTATTGATTTGGTTGGGTTTAGAAATGGAATAATGTTGGGTATTGTTTTTAAATTTGTAACTACAATAGGGGATTTATACATAAGGGATTGACTGACTGTTTCTCTAATTGAAGGACATTTTAAATGATTTAGGTTTTTGTAGTTAAGGTTGAATTAAAAAATATATATAATTTTCTTATTCTTTTTTAATTTTCTTTAAATTTTTAATTCGGTACTGTTTTTTTATTTTAAACACAGAGATAACAATATGAATATAAATAAATTAAAAAAAAAGATTTCAAATCCATAAAAAAATGTATATCTATAAAACACAGATTTTTGTTTTCAACAACTATAGTATTTTTATTTATTAGACATTTTTTCTCTTGTTTAGATTTTTTATTTTAAATTTGCTTAAACTAAATAACAACTTAATGTATATTTATTATGGTTTTGTTGTTTTTAGAATCGTTTGTTAATATTTTAGTTGAGTTTTTTAGGATTTATTTGTTAATTATTATTTATTAAAAACAAATTTACAAATATATTTCTATTTTTAATGTTATTATTTTTCATTTACTTATTTTTTTTTATTTTTGTCAATTTATTTTGTTGTATGAGATTAAAAATTTCACTCTCTTTTTATTTGTTGCGAAAATATTTTTTAAACATGTTTTATTTTATAATAAATTTAAAAAGAAATATTATAAAATAAGATACATGAGCAATTTTATTAATCGTCCCTGTTCTGAAAACCGATATCAAGTTAATTTATTGTTTTAAAACGAATTCATATTTTTTGGTGTTCGAGCGAATTTATTTGTTTTAAAAACGAAAGAAAAAAACATTATCTCCAGTTAAAATTGTTTGCCTTTTTTTCTTTTCTGTTAATTTAAGTTAAATAACAAACACTTTTAAGTTAAAAAGATTAATTTAATAAACGATTTTTATTTCTTTATATTTTGAGCCCAAAGAATCACATTTAAACAAAGACAAACAATGAAAAATTCTTGGGATTTCAATTTAATTTTAATTGCAAAAATTTAAAAATAAATATAGGGTCCGCCATCTAACGTTTTTTTTTCAACTAGTGCTATAACACTTAGCTCATGTCTGATTTGACAGATAATAAGTTTTATCCTTCCGCTGAACGAATATGGTTGTGTATACGCTTGAACAACGCTGGGAATCTGGGCCTGCGATAGACTTACAGAAGATGCCGATTTTGCCAAAAAAATAATCTTTTCAGATGAATCTCATTTAGATCTTGGCGGGTATGTAAACAAGCAAAATTTTCGCATTTGGGGCACAGAAAACCTGCACGAATACACTGAAAAGCCGATACACCCAAGACGAGTCACTAATTGGTGAGGATTTTGGTCAAGAGGCATAATTGGGCCATTTTTCTTCAGAAATGAGCAAGGAGTGTCTGTTACAGTCAATGGCGATCGTCATCGGGCCATGTTGAACGAATTTTTGTTCACAAGAATTGAAGAGGAGGATATTAGCAACATTTGGTTTCAGCAGGACGGCGCTACGTGCCCCACAGCCCAAGCTACACTCGATGTTTTGCGCCCTATTTTTGAAGATTGAATAATCAGCCGCAGAGCAGATGATGTTTGGCCACCTCGGAGCTGCGAATTGACACCGTTGGGCTATTATTTGTGGGGTGCCGTCAAAGATAAGTGTTACGCCAACAAGCCAGAGACAATTGACGCTTTAAAGGACCGTATTCGTGAAGCCATTGGTGAAATACAGCTGCACACAATTGATAATGTGCTTAAAAATTGGACGATCGTGTAGGCTACTGCATGGCCAGCCGAGGCAGCCATTTGAATGAAATTAGTTTCCATTATTAACCGGAAGGATTGTACTTTCAAATAAAAAAAAAAAATTGAGAAAATATTCAGTAGTTTTTTTTTATAGCATTTTCAAAAAAGAAATAAAAATTTACTTAGCGGACCCTATATATCTTTTTTGTAAATAACAAAGTTATCTCTTTTAATGCGACTTTTACATATATTACAATTATTTATATGTAAAATCGTGTAAATCGAAAAAAAGCATTCAAAATGCTTAAAAACTTAGTTACTTTTAACTTGTTTTTATTTGGACTCCAACGCATAATCAGACAAGAGTTATACTCATAGTTAATATATGTATAGATTTTTCAAATATGAGCCTTTATGAATAATAGGAAAACCAGCACTTTATCCAATAACACAACCTAAAAAATAACTCGACTTTTTCTGGTTCAACGCATAATCAAACAAATAGTAACAGTTTACATATCCTTTTTAATCCAGGACAGTCAGTAAGCGCCATGGAATCGATTTTAACAAATTTTGGCAACATTTTGACTCTATGGAGTTGGATACTATAGGTTCTGGTTTCTCTGCAGGTGTTTCTGTAAGTTTGAGGCAGGTACGGTTCAACCAAACTTTTGCAATACCCGATGTTGGCTTATGTTCGTTGTGTTGGTAGAATGGGATATTACTTGCTATAACACCTTCCTCTGTACTTTGCGTCATATTTTCTCTTCGAAAATGAGATAAACGAATTTATCCACTCTACCAGCATTCAAGATAGAATCCCAAACCATTCTCCAAAAGTAAAATTACGCACAAATTACACTTGAAGCTAATCACACACAGGCCACACATACAATGAAAATGAAGAATTACACACAATATGTGTAATTATACAAAAGTTGGCAACACTGCATTCAATTCAATATAATACAAAATAATGTTTTTAGCGAGGGAATTTCCTTTTTACTCAGTGTAAGCACAAATACGTGGGTGTTGTCACACGAATCTTAATAACTTGAAAACATATTTTAATCTGACTGCACTTTAGTTGATATCTGGCCATATTTACATACATAGTATGGATATACAGAAATAACAGAGAATAAAAAACATAAAACGACTTTAATCGACTGGCAGCGCAAATCGAACTTAAAAGACAAAAAAAAAAAATACGACACAAATCGCAACAACGTTAATCAAGGCGACCTAAATTAGGAGATTACTGTATATATAGACATATAGAGTTTTTTAAGTGAATAAATTCAATCTTATAAAATTCGTGTAAATAGAGGTAATTTCTATATGTGTATGTCGTGCAAATATAACAAACCATTTTCCAAATGCTGTGATGCCAGACAATTTGCCCAAGATTGAGAAAAGAGCTCAAACGACAACTGTTTTAACTTGAAATATTTCATTTTTTACTTATTCAACTTGCAGCTGATTTCGACTTTTAAATAAATATTCAGACTTTTTTTCGAATGATAGGCAAACAAGTGAATTAGGGAACACCAAATAGCATTTATTCGTTTTTTTTTTTTTTAACATAAACAATTCGGTTTTCAAAACGGGCCTGACTATTTCGTTTATAATCGAAAAGGACTTTCATTTGTGTAATTGTTATCAGTTTAAAGGGATGATTTTAAAAACTAACTAAAGGATAAGGTAATAAAAATTTGAAGAAAAAAAAGACTGAAAAAATAAAAAACTCTATTAAAAGTTAAAAATTTTTTGAAAAAAAAAACCGAAAAAAAAATTTAATATTTTATGCGATGAAATGACATACAGCTTTTTTATAGACACAATTTCATTGAGTTGTTGATGATTGCAATTTCAATTGCTTTTGAAAATAATGACCAACTGAATGTAATCACACCTTACTTTTCTTTGGGACTTTAAATGCATTTCTTTCTAAAGGCAGTTAATTGAGTTTTTATTGGTTTTAAATGACAACGTTTCAGATATTTGGTAAAATGCTGTCGTCAAAGGTCTCTTGTTTCCTTCCTTTAAATATGTTAAAATTGTTGTTTATTTAGTTTCTTTTTACATTGTATACTTACATACATACATACAGACATATATATGTGTGTAATTAAACATGAGGTTTTTATCTCAAACGCATTTAAAATGGTTTTATTTCTTTACTCGTATAATTGGTATTACATACATATGGTACATACATACATGCATGCATATGTATATACATACATACATATGTTTATGAGGTTCATTGTCTACTTCATTATTGTTGATTTGTTTTAAACTTGAGTTGAAATTTATTCTATTTCTAGATCTACTTATCGTCAAAATCGTGTACCGTTATTACGATCTTGTGTTACTATGATGCTCTCACCATTCAGCTGATGTTGAATTATTTCTTCTGGTACTGTTTTTAAAATTCCCGAATTTGAAGGCTAAAAATATATATTCAGAAGGAAAACATTTTATTGAGATAAGAATTAGAAATGAAACAATTTTTTTCTCTCTTTTTTTTATTCAACGAATTTGCCCCGAAACTGTTTACATTTGAAAGATACGTATTGTTCATATTGTTTATGTCGCAAATTATTCTATTTTTCTATTTTTAACTGATTGCATAGAAAATGAAAATTTATATTTACCGCTTCGTTAAGATAGACACCTGAGCTACCCAAGCTATTGACAGGCATTATGCCGCCATTTCCCTGTAAACTTAAAATGCTTCCTCCAACTCCACTCACTGAACAAGTTGATGCTAATGATGAAGATGGCAACGTCGTTGTAGCTGATGCTCCTGCTGCGGAATGTGTTGATGCTGCCGAAGGCGATTGTGGTCTCTTCTGGGACGCACAAATGATGGATTGTTGTTGAGCATTATGATGTAAGGGTGGCATGTGTACGGGTAACACACCACCACAGCTGCCGCTGCTACCACCACCAGAACCACCACCAGCTGTAGTGTGGACATTTGCTGCAGACATTGATGTGGGTATGTTTTGCGACTGTGAAACAGAAACTAGCTTATGAGCATACATAGATGGTAGAGGTGGTGTTGTAAAAGTGGCCATTTGTGATGGATGTGACATTGTGACACCAGTAATGGTATTCGTGGCAAACATAGGACTCGTCGAGTACATGGGATGATGAGCAAGATCAATCTGTAAAAATTCATACATATGTACACGTACATATATACATGTATATACATATGTATTTGTGTAAATGCATTTATGTACAGTTATACATTATGAAGAGAATGGATATGAATATGGATATGCATGAGTACGATTTTTATGAATAATAACAATAACAAGAATAAATGTAATGAAAACAATGTAAAAATATGAATACAATCGTGTGTAGTAGAGGGGCAGTACTCGTATAAGGATTGGGTTGGAGGCAGTTTGTAATTGAATATCCATGCTAAGGAATGAGAATGTTATCAATATGAAAGTTTAATTCATTCGTTAACATAACAAATAATACCGAAAGGGCAACTAAGGAATAATAAAAAAGAAATTCGGTTTCATTTCGTTTCAGTTATTCGTTTTGGCAATTTGATATGTGTATCGTAATTATTACGATTATACAAACCAACATACACACACACACACACACAAACACATACATTATGTATATATGATGGTATGTTCGAGTAATACACAAACGAATAAATAAATATATGATTTACTATTTACATATCGCACACTAAATTATGAACAGTCACAACACAAAATTTATCAAAATCGCTTTTTGTTTTGCAAAAACCTATTCACAGATCAAATTTCTTTCTATCTCCCACGATAACTCTTCTTTCATCACTGTGTTCATTACTTGGGAAAATACAGTTAGTTTAAGTATGTTTTCATATTACTTGTGTTTAGTCATTTAGTAATTTTTTTTTATTTGAAGTTGTGACGCTGTTAATAAAAACAAACAAAAATTGTTAAATTTTTTAGCACATTATTTAGTATTGTTGGCGAACAACTTTAGTTAAATTTATTTTTGTATATGGATTAAATATCATCTTCCTTTTTCTGCAAAACTGAAACTGTTACAATTTTACTGTTAGCGATCTTAACGCTAAAGACGTGAATGTTATGAATTGCTGTTGAAGGTAAACGCTGAAGTAATGACATTTGAACTTGCATATACTCGTATATATACGAAATATGACGAATTAATTTTCTATTCCGATTATTGCTTTTGACAACAACAAAAATAAAAATGTACTCTCAATGTACGGTTATGCTGTATATTAGTGACATCTAGGTAGTATTACGCATAAATAAGGGGACAATATGCATTCCCATACACAGTGTTGGAACAAATAATTGAGACACTGTCTTTTTTTTCAATTAATATGTCATAAATATTTATGTATTGAGGTTTTATTATTGGAAAATTATTCAGACCATGAAGAGCTCCAAAAAAAAAAATATTTAATGCAATCCAATGAATGAAAATTGTAGAGACTAAGAGAAGACAGCGTGGACAACTGTCGGTTCGGATAAACTTTTAATTCGTACCTCAAAGATTAATCTCTCCAAGTCATCAAATAGCCTGAAAAATGAACCTATCGCTCCTGTTTCCTGAGAGTTCTTGAAATGTATTTTTTCTCAGCAAATAAAAACAACACCTGCCTCGTAATAATTAGAACAACATACTATGGGCTGATGAAATGAAGATTAATTTGTTCGTGTTTGGTCAGATGCTAAATAGTATGTACGAACATATTTTAGTTACAATTCATACCTTATTTTAGTTTAATAAATAATGTTGAACTGCATACCTTTCATTTGTTTACATTCCAAAGCAATACGCAAACCCACCATATGAAATAGGAGAACTAACCCATGACAACTTTTACGATTTCAAGAGTTTCAAGGAAGAGTTGGGAAAAAACTTATCTAATAATGAATACAATCGAAAAGTTATATGACGTGACATATTGTGTCATATTTTAATTTTAATATCTTTTACTTAAGCTGTAAAACAAAGTTTAATATACGTATGTATTTCCACCATAAAAATAATATAAATCTTATTATAAATCGTATAAAGAGGCTTATTATACAGAAAGATGTCTTCAATAAAGAGGCACAATTTGATACAATACCTACTAAAAAATAAAAATAAAAATTAAGTATAACTCTTTTGAGGCGTTTTTATTTCACTATATAACTCAATTTGATTATAAAATTGTAGCCATTAAAGAGAAAAAAACAGTTTTTTGCCTCTTCTGAACATTTGAAAAATTTAAGTTGTGACTGTTTGTGATTTAGTGTGCGATATAATATGGAAACGTTTAAATGTCTACGTATATACTCGTACATACATATGTTCATATGTATGATATTGATTGAATGAATGTTGATTTTGCATTTTTCATACTGAAAGTATAGTTTGTTGTTTTGTAGAATCTGAACTGAATCCTGGGCAACATAATGTATAAGAGCATAAGTGAATGTATGTGAATGTGCGTCAATCCAAATTCAAACCGATTATTGATTGACATTGACCCAAATTCTATGACCGTAATTAAATAAAGAATCAAATATGCATATGGAATAATTTTAGGTGAAATATTAATAAATTTTTACAAAAGGAGGTAACTTTCTTTAGAGATTTTATGTTTTTATTTCCTATTTTTATTTATTTTATTTTTTTGTTTTTAAAGAAAAAGACGCACCTTTTTGACAAATAGATTCTATTTATTTCTATTGAATTCTTTATTTTTAATTAGAATTTTGTTAATTGCAAATTTTGATGTTTTTACTTTTTAATTAAACATTCGTTGAGTAACCTGATATGAAACAGGTTCTATCATCAACGCTTGCCTCCAAACTCTCCCCATTTTCACTATCAATCATGGAAATTACCTGTGAGTATATATTGGGTTCGGCCCGTTTCAAATCCGTTTGCCTTGGTCTTCCCAAGGTTGCGCTACAATAGGGAGGGACTCGTTGGCTACCTGCCACACTTATATCGGCGCGCGGCAGCTCACTCTGAAAGATAAATTGAAAAAAAGAAAATGATATTTAATACAATTGACACCTCATAGTTTAGATTTCTTTTTTTAAATATCCTTCTTGTTGTGTGTGTGTGTGCGTATGGTTTTTCTTTTTTAAGTACATACACACAAATCCCAAATCACATAACTTGTGAGCAAAACACATTGATGAGATAGTAGTTTCATAATTTGTATTGTTTTAATTGCTGTTGCCTAAATAAAGGCTTAGATAGAGACAATAAATGTATTTTATATTGTACACTGAACAAAAGTTGTATAGCCAGCCTATTGGGATGTTCGTTTGTCTCGCATAAACATACAGAAGTAGAAATATGTTTTAGCAATGAATGATTAACATTAAAGATGTATGTAACATGTCCATTATTTTGTGATTCCACTGTAAGTATGTATGTATTTATATTTAATGAATATTGGTTGAAATATTAAGGGATGATGGTTAAGTTGCGGTGAGGAAAAGGTTCAATTGAAAATTAAAAACACATTCACACATGTTATTGTGTATGTCAGAACGTTTATATATTACATATGTATGTACATATGCACAAATACAACGGAGAATATTAAGCACATATATACATATATATGTATGTACATATGTACATATTTACATACACTTGTATGTATGTATATAATATGTATGCATGTGTGCTGTATAGAAATACATGCTGAATATATTGTGCGGTTTTAAATCCTTGTACAATACGATTTGTAATAACAATCGATAATGGTTGCTGTTTAGGTTTATTATAACCCATCTAACCAATATACCAACATGCTGAATGGCCAGCCATTTACCTAGCCAGTCAGCGAGTCAGCGAGTCAGCCAGCCAGTAAACCAGTAGTTTATCAGCCAACAAAAAGTTATTGTTTAATGAACTTTATTCATTGAATGCCGTGTGCATTATGCATACAAAGAAGCATACAAACGTTTACATGAAGGAAAAAACTCAATCAATAAATTTTTAATATTACTTTTATATCGATTGTTGTTGTTGTTGTTGTTGTTGTTGGTTTTCATTATATTTTGTATCGTTTTGCTTTCATTGTGTTTGTAGTTCTCAACTAGAAAATGATTAGAGTGAATTAGAGAACTTAATGGGAATAGAACGCCATGGTAACTGTGGCAATATTTTGGTTATTGTATTTCCATGTATTTGCATGTTCTTGCTTTTTGTATCGTATGTGTGCTGTGAACAAAGTTAACTCACCTTATTTGATTGTTGATGGTGGTGTTGAGCTTGGAAGGCACTCATTTTACTAACCGGTATAAGAGTATTGTATTGTACATATTGCCCATGATGTGTTGGCGGTGCTGCTGACATTTGTTGTGCTTGCTGTTGTTGGAGATGTTGTTGCTGTGATTTTTTATCGACGACAGCATATGTGGGTATTATGTGATCATAAGTTGATGATGAAGTTATTACAGCATTTTGTTCTGCCATAGCGGCTGTGGCATAGGCATGAGTGTGGGCATTAGTTGTCCATTCGTCCTCCTCGTCATGTCCATCTAAGTGTGCATGGAAATAAGGGAGAATATTTCGAAAGGTAGAAAAGATTGTACAAACCTTGTGGTATAATGTCTGGATTTTTGTCAATACTGTCTAAGCTGCTAGTAACGTGACAATTTCCCCGACCGTTGTGCAAGTCGTGATTGTTGCGAAGTGCCCCGAGGCCATTATTGTTACGTCCTGAAGCTGGGGCCGCTCCATGCATATAATTATTTCTATCTCTTCCAGAAGAACCTCTCATTCTCACAATGATTACAATAATAAGTGCCACCAGAATTATACTGACCACGATACCAACTAAAATACCCAAAAAAGGACGTATGTCTTCTATAACTGGAGCGTAAGCTAATGACAGATCTAAAAGTTAGTCGAGAAATAATAAAATTACTAGATTGTTGCTCTTTAAAGTATAGTTTTTGGTCAGCAACAAATGATTTAAAAAAAATAAAAAATAAATAAAATAAAATAAAAATAAAGTGATAAGTGCTTCGTTGAGGCCTTTAAAAATAAATGAATGGATGAAAATCAAATCAATTTTAAATCTGTTTTAAGAATTTCATAAGTGACAATGCCGATTTATTGTATTAATAAGGTATAGAAGTGTTGCCATCTTACTTTTCTTAGTTTTATGTAGGGTTAAATTAAAAGGTGCTTGAGTAATTGTCTCGTAAGATTTCTTATAAGTAATGAAAACTGAAAATTTATTAAAAAACAAAACAAAACAACAGAATTATAATTACAAATCTTTAATTGAAGTGTGATTTTAACATAAACATCAGTAATTAAAGAAATTATTAGATTTTATTATTAAGTGGCGGTTATAGCATTTAAAGATACATTTTGGTAACGAAAGCAATTACATAATTTAATTACATATTCGCCCACGAATATTACCTGTTTGTTTCTCAGGATCTTTTAGTGTATATACTTGCAATATTGTTGCATTGCTGCGTCCTTTACTATTGTGGGCAACTAGAAAGACATTGTAACCCGCACCAGGCACTAAACCACGTACTTCAAAATATGGTGTCCTTCATATCATAGATGAGTTGTGACGGAACAAAAGTTTTAGAAAAAGAAAAAAAGAAAAAAAAACGTATTCAAGTTAAAATTTATAGGCATTTGCAAATTTGCATTTGCAATTAACAAAAGAGCATATGACATCGTGTGTGTGGTTTTTTTTGTTTTTTTTTTTTTTGGTTTTGCATTTACAAAACCATACATCATACAATGATGACAAAAACAAAACAAATGAGAGAGAAGAAACAAATGAAGAATTGTTTGAGAGAGAAGAAACAATTCTTCATTTGTTTCTTCTCTCTCATTTGGAAAAAAAAGAAAAGAAGAAGATTAAAATTGAAAATTTATTGGAGTTTGTGCGCTTGTACTCACTTTGATTTGTAGATTTTTGGATGTCTGGTTGTGCCATTGACATAAACTTCCATGATGAAATCTTGCTGTAAGCCACCATCAAAACCTTCAATGCATTCTATTTGAAAGCCAGTCGATGTCTGATTGAGCAAAGTACAATTTACTAAAGGGTCTGGTTCACCTTAAAGGCAATAAGCAAACGTAACCAAAATAAATCCAATAAATTTATGATTAAAAGATGCGAGAGAGAGAATCCCAAATTATGAAAACGTTTGTAATCCAAATAAAATAAACTTTTTATAGTTCTTACGTTAAATTTCACGTTAAATATTAATTTATTCTATACTGCAAAAAACAAAATTAATTTGGAGAAATATACCGCAACAAAAACAATGTCGGTTGTTACACTGTACTTCGATTATATGGTACAACTACTTATGTGTATATACGAGTACAGGTTAGTATGTACCAACAAATTAACATTTTCATTAATCAAAACAGTGAAGTGGAAATTTAATGAGAGGAAAAAAAATAGAATAAAATTTTAAACGCAGATAGTCAGTGTAAAAGTCAACCACATTACAAGGTTCAATATAAACAGAAATTGTCATTTGGGATTAAACAAAGGCAGTATACAGACAGACAAACTGACGGACAGACATACATACGTTTTGTTTGGCGTTTGTTACACTGGCCATTTCCTCTTTTAAGGTTTAGTTGATGTTTGTTTTTGTTTTTCGTTCAATAAAATGTCATGAAAATTGAAAAATGATGTTTGCATATACAAAAGCTTTCATTGTGATATATTAGCATAATGGTACAGCAACAAAAACAATTAACCACGCCTTTTTCTGTAACACTGATAGATGGATGGTTGACTGAGTGAATAAATGAATGAACACAATACTGCCTCACATCCTGACTTACTTACCTGCTGGGGTTATTGTATAAATACAAGGCTCTGTTTGATCACCGATTTCATTACTCGCCCAACATAATAAAGTTCCATAGTCCTGTTGAAAGGCAGAAGTAAAAGGAGAGAGGGAGAGATAGAGAGAGAGTGAGAGAGAGAGAGTATATTGAAAAAATACATACAAGTAATATGAATGTATATATACTCACGCACATACACACATGCACACGCACACATACGCTCTCACACGAACGTCTATGTGAATACATACCTACATACATGTACGCAGAAATGTATGCATAAACTCGACTACAAACAAACTATAAGTTGACCGTAGTGCTAACAAAAGCTATCATTGAAAAAGGTTAAAACCGCAATTCATTTGGAAAATTATGCGAATTTATTTCAAAGTGGATGATTTATCACTTGAATAACAAACACATTTCTAGCCACTCTTTTACACAAACACAATCGTACAAATACATACATAGAAAAGCATTTATAATATAGACAATGTAGACATTTCCATCTGATGAGTCATAATAACAGAGATTTTCACTTCTGTTCCACAGCCTGCCCCTATAGACTCTTATCGGCTATGATTACGTGCATGTGTGAGTAACGTCTATGAGCGAACAACAATGTACGAGTATGTCTGTGATTGTATGAAGTGCTACTCACAAAGAGGTGTGACATCATTATCATTGTTTAAGCAGGCATTGAAATAATATGAACAAAAAACCACTCATAGACATCCTTTCGTTCGCTTTATCATTTCTCATATCGAACTTTTTTTTTAACCCAACAAATTATTCAACTCCTTTGCACAGCCCATTTAAAACACAAAAAATTACAGAGGACATGAATAATGATTGAAAGTGTTCGTAAAAAAAAGAATGCAAAAAAAACAACAGCAGCAACAACAACAAAAAGTATAAATCACAACATATCACAGGGAGACCGTGAATCAACTAATAATTATCTACTAACACTATTACGAAGCACCTTTCTATGAAGGCACTGTACTTTACCGTTCTGTTTCCACATGCAAGTGCTGTATGTATGTGAGTGCCTTAATATGTGGGGAACAAGGAACTTACATTTTCTGTCATCGGTGTATAATGGGCAATACTACGGCCACGATCAATAGCTATAAGTGAGGCTGGTATATCAATTGTTTCACCAAGTGTGGCATTAAATTTCCACACGTATGTTGTTTCTGCTGGATTTGCTTCAATTTCACATGCTATTTTAACAGTCTCATGACGTCCTGTGCTGTAGACAGCGCGTTGCCCTGGTCGACATACTGGTGCAACTATCCAAATCATTATATTGATGTTTGATTTTATTGCAAAGGCAGGCGAATAAAAAATAAGAAAAAACACGTTTTTAAGTTTCATATCCGCAAATAAATGATGAAAAATATAAAAATGTTGCAAAGTAAACGGTTGGGGAAAGAATACCAAACATAAAATACGAATACTCTACAGTATTCGTATGTATATACATACGCACACACTTTAATTTTACTGATCGAATCAGCACTAATATTAAGATAAAAAAAAACTTGTTCTTTTTGGTCTGTCCGTCTGTTTAGTTACCAATAATTGACTACTTAATATGGTACTACTACTGATTGAATCACCACCTCAAATTTAAAACAGATTGATTAATAGTTGATTCTATCTACTAACACACAATTTCCTTTCAAAGAACTGCAGTTATAAGAAAAGATCGTTTAATGAATATTTCATATTCTGAATCAATTTACTCGGGTCTGGTTTGTTATGATCCCGGCTTTTTAAAAGTTACTAAGTAAGTTCGAAAAGGAAAATGATGTCTGTCCTTACTGTCAATAACTTTCTTGATTTCTTTAATTAATCATATCTTAATTAAATTAATTTGAGCAACTCGTTACGTTTTATTAATAAATCTTGTAGTTTGTTTACGATCAGTTGTTATAAATAGGATTGCTTATCCCTCCCTAAAATAAAAATAATTATTTTTTAATAAATTTCTTCATTACATTGTATTTACACATTGCGGACATTTAAAATATCTTCGTGAAATGCATTTATCTATACATTCTTCTCGTCAATGCCTTATAATCAGGAAAACCAGAAATATTCAATCGCATGTTTTTTCCCAATCGGTCAATCAACTCGGATGTAAGATCCTTATCCGTTTCATGAATTTTTATGAAGTTTGCCATCGATTTGTGCATATTTTTGCATATATAAGAGCATATTTTTGACATTTTTTCGTATTTAAAGAATATTTTAAACCTTTTTAGGTCGTATTTGGACTTTTTGTGCTCTAAAATATTTTTACAGCGAACAAAAATTTTCATCTTAAATTCTGAATATGAAGTGCAATCGGAATATTTTTAACGCTCCAAATATGTTTGTCTCTCAAAAATATGTGTCAAAAATTTTAAGATAACATACGCAAAAGCAAGTGTCTTACAAACGCATGCTACTTGCATTCCTAATTGACAGCATCGCTTATGCGAACGTATTGTAAAAAAGTGCCCTTAAAAGCTCTAAGTAGAGATGCCCGAACCAGTTATAATTAAATTACAAAAATATGTCAATACATTAAAATGGCAATAGATGAACTAAAACATGCAAATACAAAAAGTAAATTGATTACTACCACTTTACATTTGAAAAGTTAAGTCACTAAAAAAAATTTCTGCTTTATTCTACCAATAATTTGTAGCTGTGTATTCAAATCTGTTTAGAAATTGAACACAATTATTGTTTTGTATTCTGTTGTATTTTTTTTTTTTTTATATTGCTGACTAATATGTTCCTATAAGTATATGCAAAAGATATTGATTGAGTTGTTGAATAAAATTTTTTATTATTAACAAAGAAAACATTTTGTTTTAGAGCATCTCTCCTCGGTAATGACCACTTGGTTGGGATGCCACTTCACTCTGGCAGATATTTGGTTCTGCGGAACATGTTAAGCAGGGCACAGTTACGGTGTGTTAGTGAACCCACGTGCTCTGTATTAAGACAGATGCCGATTTGGGGATGCCGCGGCGTAGACTACGTATCCTGGTGGTTGTCATTACTAGGCACTGGATGGCTAGTGCGTACGCTAGAAGATTAGATCTACCGTTCAATGATAACTGTATGGGTTGTCAGAATAAGGAAGAGGAAGAGACTGTAGAGTATTTCTTGTGCCAGTGTCCAAATCATTCGAATATCAGGACTGTTTTCCTTGGCAGTCTGTTTCTGCATGCCATGTCGAACCTGTCCGATATGAGTATCAGTAGAGTCTCTTCTTTTGTGCATGCGTGTGGTTGATTCGGTTGGACGCTCCTACTACTACTATGGCCATCACAGTAGTATCAATATTGGACCCAATTGAGCTGGACCGGTGTCTGGTTACCCGTCATAACTAACTAACTAAGTAACTAGTAGGGAGATCGGACGGTTATTATTCGAACGGTTTTAACCGTTCTTTTTGGTTTTGTCGAATACAGTTTTTTGAAAATCTTAATTTTTCGAATACCGAATAAACCGGTTTATTGAACACGAATAACCAGTTAACTTAAATATGTATAATTTGAATACGTTTAAATATATTTTTTATTGTGAATCTGCTCATCGTCTAACTATTTGTATAAATTGAATTATTTTTGTATATATGACAACCTTGAACATCTCACAAAGAACGTGAAAACCAAAGTAGATCGAAAAAGATATGCGCAGTTGAGCAACAATAACTTTTTCTCATCTTCTTTATATAAATATTGATTTTTATGTATGGACAATGATCAATTAGCCTCGCTGAGAGCGACCCACCATCGCTGGATCCGGACGGCAGATATATTAGTTAGAGAAGTTTTTCACAGCGTAAATACACATAACCAGTCGCTAGCAATTTTGTGAGGTGATATCGCTGTTGAAAATTGTCAATAGCTGTTGCCTGGGATTGAACCGACGACTTCTTGGTTGGAAGGTGGGTTTCTTAACTAACATACCACAGTGACACACACTTATTAAGTACGTGGTGCATGAATTTACATACAGTGCTGTCCGAAGCCTAAGCAACTTTTCTTGTCGAGGCAATTAAGGACTCGTATATTACTAATAGATTTATTCAAAGCAATACATTTACACTTTGTTATCTAAGCACTTAAATTATATCTATAATAACAAACCTTTAATTCCATTCTGTACCAAGTAATACAAAAACGAAATTAGCTCCTTGAGTAGCTTGGCGAAAATTAAGCAACTTTCAGTACTTTGCGAAATATACCTTATTTTTTATGGCTTCGGCACACCGTTTTTGCATAGTTATTATGAGGTTTGTTAGTATTATTGTCAGTGTTGATTGTCACTTTAATTTTAAGCTCTCCGTCAGGTTCTGCTTATTTTTACAACGATGTGATCCAGCTCAGCGCTTCAAGAATCGAAAACAATTTTATTTAAATAAAAGAACCTTTTAACCGGTAATTTAAATAACTATTAGGCGAAAACGGATTTTTAAAAATCGCTGCTTTTCGAATTATTCGAAAAGCGGTTTTTGAAAATATTCGAATAATCGATATCCCTACTAACTAGAGCATATTTTTCAATTTTAAAATTATATTTCCGGAGTTTTAGTGCATATTTTATGCTCATAAAACACATTTGTAAGAGTATATTTTTGATTTCCCTGCTTATAACTTATGCAATCATACCACGCATAGCATGGTCCCATATTATTCAAAATCGTATTATTCGAAACTAATAGGTCATACAGTTTTGAAGATAGCAAAGTAACTTGTATGATTATCCCGTTACTTAGAGTATGTGAAGTATATAAGTATTGGATCCACTTAGGCGGCTCAATTTTAAATTAATACAAGTTCTTTATTATACTTTGGCCAATTCAAGTACCGTGCTATTCGAGGGGCATTCGTATATTCGTCGGACTTAGTACCGAATACAGAATAACTGTGAAGACTTGATTCTCTCACCAAATGCCTCTAAAATTTCATGAAAATAAAAAATTGCCAACAACGAAAACAAACATCCAAACAAACAAAGACTAAAAATAAATAAATCCATAGCAAGCTTTAATATATATGTGAGTGGGATTATTTCCTTCCATACGGCTTGGCCGGACAGAACAATGACAAGCAATTTGTTAGCTTGTCTTCAGCATAACAGTAACAATGACTAAGAGTCCTTGGCCATATACCATATAAAGCAACAGCAACAAGAACAAAGGCACTAAAAATATTGTCATATACAATATTTATATGAGTGTGTGTGCTTGTTCGGTTATTATAATTTGCAGGCTTATTGTGAGAGTTATGGACACACACTAGAGAAAACAATACTGTTGTTCTTGCCATTGCAAAAGATGAATTCGAGAAAAAAAGAAAAAACACTCGTTTCGAATGTACAATATAAAGCCCGAAAACGAATTGGTAAAAAATCATTATTAAAATCATTGTAGTACTACGGTATTCAGTTTCCTTTAACTTTGCTAGCAAATGAAACCTTAGGCATCCTTTATTGAAAAGGAATCAAACAATAATTCCAATGCAGTGTGGAATTGTTTGCGAAAGATACTCATTTAATATCACAATGAATTGGTTTACGAATTTCAATTCATTGTATGATGTATTTCTCTTTCTTTTTTTCGATCTTTAAGCTTGAACAAGAAGTAATAAAAAAAGTCAATCATTAAATAAAAACAGTTATGACCATGTGAAAACAAGAGCAAATAATGCTGATGAAAGCTATTAGATTATGAGAATGGGAGTTCAAAATAAGCAATACTTACATCGTATATCCAAATGTACCGGATTACTTTCGCCATCTCCTTCCCGATTACTGCCGACACATGTGTAAATTCCACTTCGTGCTCTGCTTACATTTTGCAACACTAGACTCTGATTTGCCACTATGATGCCTTCGGCAGCATTATTTTCCAATATGTTACCCTATTTCATTTGAAATTAAAAAAAGAAAAAAATCAAATAAAATAAAATAAAATAAAATAAAATAAAATAAAATAAAATATAGAGATAAAATGTTAAATTAAAAGTATTCCTCTTAAAAAAAAAATACAAATACAAATACAAATAAATCAATAGAAAACATTTTCTTTGTGAAGATTTTTCGTTATCATTATTATTTGTCTGCTCTATAGAAACATGATTGATGAAGTCATCATCTCTAATGGCCAAAAATAATAGTCGACGTTAATTTCTACTCAAGTCAAGATTTTAGCTCAAATTGACAACATTTTTCTCAGTACACTAGATATGTATTTGTAAAGAAGAATTTGTTGTCAGATTGCAAATTAAATAATTAAAATCAAACGAATTTCTACACAAGTTTAATTACATTACGTGGCACAATGACTCCCTTTTAATTTAATTCTTTTTTCCGTAAATATTCATTGACACATTTGGAGTCATATTAACGAACATTTTCCTTTTTCGTTAATGATTTTATTCTAAATATTAAAAAAATAAATAAATTTAAACTGTTTTTAAGGATTTATGAATTTAATAAGTAAGATTTCTTTATTAACTTTACGAGATAAACGAATTTGTAAATTTGTTTTCCATACAGCAGATGGATTTCTTTGTTTAGCTTTTGTTTTAATTTGTTTCTTTGAATATGCCAATGCAACGAATTTTCTTTTAATTTTTCTCGTATGCACTTACATTATGACGCCAACTGACATTGTTGATCCATGGGTTTGATTTAATGTTGCACTCAAAAAATACGTCAATACCTTCACGAAAAGTTGAATTAAGGGAATTCGTTCCAAGTTCTAGAGTTACAACTGGAATGTCTGAATGCAGAAATGAAAACAAAAAGTGAATTTGAATAATTAATGTTTTGTAAAGCAAAAATAAAAAATGTTTTTTTTTTTCGATTATATTGACCTTATTTTCGTAAATTATTTATTTATAAAGCTTTTCATCTGATTATCTTCAACTGGATTAATTTAATAAAGTATTCTGTTGAATTTTTTATAACCTTTAAAAACCCTTTTTATCCTATTTCTAGATCTTTTATGTTTTTTTTTTTTTTAATATTATATTGGTTTTATTTTGTTTATACTCAAAAAACTCCAGGCTGATTTCAAATAAAGATAAAAGTGAATTCAAGTGTTTAAATTTTAATTTAAGAAAGAGAAAAAGTCAGTCAAATATTACAAAATACTTGGCGTAATTTTTGTTTAATGAAAATACTATTTTCCTTTTAAAGATTATGTGCATGGATACATACTATATAATCTACTGAATACAACTCTTTATCGAATTTCTAATTAAAAGTTATTCTCACTCTTCTTCGTACAGGTTGGTGGTGTATTTTATTTTCAATGGGACTTGGCCAGTATTATTCGGGATTGCACGGGCTAGTGCACATACGTTTTAGCATACCTTTCGATTTCTTCTCTAATCTTTGACAGGTTCAGGTCTGTTAGAATTTCTTATAAGCCATGGAGCGTGAGACCAACCAAGATGTCCTCGGTTTAATCACAGCGGCATCACTACGTTATGAAAGACTTCTCTATCTAATACATCTGCCGTTCGCAGCCGGCATTAAGTTGTAGGTCCCTTTCAATAAGTCTTTAAGTCCGTTCAGCAGATTGATTTGAAAATCGCATTATAAAGAATCAACTTGCATTTCCAGCTAAGAACCGAGTATCTATTAATAAGCCAATTTAATTCTATTGCCATCAATTTCATTTGCGTCAACTTAGCATCTATGTGAATTTTCCATGTTAACCGACGGTCAAGATGTATTCCAAAATTTTTAACATCAGTACTCAGGGTATAATTTTGATATTTATTCGAACAGATGGTCATGGTTTCCTTTAGTGTGAATGTTATGTAATTACTTGTTTGTTCGTTAAGCTTTATTCTCTATTGCTCTATCGGATGATCTCATACTCCTCATGAATGCTTAGATGGCTGTACAGTCGGCAAATCTTGGGTATCAAACATGAGGTATATACATATTAGCATAAGTCCCAAGATACTTCCTTGGGCAGCGGTTTTTTCGATTCCTGTAGATTTCA
The DNA here is from genome assembly GCA_023159175.1 of Wohlfahrtia magnifica. Lineage (NCBI taxonomy): Eukaryota > Metazoa > Arthropoda > Insecta > Diptera > Sarcophagidae > Wohlfahrtia > Wohlfahrtia magnifica. Next base: position 765,760 of record JAKWBJ010000020.1, on the reverse strand, counting down.
CAGTTTTTTGTGCAATCTTTTAATTCGTTCTTAAGGCGGAGAGAACTAATAACTACTCCATATTTAACGAAGATTCAGCTTGAAATGTTTCACCAGAAAAACCAAAATCAATTAAATCGAGAATCTTTTGCCGGTGAACCGATATTGCATCCCTTAAGTTTCATACCCAATAAGTATGCTTAGCATTGTAGTCAGTGGCTGCCAAGAATCGGGCCTTCAGCAATTACTGCGATTAAATATCTGATATCACAAATTTGTGTAGAAAATCCGACATATAAATTGTGGTGGCCTAAAGATAATCATCCCAAAACTTATTCATTAGATTGTGTGACATCTTCAATATCATAAAAAGATTTTGAATGAAAATCTTGCACTGAGATGAGTTTTACAGATTAGCATGATGTATATAAATTTCTTTGTTTATAAAAAAAATATTTAATTATTTTTTGTGTAAATTTCTTTTATTTTATGAATCGTAACAGAAGAAATTAAATATTTTGATGAGGTAATCAGCCTTAAAATTGGAATAAAAAATTAATTATATAAATATTTTTTTATACCTTAATATATACAGTGAATTCGCGAGAGTGTGAACTTCGAATTTAGTGAGGTTTCTCATTGTTCCTTAGTTTTATTTGTATATGTAAGATGTAAGATTTAAGACGTAATTTTAATAAATTTGCAATGTTAGATGTATAAGAAAAACATTTGAGAGATATAAAGGCTGTGCCACCCTTATACATATATTATAATTCAGTTCATTTTCACCTGATTGTAACCTCTCGTAACGCAGAGTACTCTTAAAAAACTTTCTTGGACTCCACCTGAAATTTTTGCACTTCTGGTTGCCTTGAAGTCTCTAAGTCTTGATTTTACTTAGAACCAACATTTTGCCATCGGACGATGCTTAGAGAAGTTTCGTGATTTACATTTTACCATACCACTGTTTCGTAGGAATAATGGATTGTTTCCGAAACATATCAATTTTGTACAAAGGTAACAAACGTTTTTCTACCAACTCTTTTATACACATTTGCCTGTTCAATGGTACCCTAACGACAATTGTCTCGGTGAATGTGAATTGACCATAACTCCAAATGCTGTGTACTCCAGATATTACTAATACATAGAGTTTCCGATCTTTCTAACCTTTGTTAAACAAAAGAACACCATACGTCGTTACAAATTTCTACAATCGAAAATGTGAACATCATTAGTTTTTATTAGTTCACCTCGTCGCCATTCCACTGTATAATATTCATGACAAAATAATTCCTTATTATTCACAAATAAATTTATTCGATCTTATATTACTCTTCATTTAGGATACCACTCATATGAATTCACTTATCCCTCCACTTTTTTTTTGTTGGTTTTCGTGTAAATCGAGATATATATTGTAAATATTATCTCTTTTTACCCGAATATTATAAGATTAGATTTATTCATTTCAAAAAACTTCATACATAAGTATGTATGTATGCATACAGTAACACACTGATTAAAGTCGCCTATATTTACGTTGTTCTAATTTGAGTCGTAAATTAATTTTTTGTATTTTTGTGGCTCCTATATAGGTATATATGCATAATGAACCAATCGACTAAAGTGCAGTCAGATAAGTGTTGCCAGAAGTAGGAGAAAATTTCTACATGTAATTTTTTTTGGTACTAAAACGGGAGCGTAGGGAAAGTAAGACATATTTTGAATATTTGCCAAAATGTGAGTATTTTTTCTCAATTTGTGTTATTTATGAAATCAATTCAAATAAATGTATTCTTAATAAATTTTCTTATTCAAAACGCTTAAATATATTACCAAAAGACAAAGGAGATGGGGACTTAAACAGTTGACGACACTAGTACGTATTGTTTGAATCGAAAAGTGAGCTCATAACAATAAGTCTTGCATGAAAATATTTTTCAAGCTGCCTTATGGTGGGCATAGGCTTTCAATTCTTCTTCAAGAACGTTTACCTGAAATCTCCAACTCTAATAGATTATCAATCTTTCTATCTGTGTAGTTTGGAAAATTATTGATTTCATTCAAGGTGAATATGCTCCAGAACTTTTTGACTTCCTCGTCATCTAGAACTAAACTTTCTTCTTCGTATTTTGCTGTTTATGCTGCTCTGCAAGAAATGTAAAGGTGGGCTATACTTCCCAGTCAAGCTGTCTCAGTTGCAGTCTGGTCATCTAATATATGTATGTGGCCTGGCGTTCTCTTTAAGGAACACAACACCTTTTCTATTGATCAATTCTGGCCGTTTTAATTGCATTCCCTTCCAATCCCACCATAGCATTGCCTTTCTTGGTCAATCCTGTCCTTGCCACCGTCTACGAAACATCACGCAAAACCATTTGAACCTATCAAATAAGCTATAGTGTTGGTAGCACAATGTGCACAACCTCTGGCCTAAGTGGGTCGCCATCCCTTTAGCATGTTCCGCCACCACTTGACTTATAATTTAAAAAATTTATGCAAAATAAAAACATGTTAAAAAATAATTTTTCAAGCTTTTGTTTTTTTTTCGATTTATATTATTTTCCGTTTACAGTTGATCCGTAAATTCATCCCTGCATAGAGTGTTTAAATGCATGTTTTATTATTATTATGTTTACGTTTAATTTGATACGTAGAATGAAGAATTTCATTTTATATACACGTTAAGTAGACTTAAAGATAATATTAAAAAAAAAATTAAAATATTGCTATATTGTACAAAAACAAATATAAATTTATAAATTACTTAATTTCTAAGGTGCAAAAAGGTAGTGCTTATTTGTAATTTCCTCTTTACAAATTACTTAGAACAACAACATTAATACTTGTGGGCGCTGGTACTTCTTCTCGGAATAGATTTTAATTTAAACATTTTCGTAAATTTAAAGAGTACTCTTTGCGGATTGAGAAGAAAGAATAACAAACCTATACCTTTCTTAAGTATACTTGACATATTCATATATATGCCTTAAGCAAACATATTTTGTAACCCATTGATTCAAAATTCTCCAAGTGTACACGCTATTTTGTACTGAAACCGTACTATTTTTAGATTTATTAAAATAGTATGCTAAGTTGTGAATAAAATGATTCTTAATTCTTTTTTAGAATCGGATAAAAATTGACCGAGTTAAAGCACGTATTTGATATTGAAAAAGTGTGTAAAACTTGATAATAATCGCAGAATTTGTTTATGAACTGTTTTATTCTTTACACATGATTTTTTCATGAAGTGCTTTACCAAATAGGTGCTTTAATTCGGTAAATTTTGATCCGATTTTAAGTAAATTAATTTTATTTAAAAAAAAAATCATTAAAATACTTTATACAGGGATGAGCACTTACTTTAGGTTTCAACTGTAAATAATTTCTATGCTTAATTTACACGATTTTTTCGAGAACGGATCTATCATGTAAATCGAGTGATAGGTGTAATTTAATCTTAAGATATACTAACGGTAAATATCCAGTTTCCAACCATCCTCCATTCCTGATTCTGGTATCATACTCTGTTCGGCGCGACATGATAAATACTTTCCACGGTCATCAATTGTGGGTGTAAAGGTTAATATTGATGTGGTCATATTACCATCGGGATTAGCCTGTTGTTGGCCCACACAAACACATTAGATTAAAAGAGAACAAATTTTTTGTTTTAGAAAAAGAGTAGTAGTACTCGTATAGTGTAAGAAATATTGTGAATATCGATAAAATTAATATGAAATAAAATAGATGAGTAAACAAAAGTAACTTCGTGGTTAGATGAATACATATGCTGAAATATAAATATTTATAAATGAAAACTAAACCCTCGAAATAAGAAAGTACTGAAGTTATTAAGTGTTTGGACAGCATATTTTACATAGGCATACTTTGAATAATGTGCCCAATCTGATGAGGAAAAGGATGAAGAGCAATTTGATATGGAATTAGAAAGTCAATGTATACTTACAATTTCATGAGTATTTTTCATGGGCGTACTACCCTTCCACCATGTTATTGTGGGCGCTGGTCTTGAGCCGATAACAACACAGCTCAATTGATATGAATTATCTGCAGACAAAGGACGATTTTCTCCTTGTAATTTGACAAGTAATGGCCTTACTATAATGATAATAATGACGAAACATTATTTAAAATTAAACAAAAATTAATAACAACGTATAAGTAAAGAAAAAGTCAAATTAATAGGTTATTGTTTTCTGTTCGAAACTTTATCGTATTGCGAAAGCCTTGACTTATTATTTTACAACAGACATTATTTTGGAGTTTTAATCTCCAGTAGAAAGTTTGTTACTTTGAAAGTATGTATCCTCTTTACATATATACACACACATACATACCATACAGACATATATACACATACATACATATGGGTGTATACCATACAGACATATATACAGATACATACATATGGGTGTATGGTATGTGTAATAATGTAATTTAAATTATAAAAGTTGTTTATTTGGTATTTTGTTTCCTTAAGTTAATATTTGTTATTGTTTGTATATAAGTATGTGTACTTACAGTTCATATCCAAAACAATTGTATTTGCAATTGGTTTCGTTATATTATTGTTGGCGGCCTTGCACGTTAATTGCATATGCAGATTTTTGCGAACAAGTTTTGCTAATGACAAGACGTTACCTACTCGACGATCTGATAAAGCGTGTGATGAACTATCAAGAATAGTGTTTTCGTGCCACCACGTCACTCGTGGCAACGGTTGACCTACAAAAAAAATATAAAATATTTTTTTGTTAAAATCCAATTGTACATCGATTTTAGAAAAATACAGTTAATTTTTTTCTACGATTTCATCATCGCTCATAGAAATTTAATTTGTTTTCTAACAAATTTATGCGTAATTATTTTTAATTTACATTCTCTTTTATTATCAAAACATGTCGACATCAATTTCAATGATTTCATGCTATTTTTACTACTTGATTTCCTTTTTTTTATTTTTACTCCGCCTTTTGACACTTTCAAGTATTTTGTACGTATTTTTCTTGTATAATAATACTAACAATCATGAAAATGACATTAAGTTGTTTACAAAGTTATTGTGCAAAAAACAATCATAACAATTTTTATTGTAGATATTACAGTACATACTCACTCTTTTAAATATTCAAAAATGTTCATTTCATGAAAAAGCTTAAATTCTGCGTGCTTCGCTATTCCTATCTTAATTATTATCTTAATTTCTTTTTAGCTATAATTTTTTGACCACTTCTTCCCAATTTTATACCCTTCCGGTCGAAATCAAAATATTCAAGATAGCCACTAGATCCATCTAAAAGGGTACTGTAAGTTCTGCGTATTAGCTGTATCCAGTTTTCAAACTAACACACATTCATTTTTTATATAGATAGCTTTTACCCGATGTGCATTGTGCAATAGCCGCTTATTCAATGTTTCACATTTCTTGGCTGATATGGATAGATAATGAAGCTTTATTTGTTATTCTCGAAAAAATTCCCTTTTTCGTACGAATGGAAGGTGCCAAACCCACATTCCAATCTCGCTCATTTTTTGAACGTTGCTTTGTATTGATTAAGAAGTTATTTAGACCAAATTCACAAACTTACACGTTAACCGTATTCAAGATACATATACAAAAGCCAATATTTAGTTTGTTTGGCAGGTACCATTCCCAATTTCCCAATTCAAAAAAAAGAAAAAATCAGGTACCTTCCGATTAGTTAAGCTGAGCTATCAGATCATTTGAACTTTTCAAATCACCTGGACCGGATGGTATTATTACGGCTGATATCCATTATGGGCAGGTCCTTATCTTTTCCTGGCTATTAGCTGATTATAATACTTATCTTAGTCTCATTTACATTCCTCTGTGCTGGAGGAGTGCCAAGTATTACACACTGATCCTAAAGACTTTATACCTACTTGTCTCAGTTATTTTCTCTTGAAGACACTAGAAAGAGTTCTTGATCTCCATATTAGGAACTCTATAAGTCGTTGGTTAGGCAGATAATATCGCCATTGCAGTGTCTGGCATTTGACCACACACACTGTCGGACAAGCGCTATGCTCTTCACTAGAAGGTATATGATACCTCACTTTTCATTGCCCAGTGTGAATGGAATCAGGCTTATATTGAATCCTACTATTATATAGCTGCGAAATGGGGTTTCAGCTCTAGCGTTATTCGCTGGATTTATTCAGCGGTTATTGAACCCAATCTTTTTTATAAAGTGGTCTTTTGGTAGACTACCCTCGATAATAATTGCAATATCTAGCTTTTTGAGAAGGTCAGGAGATCTGCTGCAATTCAGATCACAGGTGCGTTACGTACTACCCCTACAAGGCTTTTTTTGTAATTCTTGAATGGCTCACTTCGGGGACACTTGTCAGGTAACGGGCCGAGCTTGTATCGGTGAGACTAAACGCACTATTACGCTGGTGTATTATTCCCTCAAGAGCACTCTTGTATCCTATCTAAGGAACCATTAATACTGACGTCTATACGGACGGTTCTAGGCCGAAATCATGGACATTTTTCATACCGCAGAGTGGATCCATGGTAATGGCGCTTCTACTGACTATGTATATATATATATATATATATATATATATATATATATATATATATATATATATATATATATATCTTCTGATAGCCAGGCGGCGATCAGATATCTTTCAGGTGTGACCTTCAACTCTAAGCTGGTCAAGGACTGTAGTGATTCACTTGCAGCATTATCTCGACAGTGTTATGAACACCTCATCTGGGTAACTGTGCTGCTGATAAACTCGCTTGGATAGGTACGCATCTTCCGGACATTCATCTTCACATAAGGATGGGTGTACCACTTACCTCCGTTAAGAAGTAAAGTTATGTGGTATCACAAAGAGCCGCTATGTGTGCCCAAGTGTGCTGTATTTAGTGAGGCCGTCACTCTCTCCTCTCGTATCCTAAGGCATTGCGAGTCAACTGCAGGTCTTTGCGTCGGTACTTCAAACTAAAACGACACAAATCTGGCTTCGAAACAATTTGTCAGATTTCATTTGCTTCGAAAAATACCCACTGGCATAAAGGAGCATATTTTTCAGTTTATGAATGAGGTGCATAGAGATATTGCTGATTATCCAATGCAACTTCAGGGGCAAATGTGTAGCAGTATTTAATTACATAAGTAGGTATTTGTTTGAATAGAAATATTTATACAATAAGTAAATATATATGTATGTGTTGTGCACATGTGTATATGTATTTTATGTGGATGGTTTGAATGCTTTTTTATATGTAACACAGATAAACTTACCTCCGATTGCAATGCATGTAATATTTATCATGGCACCTTCATTGTATGGTCCTAGTGTATGATCCTTTATTGTTGTACCTTTATGATCCAATATAATAATTGATTCGGGAGGAACTGTAATAAAAATACGTTAAATGCAGTTCACAAACAATTACTTTTATATACAATTTATGAACATATATATGTACATATAAGTATGTATGGTATAGTGAGATAAAAAAACTGGGACACCTATTTATCACTTTTCTTTTTATAAAATCAGATCTCATTGCCTTTCCATACTTTTCATTTTTGTGAATGGTGTTCATATTATCGATTTGGTTCACGTTTCCTATTGGATTTTTAATTTTAAAAAATTTTTTTTATCAAGTTTTTGTTGCTACTTCAGAAATATCCAAACATGTCTCTTATTTAATTACATTTCGATCTCCAAAATGTTATATAATCAAATACTTTTTATACAAAATTTTTTCAATGTTCATAAAAAGCGGGATGCTTTTGTCCGTAAATATTGAGCAGCATAATGTCAAATCTTGGCTTAAATTTATGCAGCCATCAATGGCATTAAATCCACAATTAGTATTTACATAAGTTTTTTCATGTACGAGTATGTCAACGGCCTTTACTTTAATCATAAGTCCGCTTAATAATTTTTCTCTAAGTCCACATTTCGACATTTGTAAGAAGGATATAACAGATCAATGACATTTCAATAAGTCTAGAATAAGTAATTTTTCTTTTGAAATTGAATTTTTAATCTTTTAAGAAGTCATTTTGAATAATTTTAATTTAAATTCACTATGAAGAATAATTTGTATTTACCTACATATGTACATACGTAAATATGTATGTAATCACTTATGTGTAGAACCTTTCATTGCAAAACGAATTGTTTGCCATAGGAACGCGTTATGATTTTTCTGGCGTTATTCCTGAAATATATATGTAAACTCATTGTAAATAAAAAGTTTAAATAAATTAAATTCACGTTTTAGAAGAGTTTATTCAAAAAACGGATTGGTCGTGTTTCTGAATATTCACGTTCTTACGAAATCACTGTATTTTGTTTTCATAATAATAATTCATTATTCCCGTTACTCTTTTACATAAAGAGTGGCTATTAATAAAAGCAAAAAATTAAAAATATGACAAAGTTTACGTACGCAAGCTTGTTCATACCATGTTTAAGTTATTGTCTTAGATCTGCTTATAATATAAAGAAGTCAACTAATAGTGAATCTTGAAGAATTTTGTTAGTATTCAGTGGGTTGTGTACATACTTATGTAGTTATTAAACGATATGTCTGTTACGTACTATGAGAAATTCTTCGAAGAAAGCATAATATGCTGTGCCTTTGTATGTATTTTTCTTTCTTAAATTTTCTAAATTGATAGAATAGAGTTGTGGTTGAAAACAACTTATGTCGTGTAGTTTTCATTACCAAGGCATTAAACGTATATTGCTGGATCAGACAAAAAACTTTAACGTTTCTTGTACTTTTCTCAGAACTCTAAAATAAAGTTTGCAGTTGTAAGGAAATGTTTTCCTTAAAATTTTATTTACTTTTTTTTTAACCAGACACAAGGTATTCATACATAAATAAACTTTTTTGCTACAACTTTATTTGGTTTTTCTTTTGCTGGCTTAACTAAAACAAGCTTCCAAATCTAAGTTTCCTAACAGTATTCAAATATATGTACACAAGTGTGTATGAGTAAGAAAACTACATACACACATATGTATGAATGTATTAGACCGGTCCTAATTTTCCAAATTAAAATTTTGTAATGGAAAACCTCTTCAAATATTCCTTTTGGTAAAATAAATATTCTGTGAAAATTTGAAATCGCTGTCTCATGTACGATGTACGTACGTTGCATTAGACTGGTTCGTATATGGCACAATATTTATTTTATTTTTTTTTTTATTTTTCAATGGGGAACCTCTTAAATTGTTCTCTTTGTAACATTATTATTTTGGGAACCAAATCGTTTGATTGTTATTGTGAGAACGTTATGTACAGAACAGCTCTTGAAAGTTCCAAATATTCCTTCAGGATCAGGCAAAGAAATCTCTAGTGCGGTTTTTGATACTTTGGAGCAATGGGATTTGCTGCAAAAAGTTCAAGCTTTTGTATTTGATACAACATCTTCCAACAACGGCAGATTAAATAAACCTTACACACTGCTAGAGATGAAATTGTCACGGAATATACTGTTTTTTGCACGTCGCCACCACACTTTTGAATTCGTTTTACTTGCTTCTATTTCTTCCGTGATGTTATATTCTTCCAGCGGTCCCGACATTCCATTATATAAAAAATTGAAATTATTTTGTCCAAAAAATATATCTGACAACCTCTTAAACAGTAACCTCTTGCTGAAAACCGTGAGAAAACTGTTTTATTCTGCCTCAGAAGACTAAAAAATAATCAGCACTACCGTCACGACTACAGAGAACTTGTATAAACGTGCTTATACTTTTGGGAGGAACACTTCAGAAAGGAAATAAAATACGAAAATCTAAGGCTTATCGCCAGTCTTGATGGATTCTTACCATTTTCCTTTTGTTTTGTTACAGCGAATTCATTTCTTAGCGGAAAAATCTTAATGGAATAAATCGCATCCATCTGGCCTGACGATAAGCCTCAGGTCATCATTGAAAAATTAAAGAAATATGTTTTGTGCCATTTAAGGACCAGTCTAATATGTTTGTATGCACATAGGGAATAACTTTTGTGCACCATCTTTAGTGGGATTTTAAAGAAAATCTTTTTATATGAAATATTTATATTCAAAGAAAAACAAAAAAAAAAGACGAAAATCAGTTGTATTGTATTAAACAGTTACAAAAGGAAAACTTTCAATTGTACTCGTATTTTTTGGAGTTTTTCATTCTTTTTTTTCTGTAGTATTACATACATACTCGTATTATACATGGCTGCTTGTGTATGTATTTTATTTAGATTTGATTTCATTTTTTTAGTGGTGGAGATAACGTTGTTAGTGCCAAAGTAATTCTTATTTATTTCCTTTAAAACTCAACACTTTTCCTTTTTTTATTACTCTTAGAGGTATAAGATTGAGTTTCTCTTCCGCTATTTCAGAAGAAAGGGTGCAGGCAACAAATAAAAAGGAAATAAAAACATTTTATTTCTTTTTTTCGGAGTACGAGTACATTTTTCAGTCAATGTACTTTTTTCTAGCTTTTTGTACTTCTTTTTGTTCTTTTTTTTTGTGTTGAACGTTTTTAATAAAAATAATAGTTTTTTAGTCTAGAAAAGAGTGATAAAATACATATTTACGATTCTGTTTCAGAGCACATATGACACTTTCTTTTTTCGACTTTTATTAATTTAAGATTGATAGAGCTATGTGACTGCAAATTCCACAATTTGATAGAATCAAATTGTCTAAAATTTTAACTAAAAGTATGGTCACTATTTTGTAGAAATGTTTGGTGTTTATTGTTTATTTTTTTCAAATTTAATTATTAAACTATCTTAACGTTTTCTAAAATTATTATATGATTTTAAATTATTTTTTAGAAACTTGTGCAAAAGGAAATATTTCCATAAAATGTTTAAATAAAGCAGTGGTTACGCTTTTTTCATCTTATATGGTGTTTGACAACCACAAGTTAACATACCGGCTACGTACTCGATAGAATTACTATTGCAGAATAGTCGCATTTGTCGGGTATGTTTTTTTTTCTTTATTAATGATTATTATGGTTTTTTCTCTTTTTTATTTATTAATTTTACTGCTCATTTTTGCTCAAATTGCTACCCTTTCTGACGTACAGTTTTGCTAATATCAAATTTATTCTGGTGCATAGATATATAGGTGTAAAGAAAGCACTTTATGTTGAGGCTTGCATGTTTGAATCTGATTTTATAAAAATGTTGTTGTTTTTGTTTTTGTTTTTGACTCAATAATAAATGCTTATTTGTATATACATATAGTATGTACATAAATTATATGAAAGCTTATAACTTTATAATGAAATCGACATAAATCATTTCTGTATTTGAAAGTACTTACTAATGACAGTTAAATTCACTTTCGAATTTCGTGTTGGACTCTTTTGAAAGTCTACTCGACATCTATATTCACCAGTATCTTCCTGCTGCGTAGTTTTCATTGTTAACGTACCCGTGCGGCCGTCCAATACAAATGAGAGACGGTCTCGATATTCATCGTCCGACCAATGCGTGCCTTGTGAAAAGTTTGACTCCCTGGTATCAACACTATAAAGTTACAATGTCAAAAGAAAAAAAAAAAAATTATATGTATGTAAGTATTTGAATTCAAAAATGCTAACGATTTAACGATTTTCCTCAGAATATAAGATCTGATTGAATATACATACATACATATGTATAATATGCTTTTACGAACAAAAGTGAAGGCCAAAATATATAAATTATTTGGTTTGCTTTTTTTCTTAAGTGAATAAAAAGTGTCATCATTATCGTCATTTTTGTCATCAACATTTTTACAAGTTTTTCTTCAAAATAAAGTTTCTGTTCTGGTTGTTGACCAAAGAGCAGTAACATTAAAAACAATAAAAAAAAACAAAGGAAAATAGCAGAAAATAGTTTAGCAGCTCATTAGCGAGTGAAAGAAAGCGTATATTTTGTCCTTTTCTTAGTTTACGGCTACAGTTACAGGGACCGAGGATGATAAATTAATGAAAAGCTAACAATTGTTGTTGGAGATATAATCCCTTTTTTTAACTGAAATTATTTTTTTTTTCGTCATTTCCTCTTTTTTGTTTATAAAACTCGCAACTTTTCAAAAAGAAACGGAATGAAAAAAAAGTATTTTTTAATATTTGTTTTAAAGGGAAAGAACGAAAGAAAAGTTGAATGTGAAGAAGAATTAATGTGATGGAAAGAAAGGAAGGATGACGAAATACAAATGGAATAAAATTAAAATTAAATAAAATTCTATTAAAATTACGATAAAAGTCGAGGAACACGAATTACTAGACTACAAATTGTTAGACTACAAAAATGTTAGTACGAACATAAAAATATAAAAATTAAATTAGTATGTATGTGGAATATCTTACCTGTAAATGGGGGTTTTCAATCCTACTTTATACCAAATTACTAACGCCACACGATCATCCAACAGTGGTGGAGTAACATTGCACGGCATTTTTGCAATTGTGCCATATATGGATTCGACTAAAACTGGGGGTCCTAAATAAAAGAAAAATAAATAAATATTTATTGATATCAAATGACCTAAAATATTATAAAACAATTATTTTTATTTCGCATGAAATGTTTTTTTTTTTCTTCTTGGTGTAATGGTTTTTATTCGCAAAAGTTAAAATTTTGTTTGGATTTGTATCAAAGCTTGAAAGACATACAATACTTGTTAGTTTTTGTGTTTAAATTTGCATTAAAAGAATAAATTATCAAATTAAGAAGTGAATTTAATATAGAAAAACTTTATAAAGTTAAGGAATCTGTACTAACAAGGTCTTGAACCATTTTGCAACAATCGTAATTTCTTATTTTTCCAGATATTCTACGATGTAATTGCATGTTATATGATATACCATAGACGTATACATGTTTATTATTATTTTTATTGTCTATTCTATCGATATTTTTTATTTGTGTCTTTCAAGGTAATTACCACATCAACATTCTTACACTGACCAAAGGCAATAGAGCTGCAAAATTTTCGATACTCGGCCAACTCAATAGTCTCGATAGTTTGCACAAAAACTATCGATACCATCGATACTAACGATGCATCCAGTGAAAAAAAACTGCAAGCTATGGGAAGAAAGCTTAGAACAACTGATAACTTCTAATAAGTACTTCAAAGATTAATCTCTGCGAGACATCAAAAAGCCTCAAAAGTGAACTTATTCTCCTGTTTCAAGTCGCAATGTTGGTAAAAGTCCTCGCAATGGTTTTCAGCAGACGGAAGCAACATCTGCACCGTAATACTTAGAACAACATGATATAGTCTGACGAAAAGAAGAGTAATTTGTTTGGGTCAAATGCAAAACCGTATGCACGAACATATTTTAGTTACAATTCATAATTAATTTGAGTTTAATAAATAGAAACAAAAGAAAATATTAAACTGTGTCCCTATGTAACTATAACGTATTTACTCTTAGAATTTCAGGAGAAAAAACTATCGATGGTCAGCCAAAAACAAAACTATCGATTGTTTTGCAGCTCTAATAGACAAATGGCAAGTAAGATTGAAATAAGTCATATGCAAAGTAAAATCGTGCTTAATTTAAGAAATTGGCTGTTCAATAATAAAGAAAATTTCATTAAATACAGTGGTCTATAGCAAAAAATGCTTTTAAATAAAACTGTACAAAATATAAGAATTTTGATGCGCTAAATTCAAATTCGTTTTCAGTGTTTTCTATCGGGCCAAATTATTTATTTTGGGCTTGGTAAGCTTTTCGCCCGAAATATGGTAGTTATTCCAATATATTTCATCAAAACTTGAAAACGACTCGACTGATTTGAATTCACGACCTGCAAATGCATAGGAATAAAGTTTCCTATAAATCCAAATTACAAATACAAAAAAATTTTATTCAGATTTTTTTGTGTTTTCAACTGTTTCGGAGTTATGCATAACTTAGTTTCGGAAAAAAAAATTCACTCAAAATTAGAGCAATTTTTGGGTTCTAAAAAGTCATAAAAAATTTTTCAGAATGAAAATTGATAATTTTAAGCATTTAAATTAAAGCTTAAAATGAGAATCAAACGAGCTATAAATCATGAAAATCGATTGGCTATTTGCTGATTTTATTCAAAATTAAATACAGGTACGTGCCTAACTTTGTCCAAATTAGTAAAAATTGTTTTCTTGTAAAATTAGTGGGAATTTTGTTTTCTTTTATTTCCAAAATTTAACATTTTAAGTATTTAACTGAAAGTCAAATATGTTAGAAGTAAAATAACTAATAAGCCAGTTACCTAACTTTGGCAAAAATAAAGGGTTAATTTTTTATGGCCATGGTAGGTTAAAAATATTTTAAGAATATGATTTCGATATCTAATATTATCAAAACCAAAAGTTAATACTAAAAGCTACTCCGTACCGTTTCCGTTTTATAATTTTTTATTTTGGTAACTGAATACCTAGAAGTTAGCTTATTTATAATAGATTTTTATTTTAGATTGCAGTATGTCAAGGGCTTGGACTTGCAAAAAATCTCCAACATTCATCTGTGGGGAATTAACTTTCAAGTCACGACGCCATACAATAGCTTCCCAAATTAAGAGAGCTTTGAGCATTAGCTTGGATTTCCTATCGATGAAAGAAACGAATATTGACTGCCAAAAATATGTTGCAATATTAGTGCAAGAGCCTTTACGCAGGTCTGCTGTAAATTGCATTCTTTACTGAAGAAAATTTACCGCTTTTCGTTAAGCCGTCTATATTTTGATCAACATTTAGTTGGTTGCCTTTTACACAAGCTGGGTACGATTAAATTTAATCGCAAGATAAACAGTGCGATTACGATTACGATTTGCAATCTCTTGGAGTTATTAAATGTGTAAATAAAGTAACTCATAAAAAATCATAAAATTTTTAACAAACTGGTGTTTTTTCATTATTTTGAAACTGTATTTTTGGGAAAGTTTAAAGTTGTATAATAATAGCATGAAGGTCTAGAACGAATTTATTACAAGAGCCGAAAAGCTGTATCTGTACAGTGACTAGACATATCTTCATGCAAGACAGTTACCTCAAGCATTCTTCTCTGTTGGAAAGAATGTATGCGGCCAATATAACGTCAACGCATATTAAATTGTTCATTTCAGTTTCCTAAACTTTAGGTTATTGAACGCTTGTTGTCATACGTAAAGACACAGCAATAAAAAAACCGAATTCGTCATCTGCTTAACACCTAAAGTCAATTCTGACGGAAAAATGGTAGAAGGTTTTCCCAGAATTTTCAAAAAACTTAGTGTATTCGATATCTTATAGACTATAAAAGATTATAAAGTGAAAGCAGTTTCACCAGATATTGGTAAACCTTTAATTTATAAAGCTTTCTTTGACATAGTCGATTGAGATCGTACAAATTTCTTTAAAGTTTTTACATATTCTGTACTTTTTTAATGGAAATTAGTTGAGTTTAGGTTTTTCATTGAATATTGTAATAAGAAATTGAAAACATGGTTCTTACATGCAGTCTGTTATATATAATTTCCTTTAACAAATATTTATTTTGTTGAGAATAAGTGACTTACTCATTAGACCAACATCATACCAGTGATCTCACACACTTATGATACATACATATATGTATACCCTTAACATCTACACAAACTTATATACAAATCATGGACGTGCTCTGCATTTGTATGGCTATCTAAGTGCGTTTGACTATGAGAGTAGGTTTCTTTTACACAAGAGAAAAGAATAGACGGTTATTATATGTGATTATTTATTTCGTTTTTTTTCATCTGCTTACACTCTCCCTCTCTTTATTTTTCTTTTAGTTAAAAAGTGAGGTCAAGTTGTCAGGTTGTTGTAAAACAACATTGTACCATAATTTAAGTCAAATAGTCCTTAACTCACACTCAAATGCATAAACTGTAATAAGATTGCTTTTATTAATGTTCTTTGGCCTGTTTGGGGAAATATTGTATAAGACGTACAGACATACATACATATGTACGCTACATGGATATATAAAGAATGCGAAAAATATAACAACAAAGCAACAGTGGCAATAAAAAAGAAGAATTTCTACAAAAGCACAAGTACGAAACAGCAACAATCAGACTATAATTGTATACAAAGACTTTATTTTACACACATTTTCACATAAACAGATAAAACAGACGCAAAAGTACAAGATACGTTAAGATGGGCAACTGGATCGCAGTTGAGATGTATATACAAAACGGTGATTGTAACACTAAACTAATTTAGAAAGAAAAATTAGAACAACACACAGTAGTAATTTTTTCCTCATTTACATACATACTACTCTGTACAAAGCAATTTTATTTAATATTTTCCAACCAGAAATGGCATAGAAATGGCATAGAAATGGCACTAACAATAGATTTTGGTGGAAAAACTTATAGTTTTTTATTTCGCTGTAGTATGATAGGTAAGACAGAAGGTCCTCGGTTCAATACCAAGCCATACCGTCTGAAAAAAAAATTTCAGCAGCGGTATCACCTCATAGCATTAGCTAGTGACTGGTTATGAGTATTAATAAGTCCCTTTCAATGAGTCTAAAAATAGAATCGGGTGCAGCTTATTGACTGAGAGGAGTCCCCGTGTTCCTTCATGGAATGTTAGGGGAATTAATATAATACACATGCATGCATTAATATACACATTACTTACATTGTCATCAGAATCCACCTTATTTTTAAGTTCACCATTATTGCGAATAGCGTGTTTGTGGTGGAAGTTTAATTACAATAATGGTTCAAATAAAATAAATATAGTCTAATGGACGGAATTTCGATTTCGTTCAGGTGAAGGCTTGTTGATGGTCTGCACAGATTTCAATAATAGCTGCAGGAACGTTTGAACCGTTTGCAGTCAACTATTGTTCTAGTATATTTTTAGGCTGAAAATGACGAATTTGAGCTCCAATTTCTAAAAAATCCAAAAAACGACCAACCGAACGAAGAAAGTTTAATTGTGTTTTTGTTTATCTACACCAAAATGGGGCTTGTTTTACAAGCATTAATATCGATTACTTCTTATGTCGATAAAAGAAAAAGTTACAAACATTTTTTTCGTCAAAGGTCCTAAGACCGTCTACCGATGGTGTTAACGAAAATTTCCACTGAAACGAAATTGTGAGTTGATGTACCTTTATATCTCCCTATTATGAAAGTTAACGTTTCAGTTAATTACTAATTAAATTAATTAATTTATTGGGGGTCGCGTGGTGTAGTGCTTAGAGCGCACGCATAACAACACAAACGACCCAGGTTGTTCGAGCCACGGCAGAGGACATGACGAAGAATAAATTTAAAAAAAAGGCTTAAACTTCAACTACAATGCTAAAGTAAAGATCACCACTGCACAAAAAAAATCATATGGAGGAAGCTACAGCGGATTAATCAACCTACTTAGCTTGGAATATCAAATTGATTAATGAAACTAAAACAAAGCAATAGATGCTTTGTGGAAAGCCAATCTGCTCCCTAGAGAAGTGACGGAGAAAAAAAAAGAAAAAAAATTTTGTTATTAATTTTCAGTAAAATCACAAGCAATTTTTTTGTCTTTTTGAACAAAAGTGCAGACTAAAATGTTTGTTTCTTCCAAACGTTCCAAATGATACTTTTATTTTCATAATTTTGTACTCATTCCAAATCTTTGGGTTGCCCAAGTAAAAGTTTGCCGGTTTTGTTTAAAATCGTTTTTTTAAGGCTACTTAAGGTTTAGATAAGCATGCTATGGTACACCATAAAAAACCTTTTGGTCTTAAATGAGCTCTATGTGTGGCAAATGAACAAATTTCGATACAAGATACCTGTAGTGCTGTTAAAAGATCTAAAATAATGATTACTGGCGTTACTATTGATAACAGAATCGCTACAAGTTTGGTTGGAGAAAACCTTACAGAAACTAAGTAAAAAGTTGAAATTATTGGTAAAAAATAAATTAGAAATAGAAAGATATTCCAGAGAATTTAACTTAAAAATGAGGAAATGATTACTAACTTAAATAAAATTAAGTCATCTATTGTATTATGTTACATTATGACCAACACAGCTGTCATGGCAGAAAAATGTTCACGATATCAATGAATTTTAAATTCAACCACAAATACGACAACCGTTCAAATACGATGGTGGCATAATCACCCTTCTTAATTTGTCATTATCATTATTACCTCTTTAATAGAAACTTACAGAATAAGTTGTTTTTCTGAATTACTGAAATTGCTTTCTTTATGTTTTTAACCTTCAACTCACCCTCAAAAAAACTTACATTAGTTATCCTCGTGTGTGGTCTTCCACACCAGCAAATTAATTTCTTTACTCAAAATCATTATTTACTCATCAATATTATATTTAATTATATTTTATATTTATTTATATTTTGTCTTATTACATCAAAATAACGTACATACGAGTATGTATGTATTTTCATTAATTTTTATACAAACATTTTGTTTATGAATATGCTCCTATATAGTATATTTCTCTTTAACGAAAACAGCTCATCGTGTGATGTATGTATGTATGTATGTATATATGTACGTATGTATATCAATGTATGTAGCTTTTAGCTCTATACTTCCCACTATAACAAATGCGACAGTAATTTAGAATGATAGTGGGGATCTCACAATCTAAAGAACCACTGAAGTAAGATAATAATGAATAATTGAACAACTGAGCGTAGCACAACCCTTACTTCTCTTTCTTCATTCTCTTACCACAACAGGTGACTACTACTAAGACATAAAGTGCAGACTAGTCAAGGCAAGAGAGACATTTGGTTTGATAAACCTCGTGTGGCGGAGATTCTAAACAAAGTTTAGAACGTGAAGTCTATGCTATTCTATGGCAGCGAATCATGAAATGCTCCATCAAGAGACACCAATAGTATTCAAGTCCTTGTCAAATGTTGCGTAAAATCATTGTATTGCGTTGAGTTGTACGCACGCTCAGGAAACCGCCAAACGACAATAGCATGGACATTGACTGGGATCTCTGGGTCGTAGGCACGTTGATATCAGCAATTTAGGATATAATTGGAGTGAAATATGGCGTATGACAGATGAAACCTACTACCTAAATAATACGTTTTAGAGCAAACTAATATTCAAAATTTAATTCCCTATTTTTCAGGCTTAGAAAGCATAAACAGTTATATATTTCGATGGGTTGAAATAATCAGACAATAGTTCAGATCATTTGTCAAATATTAGACGGACATTTGGCGAGAAAAAAGAAGTTCTGCTATGACAACAAAATATACAGGGATTTCATATACGAATATATGTGGAAAACCACATATGAGGGTAACTAATGTAACTTATAAACTATCTCGTTCCAGAAACATCACTTAAATTTCCTTCTTTCAAATTTTCAAATAAAATTCATTTTGTATGGTTTTCTACACTGAGGTGCGGTTAGGGTTAAGCCTGTCCAAATCAATAAATAATTTTTGTTGCACTGAAGGGAAGATAATGTGTATAATTTAGGTAAATATAATCCGTTTATGTTTTATAGATTCCTTTCCTCCGTTTTTCTTTTCCTCCGTGAAAAAAAAATCCTCTAATGCATTTGGCGTTCGGCAATGACTCTAAATATAGAATCGAGTGCAGCTCATTGATTGTTATAAGAATTATTATATGTTAAGTGTTGTTGTTAAGGAGCTCTTGTTGAGCGCTTTCTATCATATCTTTAAATTAAAATAAAATAAAGTGTGTGTGAGATATCATCGAAATCCTATATTTATTTGAATAGGCTATCGATTTCATTATGGTGTATGGAATATGACATCCTAATTGAAGAAATCTCTAAGCAAAAAATTGAATACAGTCACGTAGCGCCGTTGTTTTGAAACCACATGTCGAGGGTATCCATGCCATCCAATTCAGACCAAATGAAGTTGGAAATTATCGATGGTAATCGGTAATGGTCAGCCAAAAGTTTACAACAAACAATTCCGTTTTCGGAATTTTTATTATTGATATTTTATTATTATTTTATTATTATTAAGTTATGAATTCATTGTTAAGGGAACCAGTGGACTGGAACTTATTCACCACACTGTAAATAAGTAGTTCGAACAAAGCACCCATTTTTATAAAACAATTTTGCTCTTTTTGGTGAATGTTTTATCCGTCAATGGTGATTTTGTAAGCCTAGCCGAATAAATAACAGCCAATTCGACAGATGTAGCAATAGCCATACTTATACATACACTAGCTAAATCCCGGCTTGCTTCGCTACCCCTATTTTAACTATTATTTTAAATATTTTCATTTTTTATATACTTTTCTACACCCTTTTCCCATTTTATCACTTCGATTCAAATAAATACTAACATTTTAAAAAGCCTATAGTTTCTTCCAGAAAGACACTGTACAACCTGCTTTTGGCTGTATACAGTTAATTATTTTTATATTGTATACATATGTATATAGATAGCTTTTACTTGGCGGCTTCTTTCTGTTCTCCACATTATAAAAAATGTCATATTAAATACGAAATATGAATAGAAGGGAGGTACCATGTCCACTTGTCCAATTCCGCCTACTTTTTGACTGATGACTTGTATTGACTACGAAGTTACTTGGATCAATTATAGAGAAATAATTGCCTTGTGATGCGTGGCACAGCCCAGTTGGAGTTTTTGAAATTTGTAGTTCCTACTAAGAACCATGCATGTTTTACTTAATTGTTGCCTCCATTCGTGTGGTTATGCGAGTAGATATCACATATTAGTGAGCTAAAGAACGACTATATAATTGCAATAAACATTTAAAAGTGAATGCAAAATAAGATTTAATTGCTTTTTCATTTAAAACCTATTTAATATTTATTTTAAACCGTTTCATTTCCTTTTTTATTTTTTTATTTTGTTGACGCTTTTTTATTTAATATGTTTTTATATTTTGTAAATGCCATAAATCTTTTACAAATTTAATATTTTTTTCCTATTAAATGGTATATAGACATATGCATATATACATCGGACACTGTTTTTACACAGTATTTTTTAATATGGTCTAGAAATAACACGGCATAGAAAAAGGTATTTGACTGAAATTTCAAAGAAAAATCTTTTTAATAACCATTATCATAGAGTTATGATAACTTTATCACCATGACTGTTTTTAAAACTTTTTTTTATGAATTTTTGTTGATTTTTTTTTTTTTTTTTTGTTATAATTTACTGTAAGAACTTATCTTGCTAAGCCAATGACAGCAGCTCCATGCTCATTCGAAAGAAATAAGTACCGATGATGCCACCAGGGTGTAAACCACACCAAACAGTAAATTTTAATGAATGTAATGGTGAGTCGTTAACAACTTAAGAATTGTCTTCTACTCAAATATAGCAATTTTGCTTATTGAAGTAGCCATTAAGCTAGAAGTGGACGAAGTGCTCTATGAACTCTGCGAACTGATTTATTTTTTCCAAAGTAAATATCCACGATATGGAAGCATTGTTGTGGCATTAAATGATTCATGATGACTTGCCAAACGTTACTGCATAGAAATGTCAGCACAGTTTGATATTCACAGCTGTCAAATCATAGTTATCAACAAAAACTACCGATATTAATACCTATGTTACTCTTGGATTTAAATTGCATTTTGTTTTTATAAAACAAGCCGTTATGTGCATTAATGCACATATGAAAACACTCATAATAGATCATTATTTTCTTGTATGAATGATTTTAGTTATTTTACGAAGGGTTGAAAGATATGGAACCATTCCCTTTTTCTACGTACTTCACGTCTTTTTTGCTTGGTTGTTTCTTTAACGAATCTACCGTGTTAAAAGAGTATTAAGTGTTTTTGGATGTATAGCCATGTACGAGTATATACGTATACATAAACATATATATTTATTGTTATTATTTTTTTGTGACTAACATGGTGCAGGGTTTTATTTTTATGTTAAAAACATTTGAGTGTTCTGTCGCTGATTGTGATATACAATTTATTTGGTGTTTTGTATTACGTGTGTATGTGTGTATTAGCAACACACGAGCATTTATTCTATTCTTCCTGCGCTCTCTCACATACGATAAACAAGAAAAAAACAAACAAACAAAAACAGCGATTTACCATAAAAATACATTAAATTTTTCCACTTCATAGGACAAACAACAAAAATAACATTATTATCATCGAAAATATGAAAAACAAACAAACAAACATACACACAACAGCAACAAAAATTTAAATCTACAACAAAATTATAGCGATTTTTTTTAATGAGACAATTCATTTCATACGATTTCAATTCTGATTTTGGTTTTTTACATTTCCATTAATATGTTCGAATTTAAAATTAAGGCGGACAGTGCCTCAGCGTTGGCTAAATCCATATCTATAAATGTGTACATAAATGAGTTGTTCTATGTTCGTCATTTTATAACTCGAGAACCACTAAACCGATTTACAAACTAATTCAAGCGTTGGACACGTGTACTTTCACTGATGGTTTTTGTTCAACTGGGCGGTGTCACATCCATATCAAATTTGTATTTATATGTTTATATCTTTAAAACGGTAATAGTTATGGTTTCTAAATTTGGCAAAAATAACTTCGTAGTCAATACTCATCATCATCCGAAATATGGGCGAAATGGAATAAGTGGGTGTGACACATCTCATACAAAGTAATATTGATTTTTGTATATCTAAGGAACGATTAAAATGGTAGCTTCTGAACTTGATCTTAATGACTTGGTAGTCAATACAAATCATTCATTTTAATGCATTTCTTAAAATTGTTCACATAAGGAATACATACTAGCAACGCGGTAAGTGTTACTCTAATATCCGTATATATATGATTCAGACTTTTTTATTTGTTTATTTATTAGTTGGCTTGCTTGTTTTTTCGTCAATTACGCGTACACAACTGTATCGATTAACGAGCGAATTCTAGGATAAAATTTTTTCAAAAGTGGACTGAGTGGAAAGCGGACCAAATTAGGTCAAATAAGAAATGCTTTTTGTTTATTCAGTTGGTTTATGACTCAGGCGTAAGCGACTAAATCGGTTTGGTTGAAATTTAAAGCACAAATTAGACCTCGTGGGAAACATTAAAAAAATTCGAAATGACTTTTCGTCCCAAATGACAAGCATTTTTTCTTCTCATCACAAAATTTTTTTTGGTTCATACCATTTTTCAGCAATATATACCGATATATCTGGGGAACTATGAAAAATAGAATCTTCAAACTTTCCATATGGTTTGCTACTACTAAAGTACATATTTAGTTTAATAATTAATAAAATAAATTTTTTTTCGTAATAAATACCATATATCAACGGAAGACGATAAAAGTAAAAAAAAAACGGGTAGTATCGAGAAAAAATTGATTCATCACCCATTTATAATATAAATTCCCGAGCAATGATGGATAGGTAAAGCTAGTATATGTATACGAATTTTTAACAAAATTTGCATTACTGAGGAGTATAGGGCAATTAATACATTAAATAAATATTCGAAAGAGTAGTGCAAGATCAATTAGAAAAATATGTATATTGAGTCACAAAATATACTAAACAAATATCAATCAGGATTTCGTAAAAAATACTTCTGTGAAACGCAGGTAAACAATATCATAAGTTAATGGAAAGGTATAGGAAAAAGAGAGCGTTTGAAACAATAAACCGACAAATAATGCTAAATAAACTATAGGGTCCGCCATCTAACGTTTTTTTTCAACTAGTACTTATTTCGTGAATGCTAACACTTAGCTCATGTCTGATTTGACAGATAATTAGATTTATTCTTCCGCTGAACGAATATGGCTGTGTATACACATGAACAACGCTGGCAAATATTGCAAAATTACTTTGAAAATCATGGTAATGTTGCAGAATCAAAAATCATCTTTTCAGATAAAGATCATTTTGATCTTGGAGGGTATGTAAACAAGCAAAGTTGTCGCATTTGGGGCACAGAAGACCCGCACGCATACATTGAAAAGCCGATACACCCAAGAAGAGTCACTGTTTGGTGCGGATTTTGGTCCAGAGGCATAATTGGGCCATTTTTTTTTCGAAAATGAGCGAGGAGTGGCCGTTACAGCCAATGGCGATCGTAACGGGCCATGTTGAACGAATTTTTGTTCACAAAATGGAAGAGGAGAATATTAGCAACATTTGGTTTCAGCAGGACGGCGCTACGCTCGATGTTCTGCGCCCTATTTTTGAAGATCGCATTATCAGCCGCAGAGCTGATATCGTTTGGCTACCTCGGAGCTGCGATTAGTCACTGTTGGACTATTATTTGTGGGGTGCCGTCAAGCCAGAGAAAATTGACGCTTTAAAGGACAATATTCGTAAAGCCATTGGTGAAATACAGCTGCACACAATCGATAATATGCTTAAAAATTTGACCGATTGTGTAGACTACAGCATGGCCAGCCGAGGCAGCCATTTGAATGAAATTATTTTCCATTATTAACCGGAAGGATTGTACTTTCAAATAAAAAAAGAAATTTGAGAAAATATTTAGTAGTTTTTTTTTTATAGCATTTTCAAAAAAAAAAAAAAATTATTTGGCGGACCCTATATATACATATGTAGGGGATAAGAAGAAGAGTTAAAATGGTTCCAGTTTTAACTGCAAAATAGAAGCCAAACAACTGAAGTAAATGGATCGCTATCAGAGGAAATAGAAAACAACTTGGGTGTACCAAAAGGTTCCAATACTAGGTGCTCTGTTACCTATAAAACACATGTACTAGTATTGATGACATGACAAATATTTTGGAAAGATGTGAGAGAACTATGTATGCAGACGATATTCTTATATTTACTTTTACTGATAAAGATGAAGAATGTCGGGCAAATGTGGCACATGATATAAATAAAATAAAAAAATGGTTAAAAGTGAAGTGAAGTGTTTGTTCATCAATGAACAATCTATTGTATATATCTATCGCGGTTTTTCATGATATTTTGTTTCTTATTCTTGTAAAGAACCGGATTTTTTTCTACCAATATTTCTGCATATACATATAATCTATATGTTCACTTAATTTTAGCTTTTTGAACATATTAAACCCTATTTCGAATGAAAATCAAAACAGCAAACATACTATTACTTTATTCATAATATGAGTGAGAATATATTATTATATTATCCTAACTTTGGGACCACGCTAGCTGCCAGGGCCTACGGCGGGATTAAAAGTATACAGTTTTAATTTACTTATACGTACTAAAATACTTTACAAATATTGTTCTAACATTCTGAGCTTAAAATAAGGTTTACATACATTCATATCTAATTGTCTAACTCAGGTTAAATATTGCCATTGAGTTTGATGTCGTTGATGTATTTAATTATTTTCCTAACGTTTATCATATTGATATTATTTAAAAAGGTAGATGGTATGGCGTTTTGAAACGTCGCTAAATTAGGGCATTCGTCGAGGATATAGTGTACAATTAGGAGGCATGAACAATGTGTGCAGGAAGGAGGTGGGTTCCGTTGTAAAAGATGGCTATGGGTCGTCAGTGTATGGCCAATCCGTAGTGTGCGATTTCCTTCCTTGATAATTCCGGTGGGTAGACGGCTTTCATAGAATCAGGATTGAAGGTAGAATAATGGTGTTTAAAATGGGACCAGTCTTCAAGTTTTTTGGTGCGAAGATGTTTGTTTATCAGCTTGTGTAAATCTTTGCTTGGTGATGCGTTGAAGGTTAGACAGGGTTTTGAGGCAGCATCTTTGGTTGATTGGTCGTCAATTTCATTGCCTGGAATGCCTTTATGCCCAGGGACACAAATTAGTTGGAGTTTCTTTTTATGTTTTATTAGTATATCCCTAATTAGGCTGATAATAGGGTTATCGTTATATATATATTTTTAATTGGCGAGAGGACCGACCTACTGTCTGTACAAATAACAACATTTTCCTTTGTTATTCGATGCAAATTCTGCACCTTTTCGCAACGCGACTGATTCTGCTGTGTAAATAGAGCAGCGCAATGGAAGCCAATCAGCGGTTATCAATGTACCGTCTTGTTGCACTACCGCAAATATTGTGCAATGGTCGGTTTTGGATCCATCAGTAGATATGTAGGTCCAGTTGACCATGTTGCTTTCGTTGAACTGTTCAATGAATAATTGTCTAAAACATTCATTACTGGTGTGATTTTTGGGATATGTGTTTAGGTGTTCCATTATGGAGGAAGGGAGCAGCCGCGGTGGATGGCTACTAGTTTTATTGCATTTTGGTGCTATTTGAATCCGTTTACGTTTGTGGGATGCTGCAGTACGGAAAGTGTTGAATAGTATTTGGTTTGTAAAATTTATGCACTTTGGAATTAGTCGCCAAGTAACAAGATCACGGCGTTCCTTAATGGAGGAAGAACCAACTTAGTCAGTAAAAATATATACTTTGTTTTACTTCGTTAACACAAAGAGATTGTTCATTGAAGCGATTTTTATGTTGTAGATCTCGCTCTCATCTCACATTTTCTAAATACCCAATAGCAATGATGCCAATTTGGTAAGATCATGTGATCATTATGTATTTAATGATTTTTCTTTTTCCTATATCTGGCAACACTGATCCTTAAACCATATAAAACCATATCGATATTTGTTCAAGACATGTTCTGTTTCATATTTGTGAATATTAGTATGATCTTGTACTTATAAATGAACACACAAACTTCTCTTTTCATAGTTATTCATCTGTATTGAATAGAAACGATATGAATAAATAATAATGACAAAGGTTTCATGATCATCATTATTAAGATTCATGCAACCCTATAATATACAATACCCCTTTAAGCCCCATTTTGAATTTGGATCGACAATTTTATATACCATACAAGCAGCAACATAATTCAGTTGACAGGAATGCAGAAATTACAAAATAAGGCGATGAGAATAATTTTAAAATGTGATCGGTACACTCATATAAGTGTAAGGCTGGATAGTCAGTCTCAAATGGCTCAATACAATATAAAGATTAGAGTTCAACACTCTGAAATTTATTATATGTGAACAAATAAGATATGTATGTAGATGGGAGTCAACAACCATACGGACTAAGAAATGCCGATGATTTTCGAATCCAGAGAGTTACGTCAATGGTAGCACAGCGATCGTTATTTTATAAGGATGTTCAACTATTTAATTCTTTGGCCATCAGGGTGATAGTGCGCTTCAAAATCTGCACCCATTTGTTGATGCTCAATAAACCATTCAACGAGCACTTTTCGCTGTGAATGGTCATTAGGTTTCAGTTGTTGTGTTAATTGAATTTTGCGTCTTGTTTTGTTAGTATATTGTCAACGACGCCGACTTGAGGTTCCTATTTTGTTCCTGCTTCGATATTGACATTCAAACGGCTTGTTTATGGATAACCAGTGTGTTTGGCGTCTTCAACGGATCGAGTCTCCCTGAATTTTTCAATTAATCTCTGCACAGTTGACGACATTAAAGCACTATTCCGACATATTTTCTATGAAATTTTCAAACTGCGGCAGCCAATCTTTCATTATTTTTGAAATATTGTTCAATATTGTTCTGTTTTTTAGTTTCAATTTTGTATTCAAAAAATTCCACTGCTGTTGCTGTTGCTTTAACCGTAAAATCAGCTTTTATAAGCGTAGTTGCTGTTGTTGGTTCGTTTAAAACTGTCACAATCAACTTGAGTACAAATAGTAAAGGGACGGACCACTATGGTGACAATAATAACAAGAGAAATTATTGCGTGATGGCAACAAAATTTATTTGTTTTTCTTTTTCGCTTCTTCTTTTTTATTCTTTTTGTAGTTCTATCTTTTTCTTTTTCTTTGATTAAGAAAGTTATTGTTAATTTTAATGTCAAAGGAAATGAGGGCAAGCGAAATAAAATTTAAATATAATTTTGTAATCAAAGCGGAAATAAGATTCATATTTTTTGAAGGATAAAATCAAAATAAAAAAATTACTTGTGGACTTAAACATTGAACGGTTCGTTTAGAGGGGGATATCAAATTAAAAATAAAAAAAAAAAAAATACCTCACGATGCATACCTATGTACAGATGTATGTGAGTACTACATAAGTAATATTTAATAATTTATTTCTCAAACTCGCTCAAATTTCTTTATATAGTATAACATTAATTCAGATTCCTAAGCCTTAGCACAAATAGCAAAAAATATATATATAAGGGGTGTTTTTATAGAGGTATAGAACTTTAAGTTGCAATAAAACAACGATTGATTATTCGATTGACATGAATCTTATTTATCCGAAAGTTAATCTTGTGGCATTACATTTTAAATATGATTTCTGGCATATGACCGCCACGGCTGGCGCGGATATAGTCCAATCTGGACGTCCCACTTTCGATGACTTTTCCCAACATTTGTGGCCGTATATCGGCAATAACACGGCGAATGTTGTCTTCCAAATGGTCAAGCGTTTGTGGCTTTACCGCTTAGACCAATGACTTTACATAGCAATACAGAAAGTAGTCGAGCGGTGTTAACTCACAAGATCTTGGAGGCCAATTCACAGGTCCAAAACATGAAATTAGGTGGTCACCAAACGTGTCTTTCAATAAATCTATTGTGGCACGAGCTGTGTGACATGTTGCGCCGTCTTGTTGAAACCACATCTCCTGGACATCATTGTTATTCAATTCTGGAATGAAAAAGTTAGTAATCATGGCTGTATACCGATCACCATTGACTGTAACGTTCTGGCCACCATCGTTTTTGAAAAAGTACGGACCAATGATTCCACCAGCCCACAGAGCGCACCAAACAGTCAGTTTTTTTGGATGTAACGGTGTTTACACGTACACTTGAGGATTACCTTCACTTCAAATGCGGCAGTTTTTTTTGTTGACGTAGGCAATCAACCCGAAGTGCGCTTCATGACTAAACAAAATTCGCTTATGAAAATCGGGAACTCGTTTTGGGCCCATTCGACGAATCTACGCCGGGCGTGAGTCTAAGAATAAATCACTTGACAGCTGTTAAATCGGTCGCCATCTTGAAAAGTAATGCTAACTTAAATTTCTACACCTCTATAAAAAACACGCTTTATATACTTACATATGTGTATGCATATGTATGTGTATGGCAAACAGCCATCTTAGCAAAATAAACGAGTACTAAATGTCATTTTCTCCATAAGCTGTTCGTATGAACTAAAAAGAACTAAAAAGAACTAAAAAGAAAATACAATTTTCAACTGACTCAATGTTTTTTCAATAACATTAAGATGTCATTTGCAGATAGTTGTTTCCGTTTCCGCCACTTTAACTGCCGCAATGGTTAAATTTTTCTTTAGTACATTTTTTTCTTTACTCCCTTTTTAAACACTTACAGTACTAACAACAACTTTAAATGGGAACTGGATATAAATTTACAGACCAACAAACAAACACACAAACAAACACAGACGGACGTGTACACATAATATGGGCTAAAATCAAACGAAATAACTCCTTTATTGCACATCCTTTTGTTGACAGCAGCAGAAATTCGTACCGGCATCGCTAAACGGTAAGAAAGTTGGAATGTGACTCTGTGCATGTGCGTATGTATGTATGTGTCTATGTATGCATGTATGAGTGCTATTTTTCTGAATTTTTTCCCTTAGTCTACATTTTTTTCCATTATGACAATTTGAAAGTTGCAAATAAAAACGAAAAAAATGAAATCAAACAGGAAAATAATATTGAAAAAAGGAGAAGAAGTAAAAATATAACGAAACCGATTTTTGCCAATAATGGCACTGACGACGATGGCAATGACGGTGTGGATGATGATGATGATGACGACGACGATAAAAAATGTAAAGTCTAAAATAATGTTATTAAGGTAAGTAAATAACAGCAAAATGAATTGAGTTAAGCAAAAAGAAAGAAAAGCAAAATAATAATAAAAGAAAATGGAAAAAGACTATGACGAGAAGGACACAAGCATAAAATAAACTTAAGTGACCTGATTTTTATTTAATTCTCTTATAAAATGTGATAAAATTTTATATAATCTCACTTGTTTTCGTGCTCTTTTCCTTTCTTTGTTTTGGCAAACGATGACAAACAATGGCAAACAATGGCAAACAAATAAGAAAATCGTTAAAGGTCATTTAACGTGCTTTAACCAAAACGAAATAGGGAAATTCGGATAATGTGATTCTTAAATTGCTTAATTTTATTAATTTTGTTTTTATGGTATTTTACTTTCAATTGGATCTGTTTTATGTGGCGATGTTTTCTTTTGTTGCAATTGGAATTGCTATTTTGTACATGAAATCAATCTATCGAATGATAATAAGCAACATTTTTAACATTATGCAATATCAACCCAATATTTCAAATTTGTCTTGAAGAAATAAAATTAAAATGAAAGCAAATAATTCGTTGCGATAAACATGGAAGGTCTAACGCAAGAGACTTCTTCAGTTGCCTTGTTTCGAAACTGTCATTTAATAGGCAAATGGCTAAGCGATTTGGTAGATTACACAACGTTTTTCAATATTTTTCGGAAAATCGTTAAGTCTTTTTTTATTGGCATACTGAGATTGTGTGTAAATATTATTTCATTTGTAACAAGCCATGGTGACTGATAAACGGTACGTAGTCCTTCAGACTGAAATCGTTGCAATATTTCGATGTATAAGTTTCTTGCAGTTCCCTCCCCACCCCCCATACATGAATGTCGTATAACCACACAAACTTTAAATTGGATTTATAAATCAGCAGGTTATTTTTTTTTGCTCAGGTCAGACTTAGAATGCAACAGCCAGTATAATATTTTAATAGCTTCTACTTTTCGGATGAAAATGTTGCATTTTTTTGCTCTTTTCCAATATAACCTTTAAAAAGCTAAAATATTTTGCACTTCTCACCCTGAAATGACTACAAATATGTTATTTTGTTTTTTCAGTCACTATTTGTTTGTTTGTGTTGAAAAATACATACATATTTGTAAAACTACGAATTTTTAACGTAAAAAATGTATGCAAATAATTACAAATATTAAAATGGAAACTTGTACTGCGTTTATATGTTGCAAACAAATCACTGAAGACTTGTTGGAGTCATTTGATGACGATGAAATCTTACAGAATTAAACCGATGATGAGGATGATTACATTTTCACTATAGTTTAAGAACAATTTGTGCCTTAGTCGGGAAAGTACCATGTATATAATGGAAAGATACTCGCTTTCTTATCACGGAGGAAGAAAACAATCGAGGAAAGGAAACACAAGTTTTCTCTTTTTTGTGGTACGCGTATTAAGAAATTCTTGTGTAGGTATGTATACAAAATAATAAGAAATAAATGTCGGCTGGTGAACATCTGTAAAAAATGGCATTTTTCATCATTCTATTGTGATAATAAAAAAGGTAATATTTTTGGAATGAGAAGTAGACATTTTAAGAATAGTACTATTT
The DNA here is from genome assembly GCA_023159175.1 of Wohlfahrtia magnifica. NCBI lineage: Eukaryota > Metazoa > Arthropoda > Insecta > Diptera > Sarcophagidae > Wohlfahrtia > Wohlfahrtia magnifica. The sequence goes on along the minus strand of JAKWBJ010000020.1, from coordinate 734,342 downwards.
AAAAGGGCAACATTTTTTTCAGAAAAGAAAAGGCCATAAGTTTGTAATTAAAATGATGATTGTGTTGTTGTTCGTTTTACCAGATGAACAGTTTTATTTTCTCAACGTGAACGTAATGTATTGTAATTTGCTGCAGTTGATTTTTGTATTCCATTTAGTGGACCGGTTTTAAAATATTTCAGAGTAGTTCTGTGCAAGAGATGATGCCTTTATATTGGATTCACTGGCAGAATGTATCGCAGTGTCGTTAGCATACGTCCCTACATTCTTGTGTATAGGAAGGTCTGAGGTATAAGTCGTATATAATATAGGTCCAAGAACACTACTCTGCAATACCTCAGACCTGATCGGAATAAAGTCGGAAAAACTGTTGTTGTTTTTAACATAAAAAAGCGATCTTACATATAAGATCTCATAAAAAGATAATAAGGTGTTGGTAGATACTTCTTTAACTTATACAATAAGCCAGGATGCCATACTCGATTGAAAAATATCTAAAAATACTGCATAGCAGTATGCCAAAACTTCTATGACAAACTATACAATTCTGTGGCATTGTTCAGGTTTTCCATGATGGTTAAAAAAAAAATGAGAATTGATGTTCTGGAATTATATTTACTTTTTCTTCTACCAGAGGCGACAATCTATCAACAAACATTCTTTCATATGTACATATATGTATATTAGAGCAAGTTGCCTACAAGCTAATAGGTCTATAGGAAGAAACTATATTTTCAGACTTATTCCCATTGTAATGCGTTAAAAATATATGGTATATACGAGTATATATGGTGATTAACCATATTACTTGTTACTTGATCGTATTCTGGGTGGTTAATTTTTCGTATTAAGGTGATTTTCATTTGGAGAGACAGGCTTTACTTGAAAATCCATCTGACATTGTAAGTCAAGGAACTCTAAAACTTATTTTTCATCTTCTGATCCAGAATTAAAGTTAAAGGAGTAAAAACAGAAAATGCGACTGCTTTATCTACATCAGCTTTATGCCATTCATTTTGCTCATCTTTGATCGATAGATCTTTTTTCTCTGGCCTTTTAATATTTTTCGTGGCTTTTCAAAAATGATACTTATTATTTTCATTCGGATTCAATTTTTTTAAGTAGTATTCAATTGATTTATTTTAAAATTGTTTTAGCTTTAACATCAATTGCTTTATTGACGCAATTTAATTTCCGATGTTAAGACAAATTTATTAGGATTCTATGAATTACTCCTTGACATTGAAAGATGTGCAGCTTCATGTATCAATTGCGTAAAATATTCAACAATGCCGTCTATTTCAAAATCAGTTTTTAAAGAAACGATAAGGTTAAGATTAGTTTCTATCCAGTACTTATACGACTCAATGTCAGTTTTAAAAGAAAATTTGTTAAAACTGTACTGTTTGTACTGTATAAAGCGTCCTTTAAATTTAGTTGGTCTTAAACTCCACGAAGGATGTTTTGCAGTTAAAATTGCAACTGATAATAAAATTTTGGGCTAAATTTCTTAAAATATTGTTGAAATTGTTGTTACTTCTGGTTAAAAGTTGTTAAAAAGTAAACTAGTGCTCTAGTCAACTTAGAGACACAAAAAGTAATACAGTACAATACAATAAATACGTTTTACTTGTAAAGATCTTATATTTCCTACCATTGCCAACCACAAAAAGAAGAAAAAAATAAAAAAATTGAATGAACTGATGCAATAAAATAATGCTGGTTGGGTATTGGTGGAATATAGTTATTGTGGTTCCTCTTTTTATGTGTGAAAAAGCTTAAACTTTCAACCGAACCATTACAGCCACCAAATCTAGCCATAATTTTATTACAATAACCCACTAAACCACTATAACCGAATTGCTTGCTTGCTACTTAAGGATAAGCTAACCGAACCAGTAAAAATTCCCCAACCAGATAACCAACGATTTCAAAAATATTATATTTATATTGAATGCAGACTTCTTCTCTCTCTCCCTCTCTCCCACTCTTTTCACTTTCCTTTGACAGACATTTAGTTTAAAAGTGTTGAAAAGCAAAGAAAAGTAAAAAAGTATTTGCTTAACCATCAGCACCATCATCAGCGTCACCAGCATCATCAGCATCATCAGCATCATCAGCATCATTTTTTCTTTACCCGTTACTAATACTTTGCAAAGCCAAAAACTTTTCTTTGTTTTGTTTTCTACGCCTTTCAGTCAATGATTTCATTTCGTTTGAATGAGAAAAAGAGAAAAAATTAAATTAAATTAAAGCGACTTTTTTTAATGATTATTTGAAATATGTTTGTATTGTACATACATACATACATATGTAAATTGTTTTTATAGTATTTTATTCAATTCATTTTATAAAAACAATCTCAAAGTAATAAAATAATGTCAATTTACATTAAATTGCGTAATTTATGTACGAGTTGGTTCACTAAAGTATTAAGTAACTGAATTTAAGTAACCTGAATTTTCAATAGAATTTTAAAAACAAAGTAGCATTTTATTCATAATTAAATGGTATCTGTGGGTAGCCTGATTGGCTAGTACGTAGTGTGCTAGTCTGTCAGCTAGTGAATCGTGAAATCGTGGTTTTATTGAGTGAAATCAATTTTGAGTAAAAGCAATTTCAGGTTCTGATATTAGAAGCGTTAGCTCTTAATTTTTTAAGTGAGGCAATTCAATTTAGTTGTAAAAAAAACTCTTCTTTTTTAGTCAGCACTGTTATTTCTTTTTGTTGGACTCTAAACTTGTATTCTCTGTTGCACGTATGTATATCTATTAATAACACTGGTTAACAAGAAACAAAAAATGTTCTCGCCTTTAAATAAAGGGAATTGGAATGTATGATTTTGATGCGCTGAATTCAAATCCGTTTTCAGTTTTTTTCCATCGGGCTGAAAATTTTTTCTGGGCGTAGCAAATTTTTCGCCCAAAATATGGTCATTATTTCAACATATTTAATCATAACTTGAAAACGACTTGACTGATTTTAATTCAAGTACCAGCAAATGTTGAGAAAAACATTTTTCTTTCGCGCAAAAGTAGAGCAAATATCTTTCAGAACTAAAATTTTACATGTTAAGCACTTTAATTAAAGCTTCAAATGTTGGAAATAAAATAGGCTATAAAACATGAAAATCGGTTGGCTAATGCTGTGATATTATTAAAAATAAATTAATTTTTTTCTTTTTTTTTTCAAAAAGTTATAAACAATTTTCTAGAATATGTTAAAAGTAAAAAGTTGTGTTCCAATGTGGGTCGGATATATGTCTTGTAAATATTAAGGAGATCAGATGGAGTGAAGTAATTCTTACACCGTTTTAAAAAGCCGAAGTACTTGAATAATTCTTTGTTTTTTTATTTTTTTAGCCAAATGACTCCATCATCCTCTACAACAATATACCCAAGCAAGATGTTACTCTTCTTGTTGTGCGTTCTGATTTGACTGGTCTAAATTTACCAACCGAGCTGAATATCTTGAGATATTATTATTACGAGTACGTGAGCGAACGTGCTAAAAAAGAACAAAAAAGTTTTCCTATAAATCTTTCACTATTCAAGTAGGACATAAGTTGATTGGAATTTGAAAAAAACTTGGTATGGAAGTAATGCCGAAAAATAGTGTATTGATTAAATTGAATAGATTGGTCAACAAATATCAAGCCGAAGGCAAGCAAAGATACTGTAACCCATTTCCAGAGTCTGTAAAATCTCTGAAAAAAAAATGTTTACATTGGAAAATGTAAATGCGATTTGAAGGCATCTGTATGTACATGCAGATTGGTTCCAGAACGCCTCAAAGAATATCAAGCCGAAGGCAAGCAAAGATACTGTAACCCATTTCCAGAGTCTGTAAAATCTCTGAAAAAAAATGTTTACATTGGAAAATGTAAATGCGATTTGAAGGCATCTGTATGTACATGCGGATTGGTTCCAGAACGCCTCAAAGAGTTTATACACGATCAACATAATCAAAGACCGTTCTTTTGAGAGAACCGAGTTCTTAATTGATTAGTTATGTAAGACTGGAACATGAAACGGCTGAATATAAAACAAACAAACTAAATTATTTTTTCACTGGATGCATTAATTGGTATATGCACTAATGGTGAGTCAACAAACATTGGGCAACACGGTAGAATTATACGATTTGAATTGCTGTTAAAAAGACTATTGCTTTAGTTGGTTTGCCTTCTACACTTCAACAAACTTCCGTTTCAGCTTTTGTTTCAAGCTTTGGATAAATTAACCAGCACTGGACTAAGATCGGCAATCGGAAAACTGAGCAATCAAATCGAAACTTGTGAAATTCTTCCGGTAAGTAATAGGTATCACTAATTTATTATAATTGTCAACCGTTTTTAATTATTTGCCTACTTTACTTTATTATTTTCAGGTGGCTGACAGCTTTGAGGAAATTGCGTTGAAAAATAGGCACCCTGCTCCAGAAAAATTGAATTTTCTACTGATTCGAAGTACTTGTACGACATTGCTCGTACAATTTTTAGCGGCGTGGTTTCGGTGGATCTGGGTAGCATCAAACCAGGGAAAATTGTACATTCTCGCTGGCTCACCAAGGCTACTACATTATTACGATTATATGTGACAACGGAAAGTCCATCCGAAAATTTACGGATTTCGTTTGAATTTACATATAATTCATCGTTATGTGCCAATGTACTTCAATATCAAGTATTACAGCTCTGTCTTGTACTGTAGTGTATTATTTTGCAAGTTCATTAGTTGGTCCTGGTTTCTACAAACTTCTTTACGCAGTATTGTCAATCAGGTAATTAAAGATAATTCATTTTATGCGCATTCGGAAAATATCTTGCTATTAATGTTGTTTGATGATAGCAAAAAAAAAAAGCGAGACTGTGCTATAAAGGAAATTCTACGCTATCGAACCGATCTTGAAGACCCAGTGGAGCTTAGAGTTTATAAAAAGTCAGATATAAGCTTTCATTGCGCAAATTCCACGGAAATGATCAATTTGAATGATATAGATAACGTATTTGAACCACAATTCACGCGAAGCATTTCGTACGATACATGGAAAGAATATTTAAATCAAGATCATCCACCGTTTAATGATCTAAATATTCCGTCACATATACAAGGAACGGAGAGACATGTTTAATTGTTAGCTAGCGTTTCCAAACGAGTTATACCAGAAAATGTAGACGCTGTTATGGTGGCGACAGCAGAAAGCCGTGCGAAATTTCTTTCTTTTAATTTCTTTCCTATAATTAAATTGTATTAAAAAAAATAAACTCCAAAACAAAACAAACAAAAGCGCCAAAAAGGGTTATTTTTTGAAATTGGTAAATGTGCGTTTTCTTTTACATAGAACTATAAAATTAATAGGCAAACACATTTCTTTGTACTCCCTTTACGTGCATTCTACTGCATCGATTTTGGAAAGATATATATGGGCTTAAAGATTTAAATCGGTTCAATACTTTGGGAGCAATCTTATATATATAAACAAAAATATTTGTTTGTAGGTTTTTTCTTTTTTTGGTTTATGCATTATGGCCAGCTAAACGGTTTAACAGATTTTCTTTTCCAACTGAGCGATATCACGCCCATACAAAATATATATTTATTTGTCTATATCATCAAAATTGTAACAGAGAGATTCTCTTAGTTTCGCCCAAATAGATTCATAGTCAAAGAAAATCATCAGTCAAAAAGTGGGTGGTTTAGGCAAGTGAGCCTGGTACCTCCTCTATAAACTAAATATTGATTTCATTATATCTGGAGAACGGTTAAAGCAAAAGTTTCTGAATACAAATGACCAGGCATAAAGGGGCGGAAGTGGACAAGAGAGCGTGGTACCTCCCATATAAAATAAATATTAGTTTTTGTATATCTTGAGAACGGCAATAGTAGAGGTTTCTAAGTTAGGTTTATACAGCCTAGTGAACAATACACATTATTTGTCAGTAACTGGGCAAGATTGGATAAGTGGGCGCGGCACCTTTCATTTACACTAAATATTAGATCTTGTATATGTGGACTACTATTAATGCTTCGTTACCAAATATCGGTAATTACAGAAATCACACTGGATAAAAGCTGTTCATATACGTTTACTATATAAAAAAGAATGTTTGTTTGTTTGATGACTGTATACAGCTTAAATGCAGAACCTATACTGTCTTTCTGCAAGAAACAAATGATTGAATTTTTACTGGAAAGGGACAAAATGATTAAAAGGGCAAAAATGTAAATAAGATAGCATTTAATATAATAATTAAGATGGGGCTAGCGATGCTCGCCGGGTTTTAGCTACTGCTACAATAAAATTCCTACTGTCACATATGAGAAAAACACATTTCTTTAGTTTATATATAAATATAAAACAAAAGAACATATCTATGTTTGTTTTATTAGTCATGTAAAAATCATCTTTTTTATTAAAAAAAAAATAAATAAATAAATAAAATAAAAAATTAATTTTTTGGAAAAGTTATTATTTTATATTTTTAGGCGTATATTAAAAAAAATATTAAATAAAATTCGAAATCCGTTTAGAGAAAAGTTTATAGAAAATATTTTAAATAAAATACATTTAAAACTCATTTTAAGTTTATGAGGGTTAATGGTAAAAGATTAGTTCATATATGTAATATACATAATGAAAATGGATGTTAGATGCCAGGATGCGGCTGATTGTATCAGCCACTGAGTACACAAGTTTTTATTAAGTTCTTACTTTTCGAAGAATATCTTTTACGAAAATATGAATTTTATTGTTGACTAATTCCGAAAACACATAACATTCCCGCCCACACTGGTAAGTAAAATTACTATCTCAGATCTCAAAAACCAATTGTTCAATTTTCTTTAAGCTTAAAATATATCTTAGTTAGACCTACATATAAGCCACTGTTTTTGGGTACCGGGCAGTAGTGGATTAGATATTACGAAATAGAAAAGTGGACTTGTCCCTCCTTTCAAAATAAACTGCTCATACACACCGTCACTCAAAAAACCGTTTCAATGTTTAGCAATTATAAGTACAACAACAAAGCCAAAGACCCAATCATTATGATTTTTAATCTTATCTTAATTACTTATTGGACTTTTTTTACAACTGCAATTAAATATTTTTTTTTAATATGTACCGTTATCGAAAAATAAGTAAAACGTAGTCATTGAAACGGTTTTTTGAGTTTATTTTATTTCAAAAATTTTATAACTGTTTTAAGGCTTAGTATTTTTTATAGCCCCTTTTGGAAGTAAAAGCTGTCTCCACTCGGTGCGGTATACTGTCCGCTAAATTTTTGCATTTGTTTAGGTCAATAAAATTCCTGTTCGTACATGCGCCCACAACTCTTTCAAATTTCCACTAGATAGACATTGAGAGGGTAATTTGAGTGACTGTAGATAAACAGGAACAGTTCCTTTATTAGATTGTGTGTAACAACATTACTAAGCTTGAAAAATGTCGAAATACTTCATTTGAAAACTAATGCCTTTGCTGGCGAAAATCACAAAGATTTCTGAAAGTTAGATAAACAAAATATATATCGTAAATAATGACCGAAAAACCACTCTATATTGGGAGGATAGTCCAAAAAGTTTCGAATGGAACTGTGCTAGTGGTATTCCTGAAATAAAATTGGAAGTTCAGATAGTTAAATTTGTGAAATTGATATATTTTTGCAATTTGAGTCAAGAGCATGTATGGTTATTAAATGAAAACTGAGGATGGTCGGAATATCACGGTTTTAGGAAAGGATAGGATAGACAAACATTCGCTTAAATTTGAATAGGAATATTTTTTTTTTGTTACATATGTATGTACACATTTACATATTTATGTATTTTGAAACATGAATAACTTATAGCCTTTTATAGCCCGAGGACTTCAAATAAAGAAACATTTGTTCTACGGAATTAAAAGAGAGTTGTTAGATTTGTATTTCATTTTTAGGGTGTTAAGGACTGTCATTTACATTGAGTTAAAAGATACAAAATAATATGTAGTGTGAATGTTGTTTACTAGTTGTAGCACAATGCTGCTCAAAAAAAAAAAAAAAAACTTATGAGTTGTTTTTCTTTTTATATGTATAAGTTAACAAGGTTTAAATTTTCATCTAAAATGTATTTTTTTACTTTCTACTTCTCCAAATTATTAACCACGCCGTCTGGAGTGTTCACCGCAGATAACACTATTAAAGAGCATGTTACCACATTATTAAAATCAACAAGTTTTATTTTATATATATTTAAGAGCGATTTTTTCGGTTTGTGACAGATATGTCACATGGGGCTATAATGGGTTAATGTACCGCAAATAATAAAATCTTTTCAAATTTAAATTTGCATTCATTGTTATCCAAAAATAAGTATTTTCTAATGTTACAGCTTTCATGATTGTTCATTTTTTTAAATTCAAATTCACAATTTCAAATTCCATTTATCGACGTCCAGAATAAGAAAAAAAAAAAAAATACAAATAAACGTCAGACACAAAAATATTTTACGGATAACATACGAATGTATTGGTTCATGTGTGTGAGTTCTTCCTTTCCTTGGGTTTTTTTCATTGTACATTTATTTTACTTGCATTCATTCACATACAATTTATTGGCTTAAATTTTTATTAGCTCTGCCACTAGGCAAAAAATTATACACATACATATGCATGTATGTATGTAAATACATATGCATATATGTATGTATATATATGTGAGTTGATACATTCAATCAGACATAATAAATTGTAATAAAAATGAAAAGATTTACCAAAAAATAAATATGGTATTTATGTACATACATATGTACAACTGTATGTGATTTTTCCATATGAAAAATATGTGAAATAACCTAATAATACCCAATTGGAACATCAACAAAAAAAAACTCTAAAACATGACAAGGGCGACATTTTTCATGTTTAAGAAATAAGTATCATATGTGCACATTAAAGGGTTTCATTTTTACCAATGGTTGCTTGCACAAATAATTTAAGAATACGATTTTTAAGAATTTTTTAGTCTTATTATGTAGAAACTACTATAGAAATAAAAATTTTAAAATAATTCTAGAAGGTATTATTGGAGGGGAGATAGTTGGAATAACTCTTAGTATTCTTCCCTTCGTTTTCAGATTGTGCTGTATGGTAAACAGTTGAATGTTTTGGCAAATGTGAGTAGATGGGCTCCAAAGAATGAGTTGAGTATGCTACAACTACTGAACACTTAAAAAATGCCCAATGCCCGGATGCCCAATTAAAAAAAAGAGTCCTGACAGTTGAAAGAAGGCATCTGTGGTATATGTCGGAGACAAACTTAAGTTAAGCTTTTTTTGACGTACCTTCTCTTTGGAGAAAGAAAATATGATTATAAATTTGGAAACAGTATCGGGAAATAAAAATGAAACGATGTGCCTAATGGGTGAAAAAGCAGATTTCGAAGGAAATAGCCTAAGCCATTTCATTACGGATAAAGCAAAGACGTTCTTCAACATTTTTGGGATACACGCCGTCAGATAATATTTCAGTAAAGCTCTTAGCAGACACGTAGTAAATGATAGAGCAGATATAGGAATTGCTATTATAAAAAAGTTTAACGAAAAACAAGTTTAACAGAAACAATTCTTGTTGCGGATAGGCGATTACCACAGAAAGGTCGTTCACCAAGTGAATAAAGCAAGAGATTGCGTCGTTTAAAGATGATTAATGCATATCTTATGCCAAATATATTACTACTGATTTCATATTTTACTCTCGATATTGTCATTGTTCATCATTGTTTCTATAGAAGTTTTCAGAAATACTGAAATACTGAAAAATCGTTTTTTATTTATTTCTGTAAATCTGCTTAAAGTGCGCAACTTCTAAATTTCATCCATTTTTTTTAAAGTTTGGTGCAGATGTACATATAACTTTTATATTACCGCGACTAGGAGCGTACTCAAAAGTCATATGAAAAACACAACTTTGGTAAAAATGAAACACTCTAATGCAGATAATAATGTGACTTAAAATAATATTCTTAAGGAGATTAAGATTTTTGCTTTGACATCGCTGGCTTTTCCAATAGGGCTGTGTCTATAAACTTTAAAGATAGAAATGGACAATAAAGTTGACAACATATTGAAAAGAAAATGGTTTTTTTTCACTTCCTGAGCCAACGTCGCACAGTCTCATCAATTTTACTACAAAATTACAAAAATTACAAAATAATATTTTCTTTCTTTAAAATAGTATTTTATAAAATGCCTGAAAATTAACTTTCAATAAATTTGCACTAAAAATATTACAGAATGACAAAAGAATTATAAATTGTGTTGAGAAAATATGTATGTATGTATGTATATATGTATGTATGTTGCTACAGTGTACCATTATAATGAATCCTTAATAATTATTTGTATCCTATAACATGTCTAATTAATATTAACACAATATTTAATACAAAACGCCATATGCTAACCGTACTTTATGGTTACGCACATGAATTGTAAAAAAAAAAAACAAGAAATATAGACATTAAAAGGGCAATTTCCGTCCTTCCTTCCTTCCTTCCTTGCAACCATTCATTGAAATATTTATTCGTATACATATGTGCTGTAAAACCTTGAAAAAACGATACATTCATTTACGTTACGTTTAAGCGGCTAATGAATACTCGTATTTTATTAAATAATTCGCTATTTCAGTCTCATTATTATGTTTCACACAAAATGAATATTAGTTTGTTAGTTAGTTAAAGGACTTTGTAACATGTTCACTTATTATGCAGTTATATTAGAACCTTAAAGCTGTATTCATAGTAATCAATTCAGCAATCAAGCTTAACAGTTAAAATGTGTTTAAAATTCATAAAATAACGGTACCATTTGGAATGTAACGAGTAAAGTGGTTTGGCAGAAAAAGTCGTTCTGATCAGAAATTTTGTGCAAAAAGGAATCCGGAACTGTTTTGGTTAGAAATTGTAATGTTTTCTTTTATACCATAGTATGTAGTAGGATAAAGGTAAATCAAGCAACAATTTCTTTTATGAGGAACTTAATCGAATAAAATTTGTTGCAACGTTTTTTACCGAAATATATATAAGAAGTAATCGATATCACTTTTGCCGTAGATCAAAAAAAATTCTGTTTTTTTTATTAAGTGACCAAGAAACGATTATGTTTTTGAAAATTATATCTTTTAATGAACCAATAAAAAGTATTGGATGTCATATTGAAAAGCCTCCAGATTCACAAACTAGCATCAGAGCCTTCAACATTTTTTGGTTCTAGAGCTTTTGAAATTGGGGTTTGAAAAAAATTTTGAGATAAAGTAATAATTTTCTCTGTGTATATCTTAGTGAATATAAATGTAAGTAAATTACAGAAAAACTTGTTTCCCTAAACTAAATAATATCAGAAATAAACGGCATTATTAATAGAATTGTTGCTTTGTTTTGCACAACACTGTATGTATACACATGTACAAATCAGAGATCAGCAAATGAACCCTACTCTTACTCACTCCTGAATTTATAAGTATAAGTGAGTACACATCATTCAAGTACTCATACACACTCATACTCATGATAATTTAGATTCATAAGTATACATAGCAATGACTATGAATCAAATGTTGTACTCAAATTCATACTCATGGTATTCATTCATGCATCAGAAAATACTTATAATCATAGTTGCCAAATAAATTAAGCATAAAATCGCCGAATATTAAGAAAAAAATCGTCAAAATCTGCTGTGACCAAATTTCTCACCAGTTTCATTTTATTGGACATTAAACCACTAAGGCCCAAACTATGATGCCGTTGACGTGGACTGACGCAACTAACACGAATTGGTTATTTTGACAATATGAAAATTTATATGAAATTTGAAAGAAATCGAATCGGGTGAGTTCGACGTAGCCTTAACGATATATTATATGTAATTCGGGTCCTTCACTACTGAAGAGCGAATGAAAGTAAACTAATTTTCTTACTAATTTGACTTGTTTACTTATATATAAAAAGAATTAAGCGGTGTAAGCGTGAGACGTGGTTAGAGTGAACCTAGAGTATACTCAACGCTAGGCCTTAATGAGTTAATCCACCTACTCGTATGCGAAGAGTGCGTGCCGACAAGAATATTGCTGCTGTATCGGACAGTGTTACTCTAGATCGCGATATATCAATTCGTCGCCATTGTCAACAATTTGGCTTGTGATATTCGGTCACCTAGAAGAATCTATGTAAGGCTCTCGATATGAAATATGAATATCGATTACTCGACTTTTTTTAAAAACCAGTTTTCGAATAATTTGGTTAAAAATTGAGTTAATAACCGTTTAGCCGGTTCTTGACTTATAATAAAGATTTGTTCAATTCTTGTTGTTTCATCAAATAAAATTGATAAGCTTTGTTATATGTTGTAGTTTTTAGGACCTAACAGACAATCCGTTCTCGACAACGTGCTACTATTTCAAATAGTGATTCATTTTTGCCAGCGCATTTTGTAAGTGCTATTTGCCAGTGCTTTTGAACAACTTGGTATAAAATCAAGTTTTCATTTCTGCACATATGGACATATCTAAGGTGGCTAAGAAGTCCTGGTGTCGAAAAGTTTTTACACCTTAGTATTATTGGACACTTAATTATCCAAAATAAAAATAAAACATATTTCAATTAATCAGTTATTCGCGTTAAAATACTCGGCTTATTCAACATTCGAAAGATGGACATTTAAAAAAAAAACAACTTTGGCATAACTAAAGAAAAAAACGGTTAAAACCGGTTGAGTAATTAAAGTTCGATTTCTCAAGTATAAAGTCATACAAAATACCTCTGCTACAAGAACTGAAGCAGATGACGTACTACAAAGTCATTTGTTTGCTGACTGGGTCCTAGAAAAGTGGGGTTATGATCCGTCTTCAGAGACGAAGCTATTATATTGGCTCAGAGGGTATGCCAACAAACAGAATTGCCGAATTTGGTATGAAGAGCAGCCCTGCAAAATCTACTGTTTGATGTGGTTTTTTTGACGGCGCTATGTTTGTAGGTTTTAAAGTATTGTACAGAAATAAAAAACAAAAAAAATGCTGTAAATTTTCAAAATTCCTATAAATCGTCAAAATAAGGAAAAAAATCAATAATCATCAATACTAAACCTTCTCCGAATATCAGTATATGTATTTAGAAAGCTAATTGAGAATGTCAGTTCGTTCTTGAAACTTGACCATAAACAAATGAAAGCGGTGGAACCAGAGATGATATACTACACCGAATCAAGAAGGAATGCTATCGCGCTTTCAGGTCATATGAGGCACTGTAGGACCTCATAAATAGGTGTCTGCTGAGAATCATGGGGATATTCTGGCCTAAGTTAAGATAAATTGCAGCAATGAGGAGCGTAAATAAGCATCTTGGCAGTAGGCACCGGAGTGAAGCCCGCAAAGGAGCTATAGAAATTGTAGGCCTGAAAACACATGCGGAAGATCAGTGGAAGCGGGAACTTCAAAGATGGAAATTGGAACTGGAATGAAATAAAGTATTTAGCACTCAATAGACCGGTATGGTCTTCGTTATAGCCTTATGCTCTTCACAGGAGTGAAAAAGGATTAAAAAATAAATCAATATGTTTAAAAATTAATGGTGTTGGCTTTGTTTACTCTCAACTTTCTTCATTATCTTTCATTTTCATCTTTTCATTCTCAAATTACACCGACTTTTTCTTTCAGTTCTACTTCATGGCCGTGCCTGTTTGTTATAAAAATTTGGCTATAATCGAAGGGGTGTAAGTTTTATGGTCTGGTTGTACAACATGTGGCTTTAATAAATGTATGTAACATTTGCTTAAAAAGTTTTCTTTTTTCTATTTGCAGCTCTAATATTTTTGCAGCAACATTATCCATTAAATGATATTTACGAGCATAATGAGAACAGAAAATACTAACAAACCATAAACTGCGAAAAAATCCTCCCGAATTATTAATGCGGTCATATATTTGCGTTATTTCTTTTCTAAAACAACCAAGTGTATGTTATACAAACACACACATTTAAATACAAATATGTAAACACACACACACACGCACACACATATGGACAATATTTGTGCCATTTGCTACTAATTAGTGTAATTTTACTTTTTATATTTCCTACTACCACAAATGCTTTCAATATGAAAACCATATGACCATACCATATTGTAGAAACGTATTGGCAAAGTACGATTTATGATTGCGCGTGTATGTGTGTTGGTGTGTATGTCTGCTTTTTTTCAGTAGGTGTAAAAAAACTTCGGGAGACATTATTGCCCGCTCAACAGTAGTAGGAAATTTCAGAATTTAGATAAAATTGCTCTTCGGTGCTATCGTTAGCTATGCCCTCGGAGGATGAGCCATAGCCTATTGTCTAAGAAAATGCTGGTTAACTAAAAACAACATTTTTTTTTTGTTATATTTGATTTTTTTAAATTCACAGAAAAAAACCGAGATCGATTATTCGACTTCTTTCAAAAACCGGTTTTAGAATAATTCGAAAAGTAGCACTTTAAAAAAACCGGTTCTCTGTTAATAATAATTCAAATAACCGGTTAACTGGTTCTTTTATTTAATAAAATTGTTCCCAATTCTTGAAGCGCAGAGCTGGACCACGTCGTTTTAAAAAATAAACAGAAGCTGATGGAGAGCTTAAATTAAAGTGGCAATCAATAATAACAATAATTCGAACAAATCTCATAAAAACTATGCCAAAAAAAACAAAGTTTATTACACAAAGTACTGAAAAATGCTTAAGTTTCGAACAGCTACTCAATGAGCTAATTTCGTTTTTTTTTTTTTTTTTGTATTACTTGGTAGAGAATGGAATTAAAGGTTTGTTATTATAGTTATAATTTGTATCTGTATGTAAATTTATGCAGCAGGTATTTAATAGTGTGTGTGTCACTGTGGTATGTTAGGCAAGAACCCATCTTCCAAACAAGAAGTCGTCGGTTCAATCCCAGGCCACACCATCTGACAATTTTCACCTCACAACATTACAAGCGATTGGCTATGTGTATTGACGCTGTGAAAAACTTCACTAACTATTATATCTGCCATTCGGAACCGACGTTTGTAGGTTCGTGGGCTTTCAATGAGTCTAGTTGATCATTCTCCATATATAAAAATCAATATTTATTTACAGAAGATGAGAAAAGGTTATTTTTGCTCAAGAGTGCATATCTTTTTCAAGGTTGTCATATACACAAAAATAATTCAATTTATACAAATAGTTAAACGGTGAGCATATTTGTAATAAAAAATATATTCGAAAAATGAAGATTTAAAACCGGCCGAATAATAACCGTCCGATCTCCCTAATGTTTATTCATAAAGTTGCATATAATGGAAATAAAATAAAGCATTACTCATGAAAATCGACTGGAAAATAATATTTTATTCCAAATAGAGTGAAAGTAGATAGTTTTGAAAAAAAAAAACAATTTTTTTTTTAATTATATTTTTTTGTGAATTTTTAGAAGTCAAAAAAATTATAATTTAAAAATAGAAAAATGATGTTTTTCTCAATAACTCCAAAAATACGGTTTATATTAAAAAATGATATTAGAACAACTTAAAGCTGGTGTAATTTGGAATTTTTTAACATATGGCCTAACTAAATCGAAGTAGTCACTTTAAAGTTCTCAAAATATTTATGAAGAAGTCTCTTCAGAAATCTTACATTTTAGAAAAAAAATTCTAAAATAAAAACTTATCCATAGAATCTGAAATGCTGATTATTTTTAAAGTTAGGCGACCATAATACATTGGCTATTCAAGGTCAGAAAATTGTTTTCCATTTGTTGCATAGTGTTATATATATGTATACATTTAATTACCTCTAACTGCCACTGCAGCATTGGCGCCAATAATAGGCCACCGCCATCTAACACAGTTCTGTGCGAATTATCATAGTTCATTACAGGATACACCGATTTTTCCCATTTCATTTTCGGTTAAGCGTCGCCTTTTTATACGAGGTCGATCAGCTTGTCAACCAGACTAATGAAAAAGGTTCCATCGAAAAGCTATTTTGGCTACATAGTAATCGTATTTTCGAATAGTATTGTCAATCTATTGTCACTTCTTTTTGCATATATCCGTTGATAAAGGTGTTTGCATGGCCTGTAATCGCAAGCCCTCATTTGAGATGAGTCTATGCGAAAGCAAGCATATACCATACACACTATCTGCGTACACCAGACAATTAAGGAACTTGTTGTCGATCTGCCACTGAATTCCATGGGTCCAATTTTCTATTGCACTGAGAATATACGCTATCACTAGAAGGAATAGCACAGGTGGCAATATGCAGCCTTGACTTACTCTATTTCTAACCGCAAATGGAGGGCCAGAAAGTTTCCTTTTGTGAAGGAAAAAACATTTAACGTGGTTATAACTATCCCTAACTACAGATATAAGCCTTTACGGCATACCCCCTTCGTATTTTCACAAAATCGACAAAAAGAAGATAAAAGTTGGAGCTGAATTTCACACACTGCTCAATAATTATGCGCAAGGAGTTAATATAAAGCTGATGGGGATTATTCAGCAAGTAGTTTTGCAATAGTCGACAGAACACATACTCGTATACCCCCGATTTGTTTCAATTTTTTAAAACAACCTTCTTTAAGGTTGGACATCCCTGCGTTTATTACATCGCAAAAGTAAATAAACAAAAGCTGCAAGTACATACGTGCTGTTTATAAATAACCAGAATCGACAACAACAAACATTAGCAGAGATAAAGTATATAAAACACGAAGAGCTGAAAAAGGTAGATGTTTACATACGCATGGCCACAGAAGAACTAAAAAGAAGTAAAGAGAAAGAAATGGAATCTACCTGAAATATCGAGAGGTTCGAGAGCTTTGGATGTGTTGTTTACTTAGCCATGTAAAAAGCATATCGATGCGAACAAGTGGAAGTTTCAAGTAAAGTAAACTCAGTAAGAGCAGTTTGTGTGAAGAGAGTATATAAGGAGTAAACTCGTGAAGTAAAAAACCAGTTTAATTGGAGCTAACTCAGTAAAGAGAGTTAAGTGTGGATAACTTCTGGTTGAAAAGGTTGTGATCGAACCTAAGTTATAACTACGATCGGGTTGGAAGATCTTTAAGTAGAAAGATCTGTCGAGTAATTGTTGTTGCTTACAAGATTGTAAACAGATGAATTAATTAAGAATAGAAAATTGTTATAGCCTGTAAAAAGGTTACAAGCAGTGGTGCACAAAACTGTGCTGAATAAAGGATTTTAATTAAAAACCAAGCACAAAATTTATTTTACTTTGACTACAATCTACGAACTCATAAATACACGTTTTTAAAAAGGTAAAAACGCAACAATATTATAACAACCGTCCATTCTTCTAGGAAAAACTCTATATCGCACATTTGAGTTATAAGAGCAGCTCTACCATTTGGCAGTTGCCTTGTGACTAAAATCATCTACGACACACTTGGAGAATTTTAGCGGCTAGATCAGTCACAGTATTCCAATAAATGCTTCCTTTGGAGTTGTTTCTCTTCGGTGGTAAGCAGATTACCCGCAAGAACTCGGATAAGATATTCGGTGTGCATCTTTATTTCAGCAAGGTTTTCCGTGACTCAGAACATCCATCTTTCGATCATTGTCTTATGTACGTGTACCATATGTACGTATTTATTTTCGATATATATGAAATAAGTCAATATACATACATACATACATACATATATATATATAGCACCGTGAAATTATATAAAGTGAAGCTGCCCGTTCGGCTGACTGTTTTTTTTTTTTTGTATTAATTTGTGTTTTTCTTTTACAGCAGAGACTTACTAAATAGAACAATCCTTAAATATCATTAAACTATACCTTATTGAAGAAATATGCTTCAAAACGGATTAAAGTACAGTCTATACATATAAAACACTTTAATATTTTATGTTTATGATTACAAAACGGCCAGAAAACGAAATATTTGAAAATTAAAATTTTCAACAAAATCAAATTTTTCTAATTTTCAAGTGTTAACTGTATCAGAATTTTGTTTTGGATATTTTTTTTTGTATTGAAATTTTTTGACATTTACCCTAGCATTCACAAAAGATTTTGCCTGTTGTTTTTGTACAAAAAATTAGTTGTTGTACGAACAACACTACCTTGTTCAATGTGGCTTGGTATGTAGATTGAAATAGAATCAGTTAATGGAAACGTATGATATGACATGCTTTTTTAAAAATTTTACCTTTGAAGAGATAAAATTGCAGTAACACTGGTTAAACTATTAACTTTGGTAACACAGTTCCCCTAATTTTGCAAGAAAAACTTTTTTCCGCTAATTTTAGTCAAAGTTAGGTACCTGCATTAAATTTTGTATAAAATCAGTAATAGCCAACCGATTTTCATAATTTATAACCTATTTTGTTCTCATTTTTAAGCTTCAATTTCATTCTGAAAAATTTTTTATGTTATTTTTAAAACAAAAAAATTGCTCTAATTTTGCTGGAAAGTTTGTTTTTTTTCGCAATTAAGTTATGAATAACTCCGAAACTGTTGAAAATACAAAAAAAATGTTATTGAGGTGATTTATAGGAAATTTAATTCCTAAACATATACTGGTACCTGCATTTTAATCGGTCAAGTCGTTTTAAAGTTATGATGAAATATTATGACATAACTACCATATGCCCGGTGGGAAAAACTGAAAACGGATTTGAATTGAACCCACCAAATTACTCTAGGAAAGTGATTTGGTTGCTCAAATCCAAAAAATTTTTATATTGTGTAGACCAGTGTTATTAAGGTGCACGTAAAATTACAAAATTAACAGAAAAAAATACAAAAAATAATAACAAAAAATTTAAAAATTTAATTTTATTGTACATTTCAATACATATATATCAACAGTAGATTTCAAACGCTGTCTTAGAATTCTCTTTATAAAGACAAATAGGTGGCACAAAATCGAATAGAATCAGGAAAGAAGGGCCCATAAAAAGTGAATAGTTATTATCACATATCTCAATAAGTTTAACGGCGGGTGACTTAAAATTCTGTTTTCTAATAACTTCTTTATACATACGAGTATGTATGTATGTATTAAAAATTATATAATTGTAACAAAACAAACATATGTAGTTGTTGTGCTTACTCGAGCTTCATATTAATTCTTTGTTTTGTGAAACAATATCTTTAAAGACATTAGTTTTTATTTTGGCAATAAAATTTAATATTTATTTATTTATTTATTTTTTTTTTTTTTTTTTTTTGTTTTCAAAAATCCTTAACACTATTTTCGAAGCATCCTTTTACATGAAATCAAATTCATAATATTTGGGTCAAAATATCCATAATAAAGTTGTTGTAAAGTATAGACTATCCTATCCTATCCCATACTTATGTATGTATGTATGTATGTGCAAGAAATAAAAAAGATAATAACTACAAAAACAACAGCATCTATGTAGATACACTGTGGTGCAAAAGTTAGGCAATATTTTTATTCGAAAATAATATCATAATATTTTATAATTTGTATTACTCTTATAAAATATGTCGTTTTATACGCATTGCCTCGCTTTTATACCGATGTCATGTCCCTTGTTTAGTAACGAGTATTCTTGTCTAATCCGACAAAGCTCACTCGCAAAGTTCATTGGTGCTTTTTGACCATCCATTTTCAATTGGATATTGTGCTACCTCTTCAGGGCTATGTGATATCTTTACCAATACTGTCGGCAAATTTTCCTGAAACAGAAGCAGCTAGTTTGCTCAACTATCTACTTTTATGAAAGTACCAATAGCAGTTGGAGTTATACAACCATAAACCATTGTCGAACCATCGCAATGCTATACGGATTCTTTTATATGGAATGGATTTGCGCTCTGATAGTTTATGCAGATAATATGGGTTTTTCATTTTAGTTTTGGCTTTGTACCCAACTCTCGTAAGCGTCCTTTGATTTGTCCAACGACTCAACTTATTTCTACAAAGAGGAATTACCTTATTGGTGTTTTCTATGTTGTTTGATGTAATACACTTTCTGAAATTTTTCTTGGTCGTGCAAATGTTTGAGCAAATTTTAATTACTGCCAAGTCTTGCTACTTTTTCAATATTTTAAGCATTGAAAGTTGGTTTATTTTTAGAAAATCAGTTACCAGCTTTCTTATACATGTAAGTAAGTATTGGGTGCATCACAGTTTTTTTTTTTTAATTTCTCAAACTATTCGGCTTTTCTACTTAGAAGAGGTACAATGACTAACAGAAATCATAGTAATAAATAAAATGCATTGGTGCAAAAGCGAAGCAGTGGGATAACGTATTTTTAAATTCATGAATTTTTTTATTGAAGCAGAAGAGTGTGATATCGACTTTTATGTTAATTTCAAGCAATACTTCCAACTTTGCAAAAACGTAACGGTATTATTTGTCAGAGTACACTTTAAGAAAAATATTGTAAGAAATATTAAAAACATTGCCTCACTTCTGATCCACAATGTATGTATGTATGTATGTATGTATAACAAAAATGTGCACTTTCTTCATTACAATGCATTATTTGTGGTGCATGTAAGAAGAAATAAATTATAGATACATATGCATTTGTTAAGAACGTTGTCGCAAAAATAACATTAAAACGTATTACAACAACAACAATAATGTCAACCACTTTAAGCGCATATGTAAGTATGTACACATGTATGTATGTATTCTATTCTAAATAAAAATAGGTCAGTTTTTGTTCATAAATTTTCATTTACATTTTTAAGAACGATTTTAAAAGTCCTTTTATTTTAGGTTTTCTCTTTTGTATACTTTGCTACATCAAACATAAAACACTTTTTTCTTTGATTATTGACATACAAAATTGAACTCGTGTACATATCTTTAGTGTATTTTTTAACTGGTGAATTTGTTTTGAGAGGGAAATTTGATAGAATTTTGAAATTTGTTTAGTACAAATGTGCCTTGTGGTGTATGTCTGTAAGTAGATTGCTTTTATTCAATTCTATCCGTTAAATGTGACATTGTTCTACATACATATGTATGTACATAATATTGACATCATCATCATCATTATCATCATCATTATCGTTGTGCGACTTTATTTTTTCAGAAGTTTTTTTGTGTTTTTTACAATAAAGCAGCCATTTATATTTATTATGTACACAATAAACTAAAATATAAGTAAATGTATAATATGTACACATACATAAACATTAGGGCGGGTCGATTTGTAGGGACGCAAAAAAATCGCCCAATTGACAAGGAAAATTGTATTCTATTGATCAAAATAAGAAACTTGAATTCTGATGTTCCTTATTTTGACCCAAACGTCAAAATTTGAAAAATTTTGAAATTCTAAAGTCCTTATATCGTGTTGTTGAGAATTTTTCAGTATTTCAAAAGACTCAACATAAATGTAAAGAAGTGAAGTGCAAAAAAAACAATAAAGAAAAAGAAAGAAATTTAAAAGAAGAAAGTTTAAAAAAAAGTTAAAAAACATAAAAACATATATTTTATATATTTTGTGACATCTTTTGTTGTGCTGTGCTGGTGTTTGGAATATTTTTCCGAGGTGAGTGTCAACTAAAAAATTCTTAAAACTCTTGAATATGGTCTTCGGTTAAAGCTCTATTTAATTGTAAGTAATTTTTTATATTTTTTTTTAGCGAAATGAATCCATCATCCTCTACACCGCAAGATAAGGTAACAACAACATCAACAACTATCGAAAACCCAATGAGTCATATACCCAAGCACGATGTTACTCTTTTTGGTGCGTGTTCTGATTTGACTGATCTTAATTTACCAACCGAGCTGGATATCTTGAGATATTATTTTTACTTGAGAAATAAATAGAAAATAAGTTAATTGGAATTTGGACAAAACTTAGTGTATTGATTAAATTAAATAGATTGGTCAAAAAATATCCAGCCGAAGGCAAGCAAAGATACTATAACCAATTTCCAGAGTTTGTAAAATCTCTGAAAAAACTTTTTTACATTGGAAAATGTAAATGCGATTTGAAGGCATCTGTATGTACATACGGATAGGTTCCAAAACGTCTCAAAGAATTTATGCACGATCAACATAATCAAAGACGACTAAGAGTCGATGCATGAAGGAAAAACGGCTATATCATCAATGCCAACAATGCATCCCGATAATTCAACATACGTATCGCCATCGGTTGAAGAAGATATGGATAGAAGCAGTGGGTTCACAATACACAGAAGGATACGATTGTTTTAACTTTGCCTTAATATGTGACACATTTCAAACAATAACTCTTTTTACTTATTTTTCTATTATTAAGTTGTATTTAAGAAAAAATAAATAAGTATATATAAACTCCAAAACAAAACAAACATAGCCATTTCGCTGATTGCTTCATGTAAAGTGCCAAAAATGGTGATTTTTGGTGATTTTAGTGTGCCACTAGCATGGGTGGGTCGGCTCTAAAAAGTTGGTGGTGGTCGGTTATACATTTAGACTCGATTGGGGCACTTCAAATGGGTCAAAGTGGGCTTTTTAAAAATTCGAAACTTGGGCCAAAATAAAGAACATTAGAATTCATTTTAGAAGTATGGTTCCCCAGGCAAAGTTTCTTATTTTGATCCATAGAATACGATTTTCCTTGTCAATTGGGCGATTTTTAAATCGACCCGCCCTAATACACATACATATATATATATATATACATACGTACCATACAGATGTGAATCTCCATACAAAACAAAAGATTGTTTTGTATCAAATTTATTTTGCGGTTGTTAAATTTTTTGATCACTTTCTTTTGTAAAAAAATAAAACAAAATTTTGTTTAACATATAACTGCACATTTCCATTCCATTTATAAGGTTATTTTTTTTGGGTTTAAAGACCAAAATAAAAAAATAATAAAATATTTTAAATATGTATGTGTAGGAAAAAAGAGAAACAGTATGATTGAGATAAAGAGAGAAAAAAATCTAATTTATTTAGAGATAAAAATCTTATGCTGCTCTTATGGAACTCAGCCTACGTAATCTCTGTGAATGTTTTAGCATTGAGTGGGATTTTCTTATTTATTTTTAATTTCATTAAAAGCTGGAAAATCAAAGCAAAAATAAAAGCAACAGATATTTATTGTATTTTGAATAGAATATCGAGAGCAGTGATATTCATTTGAGACAAATAGTCGAAGATTTTTATCAAATTGAAATTGACTTTTAGAAATTTCGACATTTAATTGTTATAAAGTGCGATAATAATATTTTCCTATTTTTGCAATTTAGTCACTATGATTAAGTGACTATAATTTAGTGACTAAATCGCACTTTATAATAATTAAAATTATACGAGTATATATATATATATATATACTTACTAGAGACAATCACAAAACACTGTATTACACAACCACAGCAATTTTTCTGCTGATCAGCTAAAATTTAAATATAAAGTTTATTGCACCTTTAAAATCACTAAATCGCAAAATTAAGAAATGAGCAAAGTATACCTTTGGCGTTAAAGTCGAATATAAATATAAAACCAGCTGAACCTGTTTGTAAATAATTAAAAAAATAAAATTGAACTGAAAAATTTGTAAAATTTTTTCCGATTAAAAGAGATTTTGCTTTTATCGATTATTTTCAAAACGATTTTGATAACAAAAAGTCAAAAAAATATAAAAAAGGTTTAATCCTTTTGACCTAATGCTTCATAGTTTTTAATGTAATCGTATGCATTGATACAAAAGTTATTAGAGGAATAAGACGGAAACTTAACCAACACTTGGGACTATTGAATTTGCCACAAAGCTATCATTACATGTTTGGTAAACTTAAATCTCTGAAGAGTGAAGATGCAAAGACAGGACTGAGGCTCATCATTGAAAGATGAAAGATAATGCGCTGCAATACATTTGGCAACATCAAATTCAGGATACGTAATATCGAGTTGGAAAAGTTTATTTATTTCTTCTACCTTGATAGCACTCTAACAAGAACTGGTGGATGTAGTGACGATATAATGTTTCGTACGTCCAAAGCCACTCAATCCTTCGGTATTTTATGACCTATGTGGATTGACTGCTATCACGAAGTGGACTAAGATAAACATATTCAACTGCTGAAAAAGTCAGCCCTCTTGTATGGATGTAGGCCCTAGAACATAACAACAATATATATAATACAACGCAATGCAAAAGCCACTCATATGTTGGCCAAACATCCGCTCAAAAGACAACATGTGGGAACTACAGAACCAACGTCGAGATCACATGGAGATTCTCTATCGCTAATGGCGCCTGAACTATGGATCATGATATGTAGACGCTCCTTACAAACACAGCTCCCAGATATGACGATTTATTATTAATTTGACAAAACTGGTCACGAACAAAAATTGCAGAATAGTGCTATTTATTTGCGTTTGAATTAAATTTGATACCACTCACCAATTGAGAAAAATCATTGATCAAAAAATATTGGTAGTCAGATATACATATCAAATGTCCCCTGCTTATTACTGTAGTTTTAAAAAATTTACTTAAAAAACATAAATAAAAAATAAAAACCACCTGTCAAGCGTAATAAAAAATTTAAGAAAAAATCCTACATATACTCGTACTCGTAAGTATATTAAGCAAAGTTGATATAAATGCGTATGGCCAGTTCAACTTAAAGTATACTTTACTTTCAACTATGAATACGAAAATGATAGTAAAACGGTTTTAGAGTGGGACTATGAATATGGGCCATTACAGTATAAGTATATGCGTATGTACTTATTAAGGATGGCTTACACTATAATCCAAATCTTACGACAAGTCGAATTTTTTGTGTAGAAGAGAGCGGATAATACCTCTCTTTGTATCTTGAAATTTTCCAAAAGCCGCTAAACTTCACGATGGACTTAAAAAATTTTTGATACTTTGTGTTTTGTTATCAGGCCATAAAACTCGTGAAATAGCAATTCTGTAATTTCAACAAGCAGATCGTCACCTGTAATGCAAAGCTCTAATCATGACCTAGTTTATAGGATATAAACGCAATAACAAATTCATTTTTGGACACAAATGTACTTTTTTATATTTCTTATTACTTTTAAATTTAAATAAACATACAACATCGAGGTATTTAAAAAAAGTGCTGAATGCCTATCATATACTAATTGATTATATACTAATTGATCATATACTAATAGATCATTATAATTATATGGTTAGTTTTTTTTTAATTTCGATTAAATAACTTTTTACTTAGCAAATTAATACTTGATATAATTAATAATTAACACATAGAAAAATTAATTTCTTATTGTCATTTTCTAATAATTCATCAATTAGCAAAGCAGTAACGAACGCCATCACTAATACAACCTGTACTACCCAGGGTCTGCTTGTGAACTGATGTTTGACAATTTCGGCATAATAGTGTAAACACAAATCACTCTTTAATCATTTAATAGGCCTTTCAGACCAGGGACGAATTGTTATGTAAACAAATAAAATAAACAAAGAAAATGTCAAATTTTTCGCTTGCACTATAGGTCTATTCTAAAGCAGCTGCTCTCATTTTACTTTGGTTTGATTTATAATTTATCGCGTAAACGTAAAAAATTTTACGTTAGATTTTTATACTCATTTTTAAAATACGAATAGAATTTCGTAACATATTATCTTTTATCTATGCGTACGTAAAGTATTGTCGTGTAAACTACCCTTTAATATTATTCTTGATCGCATAAAAAATGTTCTAAAAAATAGTACAAAAAATAAAGGAAATTTTTATTTACTTTTTTCTCCTTTCTGTACCTAATTTCATATGCAAAAATATGCTTTAAAACTAATTTTTTTACCTTTCATTCACTCCTTCCTTATTTGCCAGATCAGGATACAGGAAGCAGTAGATGAACAAAGTTAAAAAAGCAAAAAAAAAAAAATGAAAATGAAAATATGATTTGTCCTTCAATAGGCATAAATTGAATGGGACTTTTATTACTTTTTATGCATGTTTTATTCAAACATTTTCTGTTTCTTTTCTTTTATTTGCGTCTAAATTTTTGGCTAAGGTTCTTCATGTTTTGGCCAAAAGTGAGTGTAAAACATTTCAAGCTATTTTACAGTAAAAAAAACTAGATTTATGGATGTCCATTAAATAGGCTTGAAACGGTGGTCTCTTAAGTAAAATTAATGAAGTGTAAAGGGATTTCGTAAAAGTAAAAAGAAAAAAAAATAATAATCTTTCTTGAAATTGTTTTTTGTTTGTTTGTTGTACTTTTTTTTCTCATTTTCTTATAATTTTCTAATTTTAAAAGAATACGAAAAGTTATCCATTTCACAGTCATACGTACACAAGTACAATATAAGTTGACTTAGAAGCCTTTTTTGCGGTTCTTCTTAGCGGTTTTAAAGGTTACGTTCAGTGTTGCCACAGATTTTAATATTTTGTTACCCAATTTTAATAAGAAAGTAACCCAATTGGATGAAAAATTGGCAAAACTTTAAAACCGATCTATTTTATATTTGAATTGTAACATTTTTACATATTTAAACGTCAAGATAATGATTGCTTAGGAATGACGAAAAAGTAGATGAAACTTTATAACTGAGTTTTGTCTAGTTCTTACGACAAAATCTTAGGAATCAACAGTGTCAGAGTATTGTAACTTTTTTCACAAATTTTACCTTCAGCTTAATTTTAAGTTAAGAGGTTGCTGCTATAGACTTAAGAATAAAACATCAAAGTCAAATTTTTGTCACCCAATGTATCATGAGTGATGTTTTAAAGATTAAGGTGGTATAGATTTTTTTGTTTTTTGTTTGTTTTTTTTTTTTGAGATCATATAGATGCATTTTTAGAAAACAAATGATTTCCACTCCACTAATTAGGAGTTAGATAATAGCTTATATTTATAAATTCTTATTTAATCTTTTCCAAATGCTCGAAAATTAAGGTACAATTGCAGAAAACTTTTAAAATAGTAAAGTAGTTTTGTATAAATTATTTATTATTTCTACCATTTAGCACGAAAGTAATCTAATTAATACTTTGGGGTAAAAACTTAATAAAATTGAAATTAAGAGGTACATATCTACACATTGAAGAAAAAATAGCCAATTTTGATTAGAAATAACCAAAAACAGCAACTCTAGCTATACAGACACATAAAAATATTAACAAATAAAACAACGCTTTAACGATTCGAATGTTATTTACAACCGACGCATCGGTTTACGTATTACAATGTACATATTCATATATATGTATGTTTAAACTTTAAAGATATGTAAGTATATGTGTGTGAGTATTTCTTTCCGTAAAAGACCATATAATCCAAAGTCATTAGGCTACGTATGGGTGTAATCTGATAAATCGTGTATTCCCAATAAACACTGCGGCATGATTAGTAGTCAAACTTGCGTGTTTATTGGGTTTGATTAAAGGAATAATAATATACAAAGACACCTAAAACTAAATGATATATGTTTGTGTATTTGTACAAACAAACGGTAATGTTGTATTTAAATTAACATTCAAATGAATCATTGAACAAATGATTTTTTTCTTTTGCTACAAAGGCGGGTCACTAAATCCGTGACTTTTTGATTTTTTTAAAACATCTTGTGTTAAAATGTTACGTTTAATTTATATTTTCCATAAAAACTATTTTAACACATTTGAAATATTTGTGTTGTTTTTAACCACTTTAATAAAGAGAGTCGTCTGTTAAACGAACGTACAATCTGTTACCACTAAAACCATAACAATATTTGGTTTTTACCACAGCTCTCGTGAACTGAGAAGTAATTGCTTAACGCAAAGTAAGGAGAAGGCTCCGTGGAATTAAATTAAATAAATACAAAAAAGTAAAAATACAAAAATTAAAATTAAAAAATACAACTTTCTACAGTTTAATTGCTTAAACTTCATTTATTGTAGAATAACTTTTTTTAATTCAAAAAAACATATCGTACATATACATAGCAAGACATAGCAAAACTCACAGATAGTATACAACCGTTGCTAATATTAAAGAAACGACTGCCTAACTGCATGACTGACTAAAATATTTGATTTTATGAATGTATGTATGTATAGGAGTATGTAAAAATGTACATAAACTCAAATAAAGTGAGTACTTATGGGTACGTAACAAGTGAAATAAAATAAAGGACGAAGAAGATTCGAAAGCATTTTGCTACAAAACTAATATTGGAGTGTACGAAATGAAGATGAAATAAAAGTTTTTACAGCTGTGCCAATGCTAAGGGTAATACGTATGAAGAAGAAGTCTATCACTTGTAGTAGCAGCACAACCAACAGTTGCAACATAAGTTTCCTGGGGAAGGACTGAGAAAATGAAAATAAAATACGAAAAATTAAATGTGGTATTGTGTACAAAATGAGTTAATTACAACATTTTTTTTTTTTTGACCCAGATCCAGCATTTGTCAGAAGTATAGAGGAAAAAGAAAAATAAAGAAAGAAAAAAAGAAGAAGACAAGAGTAAAAAAAAGAAGAAGAGAATAAAATATAAATCTAGAGCCTCCTTATGCACACGTAACGTTAAATCCAGCCCAATCTGTCTTGTCTTGTGTGAGAAATAAATAAATCTTCAATGTAACATATAGAGCTGTAAGATACAAAATTAAAGGCACATTTATTTAGACTAATACTTTACTCCTGGATAGTTTCACACGTTTGAAAATTCTATGAATAACATTATCAGAGTGGGTGTACATATGTGTTTACACTCAATAGGTGCATCCATTTTAATATTGTTTTCAGTGTTTAAGGCCTTGCATTTAAAGTCATTTGTTCAGTGATGAAGAACATATAGTTATGAATTTAACCCTTTCGGTTATTCTATGCCATATGGTATAGCCACTTATTAGAGTCATTTTAAGATGATATTTTTAAATTTTTGTATTTTTGGTTGTGGGTTTTTGTAAAAATTAATGGGAAAAATATTTCGATTGGTGGTGCCAGTACATTACTTTATACTTTTATATATTTTCACATGAAGTGGTATGGTCTTCGTTATGTTGCAAAGGAGTTCCGGAAAAGATAATAATAATTACGACGATTTGTACTGCCGGGTGCTGCATGGGAGTGAAACTGGTACCAGAACTGCAGTTAGAAGGGGACAAGGCGTTAGACAAGGCTGCGTATTATCATCTCTTCTCTATATTGCCGCAGGTCACACGAGTCAACAGAGGCATCGATTACGCTCTGGTATTTTGACATGCAAGGCAAAATTGAAATGGTCGAAGAAATGTCTGCAAGAGGGGGACTGAGGATAAACGCAGGAAGTTCAAGATTATGTGCATCAATGCGTCGCTGTCACAACCATTTCTTCTCCAACAGCAAACTATAAAAATGTAACATCCTTTTTAAATCAGGGTTGCACAATGCATGTACAACCAGCGGGCTTTTTACATATTAGACCCAGTATGGCGTTTCCCTCAACTATTGGCCAATACTAAACTCAGCATCTTCAATTCCAAAGTGAAGAATTTACCGACCTATGGTAGACAAACCAGTAATGCTGCATCCATAGACACCAATAGTAATCAAGTGTTCATAAACAGATACCTTCGTAAAATACTGTGAGTGGCGTCGGTGTGCGCAAATACCAGAAAAGTGACATCACCAGAATGACGATCGAATAGAACTCTCAGGGCCATAGACGCGTTAGCAGACCCGCCCATGCATGGAGAAGGCAGCTCCATGAAACAGCAAGCATAGATCGTAATTAGAGTAAGATACAACGCATTGCAAATGAGAGGGATGATTGGAATAACTTTGTTGCGGCCCTTTGTTGCTTGTAAAAATTAACGGAAACTATATACATACACTCCTTGCTACATGAATAAGACTACACTGGTTTTGTTTTTATAAAAAAATTTTAAGCTAAGTAAGTAAGCAAAGGCTTTTAAAATATGCGTCACATAAATATGACCCCACTATAAGAAAAAAGTTTATGTATAGTTTGCAGTAAACATTTTTCATTTTATTTACTTTTTATGAAAATGTTTACATTTTTAAGTCTTTTCAATAATGCGTAAAGCCTCCACTTTTACAAATTGTTTTGCAAAGTCGACCAAGCCACTTATATGCCTTCAATTAATTCCTCTTTGATAGTATACTGGTTTCCAGAAGCATACATTTTAAGAGCTAGCCGTTCCAAAACATTTTCAATGATATTAAGGTCAGACGAGTACGGGTGCCAATCGAGCACATTAGCGAGCAAATTTTGAAGGCATTTTCTTTTACTTGGTTTAGAAAATATTTTACAAAAACAAAACCAGTGTATTGAACCAATTTTTGTAGTGTTCAATAACTACTAAATTACCTTTAAATAGAAATAAGAAATAAAAATAATATAAAATTTTGAAAAGATTGTGTTGGGGGTCTTAATCATGTGGCAGAGAGTGTGTATACGTCATTTTATAACTCGATAAGCACTAAACCTATTTACAAACTAATACATGCGTTGGAAACGTGTAGTTTTTTCGCCCATATAAATATTTATTTATATGTTTATATCTTCGTAATGGTAATAGTAAGAGTTTCTAAACATGACCTAGGTAACTTTGTGGTCAATAGATATCATCATTCAAGAAATGGGCGGAATTGGTTAGATGGGAGTGGCACCTTCCATAAAAAGTAAATATTGATTTTTGTGTATCTCAAGAGCGATTAGGATAGCAGTTACCGAACTTGGTCTAAACGATTTAGTAGACAATTGGTTGAAAAATGGGCAAACTTGGATAAGGGGATATGGTACCTCCCACACAGTGTAGATGTTTATTTTTTGTATACCCTGAGAACATTTAAAGTTGAAGTTTCTGAATTTGGTCTAAATGTCTTGGTAATTAATGAAAATCATCAGTCAAAAAGTGGGAGAAATTGTAAAAGTGGGTGTGGCATCTGCCATACATATTAACTTTTGTATATCTTGAGAACGGTTATAGTAAAAGTTCTAAATTTGGTTGAAACATCTTTTTGACCGGAATACACCATCAGTCCATAACTATACTAAACATGTTATTTTGCATGTGTGAAAATGGTAACTATTAAAATTTCCTGATCCATCCATATCAGTCAAAAAGCGGGAAGGATTGGAACAGGTATTGCATAAAGCACACCGCGTAAAAGCTATCTATAAACGTATTCTTATCTATATGAATGAAGTGCAAAAGTGTATCATAATTTAATACTTTCCACGATTTACTGGCTGCTTAACATGATGGGTTTGGCTTGCGATTGAGGCCTTAATACATTCTCTAGTTATATTCTAACTTCTATTCGTTGGGTTACTTAGTCTAACGAAGCTCAAATAAGCCGATTTCAATCTGACGATCGATTCTGGTATTGGACCAAGGACGAAAACGTAACTCAAACATATCATGTAAAACAGACAATAATGGTACAACGCGTGAGGAATAGTACCAATCGATTCTGCAACAAAATCTACCAGGTGTAGTAGAAAATGTGGCAAGGTAATTACCCAAAATACACAGTACATATTTTTAAAAAGTGACTTCAAAAGACAGTGATAGTTTATATAAAATGACCTCCACAATCTCCGAATATAAATCCGATTGAGAATTTGTTGATTCATGCCAAGTCACTGCTCGCTAAATATCAAAATCCGACTAAAGGAATGCACGATCTGTAGAGGCGAACAAAAGAAGTCTGGTAAGATATATCAGTATAACTTAAAAACCACCTCCAGTATCGCTAATCGCATCTAGACCCAAAAAAGTGAAATGATATTGGACATGCTAATAATTACAATACTTATTTTTATATACATTAATAATAAAATGGACGGTACAAAAGTGTAACATTCGTTGATATTTACACTCTTTGCTGCTACTACTGTTGTTGTTGTTGTATTAGCATCAAACTAGTTTTGCGAAGAAGAGAACATGTGAACCTATAATACCATACAACAAAAGTATTTAGTCCATTTAAACTTAAAAAAATACAGGGAGTTAAAATGAAAAGTATTAAATCATGTAACACTTTTGCACGTCACTGTTTATAAAAATAAGTTGTCCTGAGAAATACATTTTATAGGTAAACAGTACAAAGCCACCCAGCAACGCGGGAAGGGTTACTCTAGTATTTATATCTTTTATTGTTTAATTTACTTTTGTTTGACCAATTTTTGGTTGAATGGGTACGTAAAGAACCAGAATTGTTACATTTGGAGTGATGATAAAATCCACAAGCTTTCGGCACCATTACATCTACAGGAAATTACTGTTTAGTACGCTTTATGGGCTGGCGGAGTCATAGGTCTATATATCTTCACAATGTTACTGCCATTAGTGAACGGTATAGGATATTTTTTCGGTATCTGAATTAGCTGACATTAATCTTGCTGTGGCAAAATGAGAACATTAAACTTGTGCTCAGATGCTCATAAATTGTACTTTTTCGACCCTAATTGTACCAAACATATGTATTTTTTTTATTAATTTTAATTTTGTTTATAAAAATGCATTTTTAGAATAATAAAATTAACATTTGTACTTAAAAGTTCATTTATACCTCAAAAGCATAGTAACTGATGCGTAGTCTGACAGACACCACAAGCTTGCGAAACTTAATAATGCCTTTTATTTCAAATTTAAACCTCATGTTAGCTTGAAAACTATTTACTGTTATGAATAAATAAGGCAAATAAGGTGGTCAACAAAAGTATATGAGCTTAAAAGTGGTGTCTATTAGACTTCACGTCAATACCAATGTTACAATTCAAGCACGAAGGTTGCAGAGGGTTAAAAAAACTACACTAAGGTAAAAGTACATGCTTAAATGTAAAATAATGTACCAAAAAGTCTATCGATATACATATGTACATATTTATGAGATCAAATTGCTTTTGTCCAAATAAGACCGGAAAATGTAGGTACATGAAGCCTATATCATTCTTTAGTTTTAATAAATCACTTAATTGATAAACTAGAGAGAACACATTAAAAATAAAGAAATTGAGAAAGTTCGCAATTTGTACCAAATGAGTAATTGGTGTACCATTGTACTTTCAAATCTGAAATTGTATCAAAAAAGTGCAATTGTACCAACTTTTTCAACGCTGCTGTGGTTCCAATAGGATGGAGCCACGTGTCCCACAATGCGCGTTACTATTGACTTTCCCAAACAAATGAAGATAAAAGAGTTATTTTACGTAATGGTCCAATTAATTGTCCGCCAAGCTCATGTTATTTAACCCCTTTTGATTATTTTCCTTGGCGTTATGTAACGCCAATTGTCTACGTCAATAAGCCAGAGGAAGTTGAACATCTGGAAACCAACATTCGAAGAGTAATTGACGAAATACGGCCGCACATACTGCGAAAAGTTTGCAAAAATTGCTGTTAGAAATTGAGCTTTATATGCGTCAGCCGTGGTAGCCATATGGCCGAAATCATATATACATATGTATACATTAATTTCATAAAATTTTCTATCCAACAAAGCACGTTTCATTGATATTAAAAATGTATTTCTTTGTCTTATTATGATTTAAGCCTGTGTAGCAGTAAAGAAAACACACCCGATATAACGTTAATTTGACGAATTTATAACGTTTTGAATATAAGTTTGTGCATAAGAGGCACATGTTGACTGCATTAGGATTAAAGAAAATTTTGGCATAACTGCACTATAAGAATTGGTTTTCGAATAAAGGCAAAAAAGGATCGTAAATTATTCATTTGTTTTTTGTGGCATATCTGCATATGCACCACATACACATGTATGTATGTATGTATGTATCTACGATTCATTTGAAGCATCTTGTATAAAAATATGTATTTATTTATTTACATACCTTTTTATTATTGTAATTCATTTGCAAACATTAGATTTAAGCAAAGTATTGCAGATATTTTAATTCTGCCTTCAGCAAAAAACGTTTCATATTAAACATTTGAGTAGCCTCTTCCTTTGTGCCCTATCTTGTACTTAAGCCCCTTGACCATTTGGCAAAAATAAATGTATAATATTTATGCAGATTGTTTCATACACAAACTGGATTTGTA
Organism: Wohlfahrtia magnifica; assembly: GCA_023159175.1. Classification (NCBI taxonomy): domain Eukaryota; kingdom Metazoa; phylum Arthropoda; class Insecta; order Diptera; family Sarcophagidae; genus Wohlfahrtia; species Wohlfahrtia magnifica. The sequence goes on along the minus strand of JAKWBJ010000020.1, from coordinate 700,307 downwards.
CAAAAGATTTTTATCGCTAAGACCCACATGTAGCAACTGTACAGAAGCAGTTTGTTTTCATAAAAACTTAAGATTAAGATTTATTTAAGCCTAAAATACCAACCGTAATACACTTTGCTCGATAAATACGAAAAAAGTAAAGAAAAAAAAATAAAATAAAATAAAATAAAAATGAAACTAAATTAACTTGTACAGACAAACTTCTAGAGATTAAGAAGCCGTAGGAATACCAAATTTGATATGGCGCAAAACATTAACTGAAGAACGAATTAAAGAAAAAAAAGAAGCGAAGAATTAAAATATAAATCCTTTGTACTTAACAAATATGTTAAGTTTAATTCTGTCCTCACTTACATATATACATATATACTTTATATACATAAGTACTTATTAATGTACATACAGACATACAATGCAATCAGTGTAACATGAATTTTCTTATAATCATTTCTTCAATATTGTAATTCTTGTTACTAAAATTGTTACTTTTATTTTTTGTATCAAAATAAAGAAAAGAAAAGAGAAGATAAACATGTACATACATGTACATATACATGTGTATGTCTGTATTTATAATACTTGTGCTACAATAATACGATGTAATTCTCATAAACACCCATTTACATATGTATGTTTGTTCTCAATATTGTCGTTGAAACTGTTTTTTTTTTGTTTTATTTTGTTTTAAACGCCAAAGGATTTTTATTTTTTTATATTGTTTTGCCTGTTTTGTCCGTTTTTTCGCCTCATACCTTGCTTACACTCTTTCTTTTACAAGTGATTGACATTTTTTATTTGTTCTACTAGCTAAGCCCCTAGTGTGTATCACTACACCTGTCTGAATTATTATCCTAATTATTATCTTAGTTATCATTTTTTATACTTTTACCCTATTTTGACATCTTCCAGTTCAGATAACCTTCTTCCAGAAAGACACTGTAAAAATTAACAGAATTTTGATCCAGCCATTTAACTGTCTATAGACATGAAACATACATTCGTACAAACATTAATTTTTGTACATAAGTAGATAACAAGATTGTTCTTATTGGCTAGATAAGTTTGCCAGTGTTGAAAACACCGAAAATAAACTTATTCACTACAGGTGCATACATACCACTTTGATCAAAAAGTTCCCGAAATAAGCCCGGTGTGACGATGGGACCGTTCCGATTTGAGTTTTTTTTTTGTTAAGTTGGTTCATATGTTGTTGATATTTGCATTAACGAACTTTGAACATTGAATAGCGGGGGACGTTAACATTGCCTATGGATCCGTTGAAGACATTTTGCTTAATTACACTGATGCACATCAAACAACGTTTATAGGAAATTTTGATCCTAAACGTTTTGTGGTGCCTGCATTAAAATCGGTCAACTGGTTTTCAAGTTATGATGAAATATACTTATTTACAAAACTACCATATTTTGGGTGAACGATTTGCCACGCCTATAAAAAGAATTTTAGCCCAATGAAAAAAAAAAACTGAAAACGGATTTGAATTCAGCGCATCAAAATCATTGTATTGCAAAAAGTCTTATTTAAAGACGAGAACATTTTTTGTATTTTGAGGACCACTGTTATTTAGGTTTCAGCAAAGTTGGTGCCAAAAGACCTCAATTGCATACAAAAAAGAGACCATGTCGAGGTCGTAAAATAGACTGAATCCGATCTCACATTCATCAAAAGGATCATTTCTTGAGACGAGACGTGGGTTTATGAGTACGACACGCAATCCGGACATCAGGCAATTGAATGGTGTTCATCAAATTAGTCGAGACCATTTTCAGTCAAGAAAGAAGGCAATGCTAACGATTTTCATGGGTTGCAACGATGTAATACATCATGAATTTTTGCCAGAAGGCCAGACAGTAAATAAAAAGTATTATTTGGACATTATGAGACGTTTTCGTGAAGCAGTTCCTCGAAAGAGACCAGAATTGTGGGCGCAAAACCCGTGGATTTCGTACCATGATAACGCACCGTCGCACAGTGCTATCATTATTCGATATTTTTTGACGAAAAATGTAACAAATACCATCCAACAGCCACTGTTCAATCGAGTTAAATAGTCATAGCGATGACCGAATATAAAAAATGCTTCGAGGATGGGATCAAGCGCTGGCATAAGTTTGTTGCAGTCGATGGTGATTACTATGTAGGGGACAATATAGATTTACATGAATAAACATGTATTTTTAGTTTTTTGAATAAACTCCAAGTGATATATACAGTTTGTTAAGTAGAAAACTTTCTGAAAAAAAGAACAAAAAAATAAAATATTTCTGTTTGTCTTGAGAAATGATGGCTTTTTTATTATTTTTTTTTTGCTTTTTCATCTTGCCGAATATTAAAATTAATTCAATTGCAATATTTTCGTATCCTATTTCTCCTTATCCACAGCCATTCAGAATTTAACAAAAACATACAATTTTTTTTTAACATATCGTTCACTTAAGTGAAATGTTGAATTGAATTTATTCATTCATTCATTCACGGGCTGCTTCACTCTCTAAGTTTATTATGTATTTTGTTTGCGTGTGTATGTGCGACTGTGTGTGCTTGTGTGTGTGCGTTTGTGTTTGCTATTCTTTTAATGTTTATTTATAATTTACAGGATTGTTTGTTTATTTATTTAATTTTATGCGTTCTTTTCTATTTTTTTTTTTTTTTTTTGTTCTTATTTCATCCTAATCCTCTCTAATAGTAATTACATAAATAAATCAAAGAATAGGGATTAAGAACACACAAAAACGAAAGCAAAAAAAAAAGAGAAACAAAAAAATTAAAAAAATATCTGTTTACATAAATATTTGTATGTATGCCTTTGTGTATAATAAAGATATGAATACAATTTCTACAAATGTCAACATTAAGGGAATGAACCATAGAAACACAATTGAAATGATAAAAGCCGTATAGAGAGAGACTAATATAATTCATGTTGAGGTTCTTTTAAAGTATAATCTAAGCCTGAAGAGATAGAGTTCTTGAGTTATTAACATAATATGATCGAATAGTAGTGATTCGCTTGTAAATAATTAGCGTACATACGAGTACATATATAAGTATAAACTCAAACATTTGTAAATATTTGAGAGAAATGATTTGCAATTCTTACACATCAGTAGAAGTTTTTATTCTAAGAATATATTTGGCTTAAAAATAAAAAAATATTCTTTATGGCATTAAACACATAGGCGACAGCGAGCTTCATAACAGCAAAATTAGAAATGTTGCCCAACAGCATTTGCTGTCATGCTGTAGACTTCAGGCAGCAGTAGCGGCATAAACAGCTGAGATTGAAATTCGTAGTAAGGATATTTAGAAACAATAAATTGGTCAAATTCAGAGAAAAAACGTACTTACGTACATGTACTCCTATAGAACTGTAAAAAACAGACTAAACGACTTCTTTATTATTTATAGAAATATGAATACCATAAATGCAATAGTATAGTATACTCATTTTGTACTGCTTTTTCTGTTAAGTAAAATATAAATAATTTTAAAATAGTTTTTATTTAACATTTTATGTTGTATTGGCATTACTAAACTAAGTTGAGCAGCAGAGCAACAAAAGTTGTCATATATGTATATAGGCTTTTGCTGTGCCGTCGTCAACATATTCATCCTCACATAAGCGCGTGTATTCTCATTCCATCGTCTTGCTGCCCACTGCTTGCTGTCGTCTATGTATTTAATACTTAAAGAAAGGAAAGTTAAACAAATTTGGTTTTATTTTCGTATTTCCTTAACGCTTATTCAAAAGAGGAACTATTTACACACGAAGTGACAGGCCCAAACCCTATGCCTACCAACTCATTTGCAGAAATCTAATTCGGAAAAAAAGGAAAATTAGGGTATCCAACATAATCATGGTCCATAAAACGATAAAACAACACATTAATAGACTTATTAAATAATGTTAGGAAATAGGAACAACCAAAAACAAATAAAAACCAAAAAAATAGAATGAAAACAAGAACAAACATAGACAGAAATGGTACGAAAAAAGGCAAAAATAAAAAATAAGTAAAATCAACAGATCTCATCTCAGCAAGGTTGTCAAAAGAAAAATGTGAATTCAGATAAAGGATAAAAGGGGTTTGAAGTATTTTAAAAATATTTAAATAAAGCACGATAAAAACGAAGAAACACAAGCATTATCACATTTTTCAACAGAAGGAGGATAGAAAAGAATATCCTTATTTGTCCTTTTCTTAAATTTGTTTCCTGCTAAATGCATTATTAATTGATTGCTTCAGTTTGTATTGTACGTAGTTGTGTACGCCTATATGCCTGTGTTTGAAATATCTGAAGGAAGAATTCGCGTATAAAATTTTATTGACTGATGGCTAGAAATCAAAGTAATTCTCTCAATACTTGATTACCCAGCGGCAAATAACACGAAGTAACTAGCCCATCATCAATGACGTCAGCATTACATTCTAAGTGAGCTTTCAAATACTGAAAATGTAAGTTATGCGTATGCGACGGAGTCAGTTACTGCGGCGGAGTCAGTTACTGTTTAAATTAAAGTGTTTTTTGTTTTTATCTAAAATTTACCACAAATAACATGATTACCTTACATTTGTATGTATTTATGAAGTCTGGGTCAAACAAAATTGTGATTGCATTTTACATACATATGTTTTAGTTCAACTTTGAACTTTTTGTGTAATTAAAATGAAATACAAAATGTATCTAAAAGAAGGATATTTATTGTGTATTAATAAATCATTAAATCAAAATAAATAAAAAATGGAAGGATTTTGCTCAAGAAACCTAAAGCGATTGACGAATGCCTGATTTGGAATCGGAAATATATGAAAACGGTGAACAACGTTATTTTTAAAGATCCAGATTTTTACGTACAGTATGGAGCATAAACAAGTGCGTCTTTTGAATTGAAAAAATCTTAGCAAAATTTAAAAACGCAATCAGATAAAACAAAACTTACTTATTCATTGTTAAGTCCTTTCAACAAAACATTAACAATCCGCATTCACTTAGTTTCGCACTTTTCGCTTAAAAAGAGATGAAATTACATTTCATAGTACTTTTCTTAGAACTCCTTGGTTTTTGTGGCATTTTTAAAGAATTAAGATCTACTCGTCTGCTCCCCCTCAGAGCTCCAGCATGTTCAAGAGTTTTTATTACTATTGTCCAAAAATTCCACATTGGATTGGAATTAACGCTTTATGATGGCCTACAATTTACCTAAAATTTTTGTTGCAACAGCCATTCCTGTGAATTCTTTTACATAAATGCCTTTTGCTCATTTAAGTATTTGAATCTGATACTCCTTGTCAATGTTTTTGAAAGGACTTAAAAATGAATAAATGTGTGAGGTTATTTTCTCTTTTTTAGGATCTTTTTAGCTCAACTTCAAAACATGTACTTGGTTTTGCTCACCATTTTAAGTCTTCAAAAGCAATAAACCAACATAATAGTTTAAAATTAGCGTAAGCTTTTCTCTTTAAATTGCAAAAATAAAAACCATTTTACACCAAAAAAAATTCTGATACAATATTGCACAGCGATGCGTATTTATGGCAAGAAAGGCTTTATGGAGTTTAGATCCCTGCATAATGCAATTTTCGATATGTCTATTTCAGATTTCTTTATACATATGTATGTATACTAAGAATTTCTTTTTTTTCAGAAACTGTAAAGAAGGACGATCTTGCAATTGATAAATTGAAAAAGACTCTCAAACTCTGCTTTAAAACTTTTAAAAACATACGTACATCTTGCAACAACAAAAATGAAGTTAGAAAATGAAAAACTTTTTTTTTGAATTTATGAATTTTGTTTATTTTTTAATATTTATATTTATTATTTTTGATATTTAATTTTAAAATGTTACCTTTCTACCAAGCAGTATACTTTCAATTACAAAATCAGTAGGAATAGTGGTAGCGTCACAGCCTAAACTTTCGGATGTAAATTGAACTGTAATTTATATGCATTATGTCCTAATTTATCTTTCTTTGTAGACGTATCAGTAAGCCCACTTAGAATTTAAATTTGCATTTTATAAATTGAACTGAAATTGCAGTTGTAGTGTTGCTTGCTTATATCGTGTCTTACTTTTTAAGTGAGGGCGCATCGATTAGGCAGCCTATGACACTTTTATGTTAAAAATATCAGTGGGGAAATAAGTGAAAGCAACATCACTGACTGCTACTATGTATTGCTTATATCAGCGATTACGTAATGCAACTGGGTAGTCTTAAAGACTAACTAATAAAAAAGCTTATCACATTATACTCGCACATAATACAAAATCTGAACTATTTTTATTCATTTTAAAGGGGTACGTACATTTATTTATTGAGTTCTATTAATTCAAATTTGTCAAACTTACATAACAAAAAAATTATTATTAATGATTTGTAGATGTTAGCCACTTTGTACTCATATCCAGGATAAATGATGTTTACTTTTCAAATATGAATATTCCCCAAAAGCTTAATTTCTTTCTCTTTTTGCTCAAAAGAATTGCAGAAGACTTTTTTATTGCTTTGGAAACCTTTTCAAGCCACCACAACTCACTCAAACAAAGTTACAGAATGTGACACGTTTTCCACTTATTTTACTTTTTCTTTCTGAATTTTCTTAATTAAAGTTCAGTTAACTTTTGCTCTTTTTATTCTCCTTAGTTTGGCTTATACACTGCACAGCATGATTTATGTGTATGATGATGAACGTGTTTATGTACAATGCATATGTATGTACATATGTATGTATTTTGTTCAAGGGAAAATTATTTAAGAGAGAATATGTTTTCATTTTGTTTGTTCCTTTTCATACAAAGATACATATACGAACATACAGTATTGTTCGAAACCTAAGCAACTTTTTATGACAAAGAAATCAAAGACTTGTGTATTTAAACAAAGCAAAATATCTAATTTTTATTATGCTATACACCTAAGTTATAATTATGATAACAAATCAAGAAATGAATCAACAAAACTTTGAACTTTGAAACTTAATAAATTTCCATTACTTTGAGTGATAACATTTGCTTTTTATGGCCACCGCATACCGTTTTGGCACAGATTATATATCATTTGTTAGAATTGCCAACTAATTGTTATTGTTAATATTTTGGATCATAATACTGTGTAGGAATCAAATGTGTTATTATGCATAAATCTGTATAAAAATAAAGTACTCGTATATGTACGAACATACAAAATTCCCTCGACATCACAAGTGGAACAAAAGAGACTGCTCTCAATCAATGAGCTGCACCCGATTATACAGTGCACTAGGGATAACGTCAATTCCATAAAACCGCGGGTATTGACGTTTATTAGATTGTTGACGTTTACGAGTGTACAAATTTAAAACAAACAAAAAAAAAACAAACTGAAAGCATAGCAATAAAGTATCAACTAAACAGAAAAAAATCTATGCATGCGTGACTTCATTTGTATACTACTTATCAAGGAAAATCCCAAATTCGGTTTTAATTTAAAAAAATAAATGAGTACGCGCAAGTATGTGTGTATGTGTTTCAACAAATGTTGACAACCTACTGGATAACCCAATTTAACGCACCCGGGTTTTATAAGGTTTTATACTTAAAAAAAAAGAAATAAATCCTGTCATAAAAAACTTCTCTTTTTTTTGAGGCGATCCACTTTGAAGCAGATTTTGTATTTCTTCAAAAGAAGTGATTCGGTAACGTACTAATAGATATTGCATTCATCGAAAGCCAATAGTCAGAATGGAGCAATGTTTGGAGAATGCGATCGTTTCTAAAAATTGTTTGGCAACTTTGCAACAAGAGATCGAGTGTTGTCAAGCAAAAGGAAAACTTTATGTGTCTGTCTGTCTGCCTGTCTTTATATTCTGGCCGTTTTTCTCATAGGGCACAGTTCAACCGAAGTAATGTCATTCTTTTCCGAATACTGGGTTTTAGTAGCTCACAGTAAAAAATACCGCCTTGATCTCACTAAGAATGCAAAATTGCATTATAAATATTAAACCAACGTTATTATACCAACAAGCAAAAAAAACAAATAAAACCCGATTGGCTGGGCTTTTTAAAAAACTTGGGCTTATCCAACCCTGGTTTTAACTGTTACTAAGCTAAATATGTTTTATATGGAGTTGAGGTGTAAGAGCCTAGTGGTTTGGTTAAAGGTTTAGAATAGAAAAGTAGGGTTGATGTTTTGGGATGTTGACGTTATTCCGAGAACGCTGTAGTTCTATACGCATTTACTACTTTTTCAGGAAAAGTTGTTAGGGTTTCGAACAATACTGTATGAACATATATATGTATAAGCAAAAATGTATTTATATACATACATACGCATGTACATAAACATTTTCACATATTTGGATATTCTGTCACATGAGTTTTCATATTTGTTCTGTTTTTATTTAATTTAATTATTTTTTTTTTTGTAGCCACATATTTCGTATATTAAAAATAAAGTTATTTTGTATAAAAAATAAAGAAATTAAATAATTTACCTTCCAAAAGAAATTTAACTGAAACGAGAGAAAAAAATAAAATGAAATTAAAAATTAAAAGAAAAAAAAATCATACAATTAAACAGATAAGAAATAACGATTTTGATAAGAATTAGAAACAGGCATTTTGCAAATAATAAAATTAAGGGATTTTTACTATGAAATTCAATCATATTCTTTATTTTTGTTTTTACCCAGTTTTTCTCTAAAGTTAATTTAAAATATTTTTTTCTTTGCTTTTTTTATTTTCCAGACAAAGTATTTCGTAATTTATAAAAATAATTGACCTTTTAATTTAAATGAATTATTCTCTTTTTCTTTTATTTTTAACGAAAGATCCTCTTAACTCAAGTAGAAAAATATTTAATTTTCAAAACCTGTGTAGCAATAAAAAAAGTAAAAAGAAAATTAGTTGAATAACAAAAAAGGTGAAAATATAAACCAACAACAGAGCAAAAGTTTCCTTAATAAAGTCGATTTTAATAAACTTTTCTCAGCAATTCACCAAGTTTCGCTTGTGGAAATCAACATGAAAAATGAAAAATATAAATATATTACATACCATACATACATATCTATATATATATACAATATATACAATATATACAATTTATACATAAATAAACACAAAAAACAAAAAAAAGTATAAAAAACAAAACATTTTAAACTAAAATATGAAAACAACAAATATTTACATAAATAATTCATAAATCCCATGAAAATATTTTCCTACTTATCGTTGTTGTTGTTGTTGTTATTGTTGTTGTTGTTGGTTTTATGCCATTTACTTAAAAAGGGGAAGAAATTATATAATATGATGATAAATGAGCTTAAATTATGAGTGAATAAATTATTGAAAAAACAAAAATAAAAACAAACACAAACACAAAAAACAAACACACAAAAACAGAAATAGAATATGTAGTACAAACATATATACAATAAATATGCTCATACACATACTTATGTACATTCTTACGTATGTATATAATCGCTTTTATCAAACTTTGCACTTTTGCAATAATATTGTTATTGTGATTCCGAATTTGTTAATTTATCTCCCTAACAATTTTAATTACTTGTGTTGTTTTCGAAAATATTTCTTTTCCGATATCTCTTTGAAAAGTTATAAAAAGAAACAGAACAACAAAATGTAGCAGATCAACTCAGATTCATGTCATAAAAACTTGTATGTATATATGGGGTATGTATGTGATGTTGGTTTCATATTTCAAAATTATTATTATATGTATACTCGTATATATATATATATTTTGTTTTCTATTTTCTCTAATATCAAAAACAAAAATTTGTCATTTCAACTTTTTACTACTTTCTTATCACACACTGTTAGGGTGGTTTGGGTAGCAAAGATTGACAATATTTTTTCTGATCTTTATTTTTGTCTCCACAAATTTCATTGAATTTGCGATTTTCTTATATGTAAACATACAAAAAAAAAAAAAGAAAAAAAAAACATTATTAAACTTCAATGGTGAAACTCATAAAATACATTTGTTGCCAATTTCATGTTTGTACGTTTATGTGATTTTTAATGTTTTCTTCTACTTATTCCCTATTTTTTAGAGTTAAAGTTTTCAACATAAAATATTAAAAGAGAAACTTTTGTAATAAACAATTTTTCTTAGCTCGAAGACTGCAACATATTTTAACCAAAGTTCGTGAGAGTTTTTATGCGATTAATTGTGCTTTCTTACATATGACCTTGATTAAAGGCAGCATGAGACAGACAATACATTTGTCAATAACTTTTACCGCTAAAGTGAGCCAACTTATAAAAGTTTTCAATCTTCTCTGTAAAAATCTTACATCATCTTCTCTGCTCTTTGCCAAAAAAAGCACTTGTTATCACTTTTTGTGATATAATTTTATATTAAAAAAAAAAAATTTAATTTAAAAATTTTAAACTTATTCACTTTAGCGGTACAAGTGCGATATGTACACTCATTACAGTTTTCATATTGGAAACTAGAATTAATTTCATATCGCTGAAGTTTGTTAGGGCACTAAGCCGGTTTGTAGATGACGAAGGTAAGTTAAAAGCCATCACTATTGGAAAAGTTTGAGATTTCCTTCGTCTCTTCATACTTCATTTTCTAATTTTTTTAGACTTGGCGCCCTAGGCCACAGAGCTATGCTATTTCTTTTTGATGCAACAAAAAAGGAAAAAAAAAGTAAAAATTTATCAAGTACAAAAAATTATATTGGCGACGTAGTCATTAAATTTAACAGATTCTAAAAGAAACTCACAACAAATATTCCCATTGATGAGGTTCATCAAAAATTCTAAAAGAAACTCACAACAAATATTCCCATTGATGAGGTTCACCAAAAAACGATACATTTAACATGGTACGATGACATTGAAGAGTAGGCAGTTTAATTAAAGATAGTCTACAAGTATGAGAAGGCAGTTCCAAATAATTCCAACACAGGTGACGCAAACAGAATAATAAAAATTGTTTCTGAACAGAATATTATAGTAAGGAATGAAGTATTATGAATATTATATTATAGTAAGGATCCCATACGACTGAAAAGTATTCCAAAACAGGTCTTACAAGTGAAACAAAGAGCTGTTTCGTAATCTAAGGATCAGAAAACTCCTTGGCCCGCCGCTTTATAAACGTAAGAACACCTCTAGTTTTATTCACAACCAAATTAATATGATCGATAAAATGTAATTTACGGTCGATTAAATGCCGAGATCAACAAATGGATCCACCAACTCCAATTGGTGACCACCCAGTAAATAATTTACAGCAATCGCATGCATTTAAATTTTTTTAAATTCAGCTACAACATGTTATTTAGATCATTATTGTAAACTCGTACAGCCTGCTTGCTTTCCGTCAAATACGATTCAAGCCAGCTTAAGCTAATCTTAGAAATACCCAACAAGTTCAATTTAGTCAGCAGAAGTCTATGATTCATTTTATCAAAAGCGTTAATCTTAATTCAGATGGAATAGAAAAACGAATTCCAATTGTAGGATTGTATCGATCCTCAGGCAAAGTAACGGGTTCAGTACGTATTACAGCACAATTATTCGAATCATTAACGAAGATCAGAGTCAGTATTTTCCCGAAATCATTGCAAACAGTATTAATTTAGTATAGAGATAATCCCAAAATATTATTATTATATATCCAGAAACTCGTCATGGCAATGTCTATTCTTTACTGAAATTAAATACGGCATATCAAATAACTGTTTCCATGATATTGAGGTTAGATTAAGATCTCCAACAACAAACAGAGAGTAATTTTTTTCAGCATGCAGGACAACTGATTTTATCGCGTCGACATGATCAGAATAAACAGAAGAATCGGAATCTGGTGGAATATATGAACAAGTAACATAAACTTTTGTTTTTTTTCATTTTACAATAGCAGCGACAAACTCAATATTGGACGTACCAGATAAAATATTTTCGGATGGATATAATGAAAAGACAACAATCAAAACATCACCTCCACTACGCTCATTCCGCTTGTATCTGCATATTTCATAATTATTGCAAAGCACCTCAGCATTCAAAACATCATCATTTAGCCAGGTCTCAGTAAAGACAATAATATCGTACATAACTGTTTACTAAAAGATTTGACAATTTAGTATATAAACCACGTACAGACTGGTATATCATATTTAAACGATCACTGATATAATTAGTTTTAGTTTTAGTTTAGTTTTTTAGGGTCCAAAATTTTCTCGGAAAAAGCAAGAAAAGCAATTTTAAATGATGCTATACTTCGAGGTTGTGTATATGTAAACTTGGAAACAAAACTAACATAAAATACGACGTCCTCAACGGTGGTATGATAAGCCAATCGAGAAACAAAAACATGCTTTTTCGGTAGAATAACAACCAACTCCCTAGGAGGCATTAAGTTATCAACATATTTACCCAGAAAGAAGTTGAGTGACCTGGCACAGAATTTACAGAAGGTACATCAGGATTAATTGCAGCAGTGTTAGCATTTTTAGCAAGTTTAGAAATTGACGGATCAGAAACTGGATAAGCAGAAGGCACATTAAAATCATTTACAGCTGTGTTAACTGATATTACAGCAGGAGAAGTTATAATATCATTCAGTAAGTCCAGATGTTGTAGCAGGTCTATCCCGTGATAAATTATTTAATGTAACACTCACATTATTCGATTTATTTTTATTTCTGGCCTATTTACGACGTTTTGGGGAAGACTCGGGCGAACGTAAGTTCCTAAGTTGCTTAAAATCATCAAATAAATTACCATATGCCGCTATATCATCAGACAAAGCGGACATTTTATCAATATGACTACAATCAGGACAGCACCACTTTAAGCCGTTAAAATTTTGAATAGACTCTGCGGCTAGTGTTCTGAGTCCACAACACTTAAAACGGCAAAGATCATTCAAACATTCTGATACTAAAGCACTCATATTTAATATGTATTCTCAGTTAATTCTCACCAAAACAAAAATGTTTGTTGGGTAATAGCAGATTAATTATAAAACGCAAGATGGTGCCACCAACTAGCAAATACACCAAACCACTTAAATAAGACACTTCTGCAGATGTTCAATGGGTTGTATTTGATGGGAACTATAATCACTACTTATGTTGTATTTATGTTTACTTTATCATTGTTGTTGTTGCTTTAAAGTAAAGTAAGGTACACAAATAAATGTGTATAAGTTCTGCTTACTTTCAATAAATAGAAAATGTCCTTATTGTTGCTAATTAACTATTTTGTGTTATAATGTATTGCGTTTTGTCTACGTATATAAAATCTTATACTGTTGTTGTTGTTGTGAAAGTGTTTATATTTTGATCAGATCACTTTTTAAGTAAAACTTAATGTTGCTATTGTAAGTGATTAAAATTAGTGATATGTAACTCATGCGAGCAACAGCAACAAAAAATATTAGAAAATTATTAAAAATACAACGCAAGCAAAACAATAGCACAAGTCTTTAACTACAAAATTTTCTATTATCAATCAAATTACAGAATTTTGTAGGTTTCAGTCAGAAGGTAACAAGTACACAGAGCGAGCACAAAACACGTCCGACCGTATCAAAATACCTTAACACGACGATACGTTCTAGAAAGAGTTGTGCAAATCGAGGATAGAAATTACTTACACGAAAAATTGTGTAATTCGAAAAAGTATTAAAACTGCTCTAAAACTCATTTCTCTTTTCAACATGCTTTTATTTGGTACAAAATCAGTGAGTAAATACAGCAGTAAACGGTTAAGATTTCTTTCTTTCGGCTTTATTTCTAACTAGTGGTCTTGATATATAATCTTCAGAGTCACTGAAACAGTAAAGAACTATTTTTCGAACTTTTGGAGTTTCACACTCACTTGTAGTTTTAATAGATTGTGTAACCCGTTTCGCCATCGTTAAACAATTGATCAGAATTATGTACAGATCTTAACTACTAAAAGATAAATGTGAATTTGACAATAATTTAGTTAAAAAGCATGTATGTATGTATATATACTGTGAGCGTCAAAATAAAGTGTACACCTTTATGCTTTACCATATAGACGTTGCCCAGGTACCTTAACTTCATCAATTTCCATTGAATTTAAAAAAATCACGTACCATTTTATTCGTTGGAAAACGTACAACTTTAATAAGTTCAAAAATATGTCGGTTCCTATACAAAATAGCGTGGAATGAATTAGATAAAAATATTACATATTCCTTAAGTTTACTTAAGTAAAGTAAATATACATCATTTAAAAGGACCGTTTTTCTTCTTATCAAAATTCTCTTAAAATTGGTTAATATTTAGCTAAGTTATAGCTTATAAGTACATAAAGATACGGAAAACTGGCCCTTTACTCGTATCAGGGCGAGGCTAGTAGCCTCGAGAACTACTGTTCAATAGCAGTTTGTTCTGCACTTTCCAAGTTTATGGAGAGTATGATTAATCACCACCTTGTGAGATATCTGGAGTCCAACGATTTACTTAGCGATCGTCAGTACGGTTTCTGAAAGGGCCGTTGCTCTCGGAGAAGTGGCACAAGCCCATTCATGGCTTTGGCGAGAGTAAGGTTGTGACTCTTGATATCTCAAAAGCGTTTGATAGAGTTTGGCACGAGGCTCTCATTTCGAAACTTAATGCTCTTGGTGTCGCTAGTCACTTCTCTCGATTTATATCGAGTTTTCTCAGAGATCGCTCTATAAGAGTGGTTAGAGATGGGGTCTCATCCGACGAGTTCAGATTAAACTCAGGGTACCGCAAGGCTCTCTTCTTTTTCCTACTCTTTTTCTAATATTTCTTAACGACTTTCTTCTTCTCATTTCTAATCCTATCTACTCTATTGCAGATGACAGCAGCATTTGTCATTCATATACTTTTGATCGTAGACCGAGCCTTTTGTAGATTGGGGCAAGAGGGATGAATATAAACGACACACTCAAGCACAGAAGTGGTGGTGTGCTGTCGTCTGTTTCAGTGGGCAATGTGGATATTGGGGAATCAGACGATCTTGATGTTCTGGGCATGAGAATTCACTGTGACGTTCGTTGGAATTATCTCATATTTCAAGTGTCGAAAGAAGCATTCAAGTTCCTTGGTTTTTTAAGATGGTGCAAGAAATACTTCACTCCATCTGATCTGCTTAATATTTACAAGACCTATATCCGACCCATAATGGAATACAACTCTCATGTATGGGCCAGTGCTCCAAAGTTTTTGTTTGGAGCTTCTCGACCGCGTACAGGAGAGGGCGAAGTTGCTCAGCACCGTCGTTTCATGTGTTTCATTGTTCTATCGGTACTATAACGGAATGTGTTCTAATGAAATTAAGGAATTAATTCCTAAAAATTATATATTCTTACGTAGTGCTCGTATATCTCGTAGAGCGCATCCCTTTGTAGTTGATTATTCAGCAAATCGCAGAACGCATTATAGGGAGAATTCGTTCTTTGGTCGCACTTTTCGGTCGTGGAATAATCTTCCAGCGAAAGTACTTCCTGCCACTTACGACATGAGTAAATTTAAATCAAACGTCCATAAACACCACTCCCTCTGTCCTCCTTCCCATAACCTATTTTCCTAGTACCATGCACTGCATGAGTAGGGGCCATCCTCTGGGTGCTGGTTTTATATCTATATGTATTACAAATATCTCAACATTTGAAAAGTATTTTGAAAACTTGAAAAACATCTATTTTTTCTTTTTTTTGACGATTAAAAATAGTGTACCTTTCGTTTTTGTTGCATAACTTTAGTTATTCAAGAATTTTGTAAAGCTTTAAATAGAGTTTTAAAAAAGTATCAAATGTTTAAATTTATCTATTTTAAAATACTGGAATAAACTGTACTATAAGTTCTAGAGAATTCGGTTTAACTCTTTTGATTTTCGTCAAATAGAGGTAATTTCTAAATATCTCGACTTACGCAAAAACTAAAAAAAAAACGTGTAAAAGTCAAATTATGTAACAAAAGTACTGCGTAAATCGAGAGATAAGTATATTGTGCTTATCCTTGCAAATGAGTACAAAAGAAACTCAAAAAAAAACTACAAAAATAAAGTTTAGTTGTTTATTACAAATTTTAATTTTCGATAATAACTAACAGCTGTCCGTTACTACGTAATAGAGAGACTACATGAACACACTGATATTGTCTTCTATATGATAATTCTACGAGTACATGTTTTAGGGTTTTTACGCAATATTAAAGCAAAATGGAAATTTTCATGATTCGTGTTTATAAATGAGAACTTGAATGTCCAAATACTATACTGTATGTTTGTATTTTTGTTTAATTTTTTCATAATAAGACTTACCATTTTCCTCCTCGATGTTACGTGTCATAGCTGGGGGTGTTGCACGGGAACGTGATGATGTAGTGTATGTCGTACAGCAAATAATGAGTATGAAAAGCCAACATAACACTGATGAGCACGACAATTGTGCATACGATGACGATAAATCCATAGTTGAGACGATGTGTATGCAAGCAATAGAGATGGAGTCAATTCGAGACAAGTCAAATTGCAGATTGATTAAGATGATAGGGAGAGAAGAGTTCAGTCGAACTGTCTATTCGCGTTTTCAAAGATTGTAATAATGTACGGAGCGCAACAGAACAGAAATAAGTAAACGAATAGAGGGAAGTAAAAAGCATAGAGAAAAAAACAGAAACTGGATTAATAGTAGAGCTGCTTACAACGTGGATAATAATGGTGAGTATGACAATGCGAGTACAAAACAGCAGTAGTAGAATAGGGAAGAAGAGAACCCTCTAGATATGCAAGAGAAGTTTACATATGTGTATATATGTATGTTATAGTTAGAATGTTAATAAGGTTTCCTTGTTTTTATTATGTTTTATTTTTAAATTTAAATTTTATTTTATGCATTAGTTTTTATTTTTAAAACAACTTTATTTGCAGAAAACTATTATCCTCGTAGTTGATGTTGTTAAAGTAATTCCTTTCTACACGTTTTTATTATTTTTTTTTTTATTTATTTATTTTCCATTTCTTTTGACTGAACACTATTGAGTTGATTTGTGTTTAATTTTACATACCCGAGGGGCATTATTGGTTGTTTGTTTTTGTAATAATTTACCAAAAGAATAGCATTACCGAGTACTTGTATTCTGTTAAAGATCGTAAAGTGTTAAGCATTGTTGATTCCGGGAAAAGGTTTTTATTGTAGATAAACGGTAAAAAAGTAATCAAATACTTATAAAGAGAAATAAATAATAATAAACATAAATGGCTTTCATTTAAAATTTCGTTTACATTTTCTCCAACATATTAAAATTGTTTCCGAAACATGCAGTATATTTGTATTAATTAAAGTTATTGTAATTAAAATGTACACACAGACATACATATGTATAAGAAAACATTATTCACATAAATCTGGACAAAATAAAACAAAACAAAATTTTTGTAATTCTGTTGAAAATGTTTAAATATTCGGAATATATTGTTATGTAGTTATTTATTAACACGCTTGGTGTGCAATCGAAGATTAAAAGAGGAAAAATTATGTGCACAATTTTCTTGAAAATCCAACATGGACATAAGAAAATGGATAAATTTGTCAAAAAGGAGATACTTATATAGAAGACATAATAGAAAAATATATAAACCCACCAAATTGCTTCCAGCTTAGGTCTATTGGGCAATTAAACAAAGCGGTAATGTTGTTGTGCACAAAAAAAAAAAAAAATAAATGAAATAAATGTTGTGCAAAAGTTAGTGGTAACTATTGAAACAAAAAATCGAACTTATTTTAGAAGAACAAATTACTTCCAATTTCTTCTTATTTAAGTTATTTTTTTTTTTTAATTAATAAATGAGTATCGATTTGGGGCTAAAAATAATTGAAACGATATTTGCATTATATATGTACTACAGCCGTATTTTACGTGAACAATGTTTTATTTATTTAAAATTGTATTTTTTTTTTTTTTTTAGTGGAGAAAGTATGTACAATATCTAGAATTCGATTTTTCACAACATTCCTTGACTTCAAATCCAATTTCATTTTACAACACTTTCTATTTCAAGTATGCCACTTGTAATAAAATATTATCATAAATTCTTTGCATTCCGAAAATGTCGGATTTTTTTTAGATCTGCTCCTTGTTATACTCACAAGACAGGAAGAAGAATAAGAAACATAGCTGGGTGTGGTGGAAAATTGTAGGAAATAAAAAACTGATATATTATCCAACAAACAAGATATGCAAGATATGTATGTTTGTATATGTACATATAAATATATTTACAGCAGATACATAGGTATGTGTATTTCTATATAAATACACATCACATCCATACACACACACACACACATATATATATAATGGATTTCAGTTATAAGATATTAGCAAGAAAACGATGTTGTGTTAACCTTTTTAGCAGACAATTTTTAAAAATTTATTAAAGTGTTGTTTTCTTCTAATATTGTCTATTGGTAGAGCAATGAGAAAACAATTAATATTTGTTTTTATTTTAGGAATTTCAGAATAATATTTACACCTCTGGAAAACCAGCTTAATGTTTGGGCAGATTTTTATAGTGAAATGACCCAAACATATATACTATTTAAAGCTAATTCTCTCATTAGATCTGAAATAAAACACTCTCTTATCAAACATCTATGGGAAAGTTCAATAGAAAATATATTCAAGAAAGACGGCTTAACTGTCTACTCTGTATGGTCAACAAGGTTAAAGCTCGTATAATTTCCGAAAAGATACTCGGTGAAATTTCACCTGCAATATAAATAGCCAGCGTCACATTCGACCAATACGTAGAATGGCGATTGTACCTGTACCTCAATTTCGTTCAGCATACTGTAAAGCATAGTTTAGAGAACATTATGGTTTAGGGTTGTTTCTCAAAAAGAAGCGTCTGTAACTTAGTAAAAATCGATGACAATGTGGCAGCTAATGTTTATGGTAAAGTCCTCTAAAAATTCTGCATAAAAAATAAAATTAGGATCGGTTCTCTTCTAACAGGACTACGATCGTGAATAAAAAATTAAAAACCAAGTATCAGAATGTTTGTATCAGTTATCAGATCTGTACCCTGTTGATATAGCGGCACAAGTTCTGAACACTAAAATCTCTTCCAATAGCTGAAATGACGTTATAAGCTTCTGAACAAGGATACAGGTTAAAAAAGCAAGAATACCTTGAGAACTATAAGGCAAGTTGGTCACAAGGTGTCATTAAAAATAAAAGGGATACACGAAAGAGATAATAAGTAGTAATAATCCTAAATAGGAATTTATTGAATCTATATATGCAAAGGAGGACTATAAAATGCATTGTAATTGATGTTCTCTGAAATGTGACAATCGATTTTATTTTCTAAGCCTTTAGATTAAAGGTAAGTTCAATATCGAGGTTTTTATGTATATGCGGAACAGACTGACCAAACCATCATTGGAAGTATAAAATAATTTAACATCATCAGCATACATAAGAACACTACAGTCAGAGAATACCCCAGGAAGGTCATTGAGAAACAACAAGACCAAAAATGGACCCAAATGGCTACCCTGTGGAACTCCAGAAGAAACATAATATAACAATACATTCCGAAACAAAACTCTCTGAGTTCTCAAAGAAAGGTAAGAGTCTATCCAACAAAGCAGTCTATGAGGAATACCATTCAGTGCCAATATATGAAGCAATATCCTATGACCAACTCTATCAAAAGTCTTACTGAAATCAGTATAATTAACATCAGTCCGATATGCTGAATAATTCATTAGATACCTGGGAGTAATTTGGCAACGTAACTTAAGATAGAATCGAGATATAGAAGAGTTAAAATCAAAAATATTTCTAGCAATGGGAATTCTATGTACATCAGTTGTTCTATCTTCGTCATTTTATAACTCGAGAACCATTAAACAGATTTGCAAAAAATACAGTGGCTACAAGCCAGACTTGGTCACTATAATAAACTGATTTTGTTGATAAAAACCAGACTAGTTAACTAGTTAGACTAGTTAAGGAAAGCTTTTGTTTCTTTTTTTATTGTATACAACATATATTAAGTTATTAAGAATAGAAAACAAAATTAATATTCAGTAGTTGCAAGTAGAAATAAACTACGAAAAAGACTTCAATTTGTTACGAAATAAGTTATGCAAGCGAAACTCGGGCGGCTGCATAAATGTCTGAGAATATTACTTATTGTTATAAAATTAATAATTTGTTTGCAGACCATTGTTATTTGTAAACATTTGGAGTCTGTTGGGAATAGATTTGACCAATTTTTGGCAGTAACCAACTGGTATTTTTTCACATTCTTCTAATAAAACCCTTCTTAGCTCAGATTTGCTGGAAACCGACTGATGCTGGACTTTTTTATTGAGATAACTCCACAAATTTTCAATTTGATTTATGTCGGGGCTCTACGGTAGTGATTCCATGTGGGCTTTGAATTTGGGGTCATTAACTTGGTAAAAGTGCCAGACAAGCACAGAACCAACTACTTCCATGCCTTACTATCGGTTTGAAGTTATTCAAGCGTAGTTTCTGATTTTGTTCCCTCCATACTATTGGTTTACCATCCGACCAAAATACGTTAAATTTCCTTTCGTCGGGGAAACAAGTCTTTTGGTTTGGCCACATTGAAATAACAAAGTTGCAGTTATCAGCTAATAAAAGTTACAGTCCGAGTTTGACTTCTGCAAGTCACTTTGCCTTTCAATGCGTTTCTAACTTCAGTTATACGTACAATTAATAAATTTCCGAATTAAGTTTTCTTTTTGTACGTGAAAAATATACAAAAATAATAAAACAAATAAAATGTATGATTTTTAGGAGATCGAAATCATCAGTATCTTCGGCACTGCTTACATTGAAATCCACTTTATCAGATGATGGAAGAAACAGACATTTTGCTGCTTTAGACAAAACCATGTGTTTTGCGTTAGGAGTCTTGAGAGTTGCCGTTACTACCGGCAGAAATGCTTCATTAATAGTTTTGAAATTTCAAAAAAGTGTTGTGGTGGGCAGAACTGTAAACTAGACGCTTTGGACTAAATAACCCATAATAATATATACTAGCGAATCCATGCCGGAGAAAGATGCAAGCAAGATGGCATTCATTTTTTTTAACCATTCTAAGTTGGTGGAACAAAAACTAAATTTTATAAAAATTTTTTTTTTTGGTTTGAAGTTTATACTTTGAGGGCGCACCCTTCGTCAAACACGAAATAATTAAAAAAAAAAATTAAATGCACTATCACTTAATATATCCTATAATATATTAACCCAGAAATAATTAAAATTATTTTTAAATTCACAATTAGCAGTGTATCATTGAATTTTCGCCATATTGTACCATATTTTTAATATATATTTTTTTCAAATTCCACAAAGTTCCATGCGTTGTTATTTAGAATTTATTAATTATTTATTTTACCTTATAAAGGGTCCGACAAATAATTTTTTTTTGAAAATGCTATTAAAAAAACCGGAATATTTTCTCAAATTTCTTTTTTTATTTGAAAGGTTAATAATGGAAAATAATTTCATTCAAATGGCTGCCTCGGCTGGCCATCAGTAGCCTACACGATTGGTCCAATTTTTAAGCACAGTATCGATTGTGTGCAGCTGTATTTCACCAATCGCTTCACGAATATTGTCTTTTAAAGAGTAAATTGTCTCTGGCTTGTTGGCGTAACGCTTATCTTTGACGGCCCCCCACAAATAATAGACAAAAGGTATCAAATCGCAGCTCAGAGGTGGCCAAACGACATCAGCTCTGCGGCTGATAATGCGATTTTCAAAAACAGGACTCAAAACAATGAGTTAAGCTTCGGCTGTGTGGCACGTAGCGCCGTCCTGTTGAAACCAAATATTGCTAATATCCTTCTCTTCAATTCTTGTTAACAAAAATTCGTCCAACATGGCCTGACAACGATCGCCATTGACTGTAACGGCCACTCCTTGCTCATTTTCGAATAAAAATGGCCCAATCATGCCTCTGGACCAAAATCCGTACCAATTAGTGACTCGTCTTGGGTGTATAGGCTTTTCAATGTATGCGTGCGGGTTTTCTGTGCCCCTGTTTTCTGTGTGCTTGTTTACATCAAAATGAGCTTCATTTGAAAAGATGATTTTTGATTCTGCAACATTACCATGATTTTCAAAGTAATGTCGCTATATTTCCCAGCGTTGTTCAAGCGTATGCACAACCATATTCGTTCAGCGGAAGGATAAAACTAATTATCTGTCAAATCAGACATGAGCTAAGTGTTACCATTCACGAAATAAGCACTAGCTGAAAAAAAAACGTTAGATGGCGAACCCTTTATCAATTTTCTGTAGCAAGTTGTATCAACATAAATCTGCGCTAAAGAAAACTTTTATTTGTTAAAAATTGTAAATGTGGGAAATATTTCTTAAGGTTGGTCCTTTTTGTCCGTTGTCCTATTTGGTTCAAAAGTATTGCATTTATCTATATTTAGTCCCAATAAATGTCTTCACGAAATTTAATTTTTCTGCGAAGCTTGCCTCTATTTTTGTCCATTGGCGCTATGGGAACTACGCATTCAACAGAACTATTAGAAATTATACATTTCGATGTTTACGGTCCATTGAAAGTAGAATCTGTCACGGATAATTTCTGCTTATTTTACCAAGAATAGAAGCGAAGTTTTCGATAAATTTTAGTTAAATAAAGCACATGTTGAGAATAAAATGCATCAAATTTTGTTTCTTTGTAGTATAATCTTGAACTTGAATTGGTTGGTACGGAGTACAAATAGTGATTTGGCGTGTTTTCACACATCCGCCAATGTTCATCAACTACAAAAAGAGTGAATACTCAGAGCTGGTAGACGGAAAATTGTGTTGAGTTATCTATCATATTGTATATTACGAATTTCATCATCACGGTGCTGAAATATATTTGATTTCTGCTATAATTCTCAATGCTTGATTACCTAATAAATTTAATTTATAAAAATCTCTTTACAATTTTCAGGCTTTTTAAGTAACTGTTTACATATGTACATATGTATGCATGTATGGATGTGTGTATGTAACAGGAACAAATATCCATGAAGAGGAACATGATTTCTTGATATGTTTCGTAGTTATACATACATATGTATGTATGTATTATGTATGTATGTGTGTGCATCCATACAGAAATTCAGGAAGCACACAACACGAAAACAGAGAAGACTAACACTAAAGAATTTTGTTTGTTTGAAGTTGTTTGCTTCAGTATTGTTGTTATAATGTCGGTTGTTGGTGTTGTTGTTGTTAATAATATTTTAGTGAGTATTTTGGTATTGACGTTCAAGTAGTATTTGTTGTTATTTGTTATATGAGTATGTATTCGTGGAAACGATAGTAGTGGTTCACATATATATATATGGTATATGACCATATAGACAGTATACGATTTCCGTTTTCCTGTTTATGGTTATGGAGTTCCTATACAAAAGCTGTATATTCCCTCCGTACATACATATGTGTATGACTGAGAAGAAAAATGTTTGTTATCCGAAAATGTTTTTTCTTTTTCTCTTATTAAGTAAACTTAAGACATACATACAGTTACAGTTATAGTTACACACATTCATATGTATGTATGTACATGCATATGCAAACAAATCTAAAAGTACAATGTTTATGTGCACACATTCATGGACTGCAAAAAATAGAAACGATTTTTATGAGAACATTTTATACTCGCATTTTATGTTTTATTTTCCGTTGAACTAGATTATGATTTTTGGAACTAATAAGGGTCTACGATTTGTATTATGAAACTAAAACTTTTCTTGTCATTATTACGTCGTTTAGTTTTTATTCTTTTGGCAAAAAAATAAAAAATACATGAAATCAAGTATCAGCAGTACTTTTGTTCTACTTATCGTACATAAAACGCATAAATAACCATCAGTTGTAAATGTCTAGTGCAGATGAATTACATTTTTGCAATTTTTGTTTAAAAAAGTGCAGGCAGCTACGAATCAAATATTTTCAAGTTTAACCACATTTTTCTTAGTTAAGTATTGGAGAGTATAATGTTAAAGAGACTTTTCTTATGTAACGATTGTATTACACAATTATTAGGTATGTTCTACGTGCACAAAACATACCTTAATCACATGATTTCAAACTGATCAAGTTTTTAGAGCCGATTTCAAATCACGTGCATATTATTTGAAAACTGTATTGTACTCGTAATACAATTGTTAGATAGCTTCAATGAATAATTTAATATGTTCTGTACTCATTTTTGATTAAAAATAATTGGTCAGTTTAGTGAAAATCAATTCAAAATCAGTTTCGAATACACAATTTGATTCTTTTGAAAACGGCTCCGTGATAAAATTTTTTTCTTTGGCCGTCAGCTGCTGATAATGGCGATGTTTAGGGAATGGAAGTCAACCATGACCATCATATGTACAAATTTATAAGAAAATTAAAGGAAATTAAAGGAAAATAGTAGATATTTAAGAGAGATTGCTGAAAATAGCCGATGAATAACGGTATTGAATTAGAAAGAGCTGAATGGAATGATTCGGCATAATTATTGAATCCGAAAAATACTTAAAAACAAAACCAGAAACTTGTTTGCTTATGCTTTCAGAGAAATTCGGAATCAGTCCGAAATATTTCAAAATCATATAATTTCCAGAACAGCTTAAATCCTTTAGGGTGATTTTGAAAGATAGGTGTGAAATGATAATTTGATAGACGGTAACAAACGTAACTTTTTAATAAAATTTTTTTTTGTGTTTTGTGTGGTTTTGTGCTATCAGTTTGTCACTATAAAGAAAACCCCGAGGCGACCATTAAAGTCTTTCGTTCATGTATTTATTAAGATTGGAGGTGCCACGCCCATTTTTTTCTGTGAAGTTAAGTTTTAAACCAAATGTGCACTTTCCAATTTCATTTGGAAAGTTTAAAGCCTTTCTCTCTTATTTATAAAAAAGAACCAAAGAGCGTTTCAAAACATCTACAAGCCAAATTCAATAAGGTTTTATTCATAAATAAATTTTTACTTTCATTCTGAATCACTTGTAAATAAAATTGGTACGACAACAATTTAAAGGTTTTTAAGAGACATTATTGTCAAAAACAATCATAAAATCTATATATCGTTGGTCTCGTCTCATGTAGACCGGCCATAACTAAAATAATTTCATATTCACAGGAGAAGGTATAACGAAACGTATTTATGTGAAATGTAATGCAATTACTAAACAAAACTCAATTTCGAAAAGATGCTCATAATGACCTTAACTGTTTACCATTAATTTTCAAAAATGTTGAATTGTACAGGCTTAAAATACAACATTTTTCAACATCTTTATGAAATTCCCAAAATTTTCAAATTGTTTATTTATGACATTAAAAAAAAAGTAATTAAGAAATTGTTTTTAATTTTTTTATTTTTTTAATTGAATTTTTGTCGATATTTTTTTTTAAACCACCTTCAATTAGTATTTTCTATTCAAATATGTCAGTATGTATGTAATGCATTTTTTTAATATGTCCATATACAAAATGACCATCCAACGTAATATTTGGAGGGAAAAAATGAATATATATTTTTTATTTTTAAGTTCTATTTACTTATTTTGACAGCTACTGATGGTACAAAGGTGCGAAGCATGCATTCACATTTACTTTTTGTTTTTTTTTTACTTTTGCTCATTATCTATTAAAATTTGCAATAAGCATTTAGCAACACATTTATTACAAAAGCATTGGAAATAGTCAAGCATTTTTTTGCGTTTTACCGCAAAACTGTACTCGCAGTTTCAGGATAGTGTTGGAGGCTTTCATGATCTTGCACAAACAGCCGAAAGAAGGATTTGTTCACTGGCGCCATATTATTTATTCCATTATAAGGATATCGAAAGTACATGAAATACAACATTGCATATTTTGCACCACGAAATCCTGTAAAGCTTTTTTCGGGGGCTCGAAAACGACTCAAATATTTCCTAGATGGAAAACGGATTGGCTATTTATAATCAATTAAAACCAATAACAGAAATCGATTGCTATAAATTATATCCTTACCTCACTCCTTAAATTGTTCCTTTTTATTTTTAATTAATTCATAAGCTTTCATTCATACATGATGCGACTGCTCTGTCATTTAGAAAAAAAAGGGAATTGAATTGAGTCGTTTACGTGTCTAAAGGAAGCTGTTAGATTGCAAACAACAAACAGCACTTCTTCAGGGAAACTTCTCAACCCATTTATCACTCTTCACCAATGCCGCATTTTAAAGATCTCGCATGTTAGGTTCTTTAGCAGCTGCTGTATTCCCCGGACATAGCACCGATCGAATACTAATTTTTTCCTTCTCTGTCGAATCAAAGTCGACAATGAAAACGACCTTAGGAACGGGCTCAACAACTTCTTCGATACCAGACCGGCCCGTTTTTGACGAAATGGCAAATACATCCATATGTACGATCATAAATTTCTTTCTAAAAATGCTGTGAACTTACCATACATATGTACATACATACATCATACATACATACATACATACTTATTTCCCAGCCCAAGCATACATTTGATTTCATTCTTTTGTTAACTCGTTTCAATTACGGATCAACATCGTAATTGCGTGACAGAGATTCTATTTTATTTCCATTTGTATTTCAAATTTTATTTCTTTTTTGTTTTTATTTTTATTATTATTTTTTTTTTTTGTTTTTCAGTGCCACCGATAATACTGATGGCAACGAAAGGTAGAAAAAAAAATAAAAAACACTGTCAATTCAGCAATTTTAGATTTGCGCAACTACACACACACACACACGAGAACCTGTACAAATTCACATAAATTTGTGTGTAAATTCTTTGATTGAGACCATCATTTTATGGATGAGAAAGAAAAAAAAAAGTTAAATTTCAATTCATAAATTTTTATTTTAAATTATGATACTTTTTCCAATTCCAATTACGATTGCGATTAGGATTTCGAGTCTGCTTTTGACTTTGCACTTGTACTTTAAGGCCGCGGGTACTCATGTGATCGAAATGTTTTATAATGTTCGTACTCTTACATAGTAGTCAGCATTAGTTTTGCCATCATCATAGATTTACGAGTAAATAAATAACGGAGCTATTTAACTACGCACAGTGGGAAGCTCAACTATAGAAATACAAATAAATTTGCCAATTCTCTCAAGTGATTAAAGTTGGGGAAAAGGTATGAAAAAGTTTTGCAATTAGTTTTCAATCACGATTGTTATCGAAATCTAAAATTAGAGTTTGATTTTTATTGCATTCGAAACGTAATTGGAGGTGATATGTGTTTCTTTTTTTTGTTTTGTTTTGTTTAATTTGGTCTTGTTTTAGCTGATTCTTCTCAATTCTGAGTTTGCAATGAAGTATTTGACTTTTCAATTTTATTTTAATCAGCACCAGCAGAATTCATAAATTGAATAAAATTTCAATTTCATGATGCAAACATATGCTCCCTAACACATTTCGAATATCTCTGGTTAGTACTCATAATACTTGTAGTTTAAGCTTTTTTTGCATTGTTCTGTTCTGTTCTGTTCTGTTCTGTTCTGTTCTGTTCTGTTCTGTTCTGTTCTGTTCTGTTTTGTTCTATTGTGTTTTGTTCTGTTCTGTTGTTTACTTTCCTTATTACATGGAACAATTGTAATTTAATATTTATTAAATACTCACTATTTTAATAATTTTAAATTATTATTGTTGTTTGTTTGTGCGTGTGTTTTGACTTGTTCATAAGCACACCACAGCTTTCGAAATTTAATACTCGTGTACGTGTGTTTGTAGTATATACATACATATGTCTGTACTTAAGTATGAGTAAGTGTTTAATAGATGCAATTTGTATTTTATTTGTTTATGTTATAAAAACACCACAACAAAAATAATAAAATATATTTAAATGAAAGCAAAAAAAAAAAAATTATGTATTGATTTTATTATGTTCAGTCCTCTTGCAAAAATACTAGGGTACACCTTATTTGGCATAAGATAATTATGAAACATTTTGTGTTGTGTACTTTACAAAAATTATCAAAATTTTTGAAGCAAAGTCAGTACAATGATTAAAATAATGACCAATATTGTAAAGGGTGGTCCAACCATAATGCACGACAATAATTGCGAGTCACACCTTAACGTCAAGTTTTTTGCCCAATTTAATTTGAAATTTTTGTTGTTTTCGTGTTTGATAAACTCAAGCATTGAGAGGTACACAATTGAGCAGCGCATTAAGATTGTTGAAGCCTTTTACGAAAATGGGCATTCAAATTAAAATGCATTTCGTACACTTCTTGATTTTTTGAGTCAGCATTACTGACCAAATGCGTTCACAATCGTGTGAATTGTGCACAAATTTCAGCAAACCGGGTTTGTAGGAAATGTGAAAACACCTGTGCGTGCTTGCCCATTTCGCGCTGCAGTTTAGGGACTGTCGGTGTCATTGAGCCATAATTTTTCGAAATTGTGGTTGGCCAAGCAGTTTCCGTGGATGGTGTTCGATATCGCGATATGAACCTGGACGAAATGTGCTTACAACATGATAGTACCACTTGCCATGTTGTCTCATGATATTTCTATCATAATAAAAAATGTTAAGACAATTTTCTGAAAACTTTTTGTTTTTTGTTTTCGTTCTGTGGACCAACCTTTATTATGTAAATCAACAGACATACATTATATTATTTTGAGCGTTAAGGTACACTATTTTTTCGATATGATTTTCTGTAATTTTTTTTATTGTTTCTATTTCAACAAAAACAGTTTTTCTTTAACGGATGTTGTTTTTGAGTTATAACTGACTATCCACATTCACTGTTTTTACCTAAATTTTCGTTTCTTATTCGACACTATGAAATATATATTTTCTTGATGTTTTAGATATGGTTTCGTTAAGAAGATATTGTGCGCTTAATACAATTTTTTTTTTTGTTATATTTGTGGTGAATATATATTTGAAAAATATCGAAATCCCCTATTCGTTTCAGTAATCAAGATGAGCCAGATTAAGCAGCACATGAAAGATTCTAATTTTGTCAATGACTGCAGTCGAATCCAAAGTTTCGAAATCATTTGTTTTGGTTATGAGTAATTTCCTAGGCAAAAAGTAATCTGACGACAAAGTTGAGCTTGTTGAGTATATGCTGCCAAACTTGCAAGAGCTAGGGTGCAACACGAGCATAAAAATTCACTTCCTGTACTCACATTTAGACAGATTTCTACAAAATATGTTTGATTTTATATTCAGACAATGACAGAGCATTAGAAGGGAAGATGGGATTCCCATATGATGGCAGACTAATGCCGGAGTTCGCAACGGGATCTACCTAAAGTCATACATTCAAAGAAATCTTATAAACGATCATCTGATAGTGTTCGATAGAAATTTTGTTTACATGCACATACATATGTATGTATTAACTTTTTTTTGGAAAAATATTCAAACTGTATATTTCAAAAACTAAAGCTTTTAGTAATCTCCCAGTCTTCATAGTCATGGCAATGGAAATACGTAACACCAAAAAAACTAAAGACAACAGGAATTGTGCTGACCAGTGTTATTTGTGTTTTTTTTTTTAACAAATTTATTGAAAAATCCAAAAATTTTTTTGGGTTTATTATCTGTTTTTAAATAGATTTTAAAGAAATATTGAAAAAAAAGGAACTAAAGATCTATTTTCGCTTAAAATGAGAGTTTCTGGATTTGGTATAGATGACTTGATAGTTACTATAAGTTATCAGTTAAAAAATGGGAGCAATTAGACTAGTGGACATGGTACCTCCCATACAAAGTAAATATTGATTTTTGTATGTCTTGAAAAAGATTGGAGAAGAAGTTTCAGATTTAGGTCTAAGTGAGTTCGTAGTTAGGGAAAGTTGTCTGTCAAAAAGTGGGCGGAATTAGACAATTGGGCACGGTACTTCACGTATAAAGTATTGCATATTTTCGGATTTTGGTCTTCTAAAGGGTCCGCCATCTAAAGTTTTTTTTTCAACTAGTGCTTATTTCGTGAATGGTAACACTTAGCTCATGTCTGATTTGACAGATAATTAGTTTTATCCTTCCGCTGAACGAATATGATTATGCATACGCTTGAACAACGCTGGGAAATATTGCGACATTACTTTGAAAATCATGGTAATGTTGCACATGAAGCTCATTTTGATCTTGGCGGGTATGTAAACAAGCAAAATTGTCGCATTTGGGGCACAGAAAACCCGCACGCATATATTGAAAACACAATACACCCAAGACGAGTCACTGCTTGGTGCGGATTTTGGTCCAGAGTCATAATTGGGCCATTTTTATTCGAAAATGAGCAAGGAGTAGCCGTTACAGTCAATGGCGATCGTTATCGGGCCACGTTGGACGAATTTTTGTTCACAAAAATTGAAGAGGAGGATATGAGCAATATTTGATTTCAACAGGACGGCGCTACGTGCCACACAGCGAAGCTTAACTCATTGTTTTGAGCCCTGTTTTTGAAAATCGCATTATCAGCCGCAGAGCTGATGTCGTTTGGCCACCTCGGAGCTGCGATTGATACCGTTAGACTATTATTTGTGGGGTGCCGTCAAAGAAAAGTGCTACGCCAACAAGCCAGAGACAATTGACGCTCGTGAAGCCATTGGTGAAATACAGCTGCACACAATCGATAATATGCTTAAAAATTGGACCGATCGTGCTACTGCATGGCCTTTCAAATAAAAAAAGAAATTTGAGAAAATATTCCGTATTTTTTTATAGCATTTTTTAAAAAAATAAATTATTTGGCGGACCCTTTATATATATAGAATAGCATATAATAGAATAGAATATTTATATATACTCGTATATAGCTCCTTAAATTTGCATGAAATGAGATTCTAGTGTCGGCCAAACACAACAATGGCCCGGTATGTTGTAATTTATATTGACCATATTTAGCTCACTTGAAGCTTAGCTACTTTGGACGACTGTGAAATGAAAATTCGGATGCCATTACTGGCATAGCAAAGCCGTGGACCCCGATTACATTTTAGTTATATTTTATACAAACTAACATATATGTATGATCTATATTTCTGATCTACTGCATAGGTACATCTATCTGTTTTATAGTTTTATAAGGCAAGGTGTACACTAATGAAGACTGTTATTATCTGTATAAAAGTATACATTGAATAATTTCAAATAAAATTTATTATTTTAAAATGATAAATGACTGTGATCGGAGTGAAAAAAGTGAAATAATTAACATAAAATATGATAAAAGTATAGTAGAAATTATTATGAAATGAAAAATGATTAATTTTTTATAATCGACGGATGTTTGTTTTCATAATGAGGTTAATTTAACTTCGAATGTCTGATGTTTACTTACAATCATTATTATTAATTTATGTATTTTATACTCTGGCAATAATGAAGTTTATCATTCAGTGTATAATCTTAAATACATACTCGTATGTACATATTTGTATTCAATTATTGTACCTGATAAATTGAAATGTTAGCAATTCTTTGGAAGATCTTATATATTTTCTAGGTTGCTTATCAATGGACTAAACTTGGTCTAATTATGGTAAATTTGATGCGTATTTTAAAAACTTTATTGAATTGTATTGCTTCCTTAATAAGGTAATTTGAAAAGAGAAAACGATTTTTCATAAAGTATGTATTCACACCGTGTATGCTCACAGGATAAGTGTGTTTGTATTCGTTACATTCGATTTTGTTCTTATGATTTTTATGGGGTAGTGTTATGCTGCTCATTTAGATATTGTCCCTGATGAAAAATGTTTTCCATTTAGAGACACTATTTGTTTTAACTGCATAATGTGAGTACAAAAAGGTCATATTAATGAAATCAAAAGTAATATGTTAAGATGATCAAAATAAATTGAAAATTAAAGTGTTTTTTATATCATTGAAGATTAGCTGTACATAAGTGTGGATTTAAATTTATTTTTCAATATATTCTCTCCTTTTTTAGCCACAAACGGTTTTTAAATAAAAACAATATTTTAACGTGTATTCTGATCGTTTCAAAATATAACAAAATCGTAACGAAAAAAATGTTACGGTCAGATGCGAATTTATTCATTAATTGATGGCAGCCGGCGTAAGGCTTTCAAATGTGTAGCAAGTGACGATATACATACTAATGACATAATAATGAAGCAACATTTTGGCAGATGGTCGCTATATTCGTATGATATTTTCAATTCTACATCGTAAGTTTTTCTTTATATATATGTATGTGTGTATGTAAAACATACTTTAGATTTATACTTTTCAATATTATTGTTAGAAATCGTACTAAATTGTGAATTGTTATTCAAATTTCTTGTATGCAAACTATTCTGCTGCAATTTAAAAAAGACAATTACAAACCGTTTAACAAATAAATCCCAATTAAGTTCCTCTATATTCTTGTTCCTTATTCATTATTCGGTAGCATACTTGAAATGAAATTTTATTTTGTTTACATTTTAAATATTTGAAAACTATTTATGTATTTATTTATTTCATTACTTATGAACTACTCGTATATGATTTTTTTTATTTTTCTTTATATAAAAAGGCATTAAAAAGAAAACAAATCTTCGCACAATATATTTTTACAAACGAAAAATAACGACACCGGTCACGCATTTGATTTTTTAAAGCAACTGCGATATAGATTTTCAATTAGAAATTTTTTATTTAATTTTGTAACTTTTCACACGCACTTTCTTGTAATTACATTTTCCACTTTACCGGCTTTTAATAATTTTTATTTGCCTTTTTATATTCACAGCAAATTATTTATTTAATTATTTTTTTAATGAATTTGTTTGTGATAAATGCTTTCTTGTCTAATAACTATTGGTTACCGTTGTTGTAATATAAAACAGTGGTTATATTATTGAGGAAAACAACAATGATGTAAACACATCGTTTGCGAATCGAAAAAAAGGTATCCCGCGTATTTCGACCGTACTCGCGGGATCACAAACTCTCACTAAACAATTTTTACGACACAGACTGCTGATGAATACCGCTCGTAATTTGCAAAACACTTCAGAGCGTTATAAGACGACTACTGGTAAGCAAAAGCACCATCAGCATCAGCTTCATAGCATCCACAAAAAGCATCAATTTAATAATCAGACGACAATAACAACAACAACACCAACAGTAAATAAAAACTCTGTAAATGTGTAAAAGAGGAACAATTTCACACACACTTTCTAAATGTGTATGTGTGTTTGAACTTTCTCGCAAAAAAAGGGAAGAATAGATTTCGCCTCCAAAAAAAGAGAACCGTGCAGGTTTTCTAGTAACAGCATCATGTAACAGCAGACAAAAAAAACTCTTCAGTAACGAATAAAAACGAGGTTAGCAAAGAGATGGTGGGTATACGTTACAATCGAGAAAATGAAAATTGAAGAGAGTAAAAGCTTCATTTGAAATGAGAGTCTAATTTCTGCGCAGAACATTTTTGTTAATTGTTGTTTTTCTATTCGTACTTAAATGGATAATAACATTTGCAAAATTGCAA
Organism: Wohlfahrtia magnifica; assembly: GCA_023159175.1. Classification (NCBI taxonomy): domain Eukaryota; kingdom Metazoa; phylum Arthropoda; class Insecta; order Diptera; family Sarcophagidae; genus Wohlfahrtia; species Wohlfahrtia magnifica. Next base: position 666,756 of record JAKWBJ010000020.1, on the reverse strand, counting down.
AAGTTGTCGAGAGAGGGTTAAGAATAATTGTGGTTTGACAATTTACTACGTTATTGCTGAATAATTTTTGTTTGTTTTCTTTGCTGTTCATTACTTTATTTTCTTTAAATATTTGCTTAATTTATTGCTTCAAAATATACTCCATTCACATTAAGAGACAAAAAAAATTAAAATTTAAATGTATTTGTGAATATTAATAAGCAAACAAACATTGACCTAAGAATGAACTGACCATGAGAAGGATTGCAACATTCCAACAACATTAAAATCGAGCAAATAAAATACCCTTTAAGCTTCGGCTGTAGAAAAAAGTTAGAAAAACTATCGAGTTCTTCCGTACGCCGTAAATATTAATCAACTCCTTGCCCATGCATGCGTTGAGAAATTGTGTATGTGTGTGTGTGTGTGTGTGTGTGAACGTTTGTGTGTGTTAGAAGTTGTAGATTAAGAATTTCAATAGAAAAGGCAAAAGAATTAAACTGCACTCAATTTACACATGTGCACACATACATACATGTGCACACGTGCATACGTACATACATGCATACATACATTTTTTAACGTGTTCAGTAATTTGGGATGTAACAACGCTGTTGTTTAGTTTTAGTTTCTTTTAGATTCATATGAATGGTATGTTATTCTGTGTATTCATGTGATTTACAGATCCATACATAAACACATGTGTATGTACATATTTATATTTTGATTTTTAATTATTGTTGTTTTTTATTTCATTTTTTATTTTTTTTATTTTTACACTCTATTCCCTATTGCGAAATTTTGATTCACTGAAAAAAAAAAATCGAGTAAAATTGTTTTTAATTGAATGACTGCTTGACATTCTCTCAAATACTCTCTCTGCACTTTGCGTCTCATTTAATTTATTTTTGCAGAAAAAGCTCCTGCTTAATGGATATTGAGTTTTATTTCTGTTAAAAATTATAGCAAATAATTTTAACCAATTTTCGACGATCACGAAAGAGATGGTACAATACAATTTTTTTCTTCTTCTCTGCTGTAAGTTAATAAATAAGCATCGATTAAATCAAACAAAAATATTTGTAACATTTTTATAAAAACTTTAGAGTTGAATTAAAAACATTTCTTTCTATTGATTCCAAATCTTAAAGAAACATTAATTTTCATTTTTAAATTCATTTTTATTTACTTTAAATATTTACATACATATTCATCAATATGTACTACGATTTGCGTGGCTTCGGTTTGCGTCGTTTCGGTTTTTACAATTTTTGTCATTTCAAAGCTGTGTTGTTTTTGTTTTTAACGGGAATTTCTCGTTTATGTCGAATGTTTTATACTACGAACTAGCTAAAAACGGTCGTGCTGGGCGACCTCTATCTTAATTATTATCTAAACTTTTATTTTTATTATAATTTTTTTAACCTTCTCCCCAATTTTATCCTCTGCCGGTTCAAATCCAAACATTTACGATAGCCTTTGGTTCCCCCCAGTAAGACACTATAGAATCTACTGTATACAGCCTTTCAAAGAAACATTGTGGAATGTATGCGTTCTTTCATATATGGCCATTGTCGACGCTTTCATTTATTACTTGCCTTGTGTTAAAAAAACTAATAAAATAAAGAGAGAGAGAAGACTTCATTTTCTTAAACTACAAATATATTTATTTTAATGTGTATTAATAGGAATTTTAATTTTGTTTTCTTGTATAATACAGGTCATTTTAAACACATGAATACAAATTGGTAATGGCATATATATACATATGGTATGTGTACATATAAATAAAGTGTAAAAGATTATAAAATGTGATTTTGTATATATGTATAAAGGGGAATAAAATATAATAATATCTTTAAGGAACTGACCGTGCTTGTGAGGTGCTCCGAGTGCTGGCTGAACGGCAACTAATTTTTTTCTTCAAATTATTTTTAAAAGAAAATAGCCTTGTGGAAAAGCACCGATGCACTGTTGTATATGGAATTTTCGAATGTACGCTGCAGTAAGTATAGTTTGACAAAATAATATTTCCCATAATAAGATGATTGTTAGTGAATTCAAACTTTACATTAATTAAGTATTAATAATTCAATATAAATTTATATACAAAAAACCGTTTATTTTTTCAAAGGGGTATGACTAATTTTTACAAAAAATTTAGCTGTAACCGCGTGATAGCCAATACTTAATTCCTATAACATTCTATGAATGAACATGGGTACTTCTCTCAGTCCAATGAGCTGCACCCGATTCTATTTTCAAATTCATTGAGAGGGACCTACAGTTTAATGCCGGCTCCGAACGGCAAATGCATTTAGAGCAGTTTTCAATAGTAGAGATACTTATAACCAGTTACTAGCTAATGTTATGAGGTGATACCGCTACCGAAAAACTTTTTTCTTTTTTTTTAAGATGGTCTGGCCTGGTATTGAACCGACGACCTTCTGGTTGGTAGGCGGGTGCCTTACTTACCATACCACAGCGGCACAAAGGGGTATGACTAATTTTTACAAAAAATTTAGCTGTCACCGAGTGATAGCCAATACTAAATTAGAAATAAAAATCTTGATTGCTGGTCATATTATTTCAAAAACGTACCGCACCAAATTAAATTTCTAAAAACTTACGGATCATTTTTTTTTTTTTATTAAGATAATATACATGTACACTTATCCAATTCCGCCCACTTTTTGACTGATGATTTGTATTGACTATCAAGTTATTCAGCCCAAAATTCAGAAACTTTAAGTTGAATCGGTTTCAAGATAGAGAAAAATGATTGCTTACTTTATATCGGAGGTACCATGCCCACTTATCTGATTCGACCTACTTTTTGACTGATGATTTATATTGACTATGAAGCTATCTGGACTAAATTTAGAGACTCACTGTTACCATTTTGAAAGTATAGACAAATAAACATTTACTTTGTATGGGCGTGGTACCGCTCAGTTTGAATTTTTTAAATTTTTATAGCCTATAGTTCCTTCCAGACATGCAGAGAGAAATCGATATTGAAATTAAGCAAAAACAAACAAACAAACAAATAAAATCATACATACATACATAAAATCACACATTTATTTTTATATGTAAGAAGATCCCTTATTTGTAATTTTAATCTTAAAACTTTTATGTTTTTTACGGTGTTCTCATGAATTGTTATATTTTTATTTTAACGAAAACTTATTCTAACTGAAAACAATATAAGAAAAAAATATTATTTTTGAATTGAAAAATCTAGTTTTTCAGCTAAAATTATGAATCTACAAACCAATTAAATGAAAGTCAATACAAATGGATGGCAAATCGGGCTTCGGTTCGTGTCGCGTTTATATATATATACATTATTATACATATACAACTCAAATATTGTATAACGAGATTTTATCTACAGATTTAAGAAGAAATTCAATATACATACATATGTATATACAAACTTTTATTATGTAAAGGGAAAATAGATGAAATCCTCTATAGGCAAACTCAAATTTGAAAGTAAAATCGGTGCATATTTTCAATTGGTGAATTGGAGGTCTACATTCCCTTATCAGGTGATAGGCGGAAGTCTCTAGATCTTCAAAATATTTATTGTTTATTTTGTTTATATATTTTTTCGATTCATATCCAGTTTATTTATGGAAAAGTTATTTGGAAAAATGTTTTTTAAATTTTTTTTTTTTTTGGTAATTTGCAGCTTTTTTAGATTTGATTTTGCAACATTTTAAGAAAAAAGGAAAAAGTTTATTCATAAATGAAAAACTCTTATTACAATTGAATATTGTAATTAAGAAAAAGAAATTAAATACGAAAATCCATTAAAAAACAGAAATTGTAACCGAACAAAAAAAAAAAAATAATAATAAATAATAATAAAAAAAATCTTAAGTTTTATTCTTGTTATCAAGTGTTCAGCCTCAAGCTATTTATTTGAAGATTTCTTATTGTACGAAATAAAACCATAATGAAAGCAATTAAAAGTTATATATGAGTGTAAAATCACTAAAATATTTGACAATAGTTTTCATAATATTTACCCAGAATATATACTGAATACATTTATACATACATGCATATATTCATGGATACAAATGTACACACACTAACACACATTGACATTTTAAACTAACGCTCATACTTATTCAAACACGCATGGATACATGCTATACATGTGTATTGTGTGTGCACGTGTATGAGTATTAAAAAAAACGACAACAACAACAACAATATAGCACTAATACAATAAGAAATTCGACTAAAGATAAGAACAACTTATATTGAGAGAGGTTAAGCAGACTTTTAAAGGAATTCGATTATATATTTTCGAAAAATGTTCATTGGCAATGTTGATACAATAATAAGAAAAGTGTTGCATGCCTTTAAATGTCTGCCCACTAACAGTGCGATTTAATGAGTCTGTACAAAAGTACATTTAAGTGCATGAATGAAAAGTATTGCTTAGATTGTAAGATATTATGCTTTTGAATAAATTTTACTATTAATTCTATGCGGTTTTCAAATTATCTTTAGCCTATTTGCTCGTATAATAGAAATATATATGCATAAATGCACATTTAAATGTATGCATATACATACATACATACATACTTAAATATATACATATTTACATATGACAATTTAGGCATTCTTTTGTCTTCAATTGTCAAAAAAAAAAAATAAAATAAAATAAAATAAATGAAACTAAAAAATAAATATTCATGGATGAAAATGAATTGTTTTGGAAAATTTTACAACAATTTTATTACAATCAATATCTACAAGTATAATTTTTAAAGATGCCTATACATATGTACATATGTAAGATGTATATTCATAAATAAATATCTTTCTTATCACTTGTATTCCCTAAAAAAAAATGAATTTTCCAAACGATTAAACTTTTATTTGATTTTTATATGACTTTCTGCATGTGTGTTTCGTTTTTTTAGTTTTATCCTCTCTTACTGTCTGTTGAAAATGGTTTTTGATTTGTTTACTCCTACTGATTTAATTCAATCTATAAGAAGGCAAACAATACAACATATACATACATATTTAATACAGTATGTATGTATGTATGTACAAAGTTAAGAAAAGTTAAGAAAAGTCTTGTAAAACATTATCATACCAACACAAGAATATAGACAAACAAACAATACATTTTGTGCAATTGTTTGGTTTGACCATCTTTTGTACTCGACCACTTAAATCAACACACAGTCAGTGTATAAAATTTACAAAAAAAGGAAGTACAAATACGAGTAAACAAAGTGATAGAGAAATGAAACTTATAAAATATCCATAAGTTAACAAATACACACTCATACACACACGCTCGCACGCACATAATCGCTGTAAGTCCAAAAACGGAATGGCTCTTTTTTCTTTTGTATAGGAAATATAATGCAAATATTCACAGGGACATGCATATCTATATGTCTATGACACGATTGAAAGTAACAACAGGAGCTGCACCAGCAAACAACAAAACCATTCAACCGTATGCACAAAGCAACGATTTTCATAGAAGAGAGTCAATAAAAAGAATTATCATTTGGGTACATGAATGAATGAATGAATGAATAAGTGAAGTTGAGTACATCAAGGGTAACAATATTTTAATTGAAACGTATAAGGAGAGTTCCCATCACTATTCCATGCCACTGTTGAGTATCTATCGTGTATTTTTTCATGATTTTAAACATATTGACTTAGAAAATAAGTCTGTGGAATTGTAGACTAAATTGTCGACTTATCACATAACTTGCCTCATATACAAATTTGTTTAAATAAAAGTCAAAAGAATTTGGAAATAAATACACATTAACAGCAACATTAGCAATAATTTTTTATGTCAGGTTTCAAATAAATAACATTATGCAACAAACAAAAATACCTTGGATAACCGCTATATTTTTAAGCGCTATGGTCGCCTAACTTCCAACATCACCATTTCAGTTCCTATGGATAAGTTTTTCTTTTGATTTTTTTTTCTAAATGGGAGATTTTTCAAGAGGCTGGTTTCTTCATACATCAAATGACAACTTTGAATTGACTTATTCCAGTTCGTTAGGCCATATATTAAAAAGTTCCAAATTATACCAGCTTTTAGTTATTCTAATATCAGTCTTAATATAACCCGTATTTTTGGATTTATTGAGAAAAAAATGTCTAAAATCTGAATCGCTTCCGAGCTTCAAAACATTGCTGTACAGGGTTTCATTTATTTGTGGTTTCGATATGATTATAATGGAATAAATAATATGACGTTAGTTTATAGCTGAAGTCACCAAGCAATCGACCTCCTATTTCATTATGTCTTGCAAATGATCTGCATAATAAACAGATAATGTTTAAAAATATTCGTTTAGCTTGTCGTTGTCTGTACATTTAGCGAATAAGATCCCTTCACATTTCGTGAACTGCTTACCGCTGGCTGTCATGAAAGTCTCCAGCATTATTCTGAAACTAAAGTTACAATTTTGTGGCAGTTTTGTAAATTGCGTATCCCATTTTGAAATGATTAAAAAAAAAAAAAAAAAATATTTTAATAAAAACATAAAATTTTCAAATTTTCAAAGATTGTGTTTTCAATTCCAATTCTTCTCATTACATTTCAATTTCACACAAATACGCTTCGTTATACCCTTTCCTATAAATTTGAAATTATTTTAGTTATGGCCTTTCTGCATGCGACCAATTTAATTTGATTAAATGGTTGTTTTTGACAGTAAAATTACTTAAAACGCTTTGATGTATCATCGAACCAACTTTATTTACAAGTGATTTAAAAAGGAAGTCAGAATTCGTTTATAAACAGGACCTGATTGAACTTTGTTCAAGCATGTTTTGAACCGATATTTATTTTTTTTAATAAATATAACTGTAAATTTATATATATATAATGAGTAGGTTTTTTGAATGTTTAAAAAATATTAGGCCGTCATTGCTTCAGACCAACAAGTCGTCTTACTGTTTACAGGAATATTAATTTCAAAATGTTTTAAATTAAATTTTATTTAAAACTAAATATACACATCTGGCGATATCCGGTAATCTATACTTATATACAAATGCGTTTTATAAATGGTGGATATATGATCATTTTTGCCGATCCTATTTATTACTGTACTACCTATTTGCATTATAAACTGAATTCCTAGATGATTGAAGTCTCCCGTTGAGATTTTCATACACACTCGTATACACATAATTCCCGCGATATCCACCGTTTAACAAAGAGGATTTCTCTCAATCAATGAGTTGGACCAGATGCTAATGTTAGACTCATTGAAAGGGACCCAGTTTAATGCCGGCTTCGAGCGGCAAATGCATTAATTAGAGAAGTTTTTCATAGCGTATGAGATGATACCGCTGTTGAAAATAGTCAGATGGTCGAACTTGCTATTGAACCTCCTGTAGGAGGTTTTTAACGAAATGTGTTACACTGGAAAACAATTTTCTCAACTTTGAAAATTTTTTCCTGAAGACCACTAACACAGTTACATAGATGCCCCTTGGAGTAATCTTCCCATATAGTGTGATATCCCGGGAACGTCTAGTTTTCCAATCCCCCCCAAAAAAAATAAATTGCTTTTTTTCCATATTCCAGGATTCTATATTTTGACAATTAGTTTCTCTACTTTAATTTGTTGTTACTTAGTTATTTATTTAATATGTTAACAGTGCTCTGTGGTCGTGTTAAAAAAGATGGTTTGTGTCTTTGCTAGTTGAATTTAAATTTATCGTCGGACACATCTATTTAGTAAACTTGCAGTGATAAATTTGTAATAAAAGCTCATACATATGCCAAACACATATAAGCTAATTTCGATCATTTTTCTCGATTTTAACTGCTGCCAGGTCTATTTTGAAAAAAGCTTACCCTCTATTGATATTTTGTTAACCAGATTTATTTTTATCTGCTAGCAAACAAACAAATAAACAAACCAAAGAAACAAAGAAATTTATACATACATACATACATACATAGGGATGGATAATATTTTCAAAACGTATTACTAATGTGAGGCCTTACTAACGTAAACAATGATATAAAATTCGGTTGTAACACATTCCAAAAAAAAAAAAATAAATAAATAAATAATTTTTATCAAAAATATTAAAAATCATAAAAATAAGTATCGAAATAACAACTACATTTGGCTAAATTGTGTGATTATGAAACTTTTTGTATCTACATATGTACGTATGGATATACATATGTAGGTATGTGTGATAGCACGTGTTTATGTTTATAAATAGATACTAAAAATCATAATAATAATGATGGTATTGATACATTTCTTTACTACAAATGTATGTAAAACAGATTTAAATAAAACAAGAGAAGAAAACAGCAGCCATCGAAAACACCAACAAACATCATAAATAATGTATAAAATAATAATAAGCAACTGAAATCATATCAAATATTGAAAAATGACAATATTTTATTATACCCGCACACACACGCGCACACACATACACAAATAAGAAATTATATCCGCATAATACACATACATACATACATACATACATACATACATACACATATGTTATGACATGTGTGTGAGTAAAAATACTCTTAGAACGGATATGAACATTCATATTTTCACACTTTTTCAAATGAAGACGAGCAATTTTGTTTTATTTCATTTCCTCGCTGTTATTGTTGTTGTTGTTGCTGTTGTTTTGAATTGAACGCATTATTATTTTATGACAATTTAGAAACATCAGCACAAAATAAGGTTAAAACAACTACGTGTGTGTCGATGTGTGTTTGGCAATAAAAAAAAAAAAAAAAATGAAAAAAAGAAAAAAAAACTTACAAATAAAATCAAATTTCTTGTATTTCAAAAAAGTTCAAAACAATATCTGTATAGATAAGGTATTAATTAAATCCAGTATACATACTATAGTATATACATTATAATTGCCAAGTAAGAATCATTTGCTATCGCTCTTATTGTAAGTTTGAAAGCGAATGATTGAATTATCAAATTACATGTTGACTTCTTTACAAGTTCAGTGTAATGCAGTGTAGGGTGCAATAGAAGTGTATGTTAATACCAGCAATAACATTAAAGAAGACCAATTTGTGGTGTGAAGAGTGATTTTTTACGAACGTCGCACTTCTGACATTTTTTTTTATTTCAGTATTTTTTATATTGCTATTGGTGAGCAATAAAATTCTGGTGTTGTCTTGTAAACAAGAACAATAATGCCTTTTTTATATTAAAATCATTCCCTAACCCTTTCTCCTCTGGCCATCTTTGCGCCCTTTGCAAACAGTGCGAAAACAATAACAGCAGACGTTTCACTAGCAATAAGCCAAAAACTAAATGCGTAAGAGTTTAGCATGACTAAATGTTATGAATGTCGAAAATCCATGTACGTTTGTGTGTGTGTGTGTTTATATGTATATATATGTATATATGTATGGATATGTTTGTATAGCTGGTTGTGATAATACGTATACGTATTTCAATGATTTGGTTGTATGATTATGAGTTCAAGAAGTTATAAAAAACACTTTTATGGCACAAACGTACACATACGCTTATATGTGTATTTGTGTGTATATGTGTGTGTATGTGTGTGCTTATAAACAAGCAAATAAAAACTACCATAAATGTTTTGGCATAAATATTAAAACTAACTAAGCGAAAACAAGCTACTAACCAACACTATAATAAAAAATAGCAACGACTATTACGGCAGCAGCAATAACAACAGCAAGAACAACAAAATTCAAATAAATAAATAAATATCCAAAGACTATTCTACTGGCATTTCTGCTCCGGTTTTCCTCTTTGTACTCTCTTTCTCTCACCCACTCTCCTACTCTCTCTAACGAACCTAAAGTAACAACTAGAACTCATCAAAAATAAGAACAAGTGGAACAAACAAAAAAATAAAAAAGTCAGCCAGACTATTGTATTCGTGTTTAGAGTTGTTCGTTGTTTCGATATTTCTCCCAAACAGTGGAAAATAGAACGAGAAAATATAGAACAACAACAGCAATAATAAGTAGTAAAGTAAAATCAAACTAAGCTTTTTCATATTTATTTTTAACCTCTTCTACCAGCGTTCTCTCACACCCAGTCAGCATCAAATGTTGGCTACACAATAAGGCGTTAAAATATTAAATAAAACTTGTTCTCACACTTTGTTAAATGGAGCACGATATAGACAATAACAAACACTTCATATTCAACACCACTACCACCATCACCAACACCAACACCAACACCAACACCAACAACAATAACAACAACATTACAGATAAAAATAAAAAATGAGAAACACCAACAATCAAACTACAAAGACTGAAAGTAATATTTATATTTAATATATTTGTACGAGTATGTACGTACATATGTATGTATACGTCTATGCATGCATATGTAAATGTTTGTGCTTCCATATACCATATACAGATAAAAAACAAGAAACAAAATATTTCAATAATAATTTTTTATTTTATTTCTTTTAAAAGGACAATAAAATAAATAACACACCATTAATTTATGAGTGGCAAACTTTTTTCCAGCGACCCTTTTGAGTCTCAATTGCGTTTTAGAAAAATGAAATTAAATTTTAAATTTCGAAATAACAGCAATTACGCTTTTCATTTTAGATTTCATATTCAAGTATGAATTCAAATTTTGGATTTGAAATACATAATGGGTTAAATAACATTAAAATGATGAATAAAATATGCAAATCATACCGTTTTTATCACGAACGTAATGATGGCACACTATCAATAGTCCCAGGACCGCTGTTTCATACCTTTCACACGTTTCAACTTCTTTTATGCTGAATCTTTTCAGGTAATTATCGAAATTTCCGTTACTATACAAAACTTGAGTAAAGTCGAAGCTTAGTTCTCCATGTTTTCTTTTCAACCATTTTTCTATATGTGGAATAACTACGTAATTGCCAACGTAACTCATACTACTCAGCCAATTAAAATAACGAAACCAATAAAATATGAAATTATGTGAATTGAAACAATGAGCAAATTAAGTGTTATTGTGCCACACCACATAAATTACTCGATTGAATTTGACATGATTCGATTTTATTACTTTGCCACTTTATCATCGTCATCACACACACCTAAATGCACTAGAATTACTATGAATCCAAACAAACGAAAACTATAATTACAATAGCACTTTACACATTATTGTATATCTATATACATCCAACACAATACAATATATATTAATGTTTATGATTTTCTTACCCATTATACATACATATGTGAGACTAAATAAGAAGAAATTATTTTTACGACTGCCAAGACAATAAAAAATATTGTTAATATTTGATAGCAGGGCCCATCACTTAATAATGTGGAAAAACAAAAACCTTAATAATGATTTTCGATCGAAAACGCAAAATAATATGGAAATTAAAAAATGTGCTGGGAGAAGTATTACAAATTTACATACATACACACATACATATGTATATAACTAAAACAGATGCATACTTCCGATACTGATAGCTATACAAAAGCTATAAGGTACTCCACTATAATCACCATGCTTACCTTGTACAATAACAATAGAGAAGTTCAACCACAGACAAACAAACAAATAAAGAAACTAACTAACATAGACAATAATCACTAATATTTGTGTAGATAAATATGTAACTCATTTTTAATAATATCCTGCACAAACACTCGTTCTCACTTATCAACATACATACTCTCACTCATATTAGTGGGATATACGAATAATTTCTCCATATTCGTGTTTGAAAGAGTAATAATAGCCATCAATATGGTTATTATTACTGTCAATATCATTATGAAACAAAACGTTATTGTTAACAAACAATATGTTTTTAAAAATATATTCATACATACATACATACATACATATGTACATATACATACACATATTTAACCCTTAAATGCGCAGTATATCCTTAAACATACAACCAAAAAACTAACGCTTTTTCCACATTAATTTAAAAAAAATCAAAAACAAAAAACTAAAATAAGTTTCATGATTACTACTTACAGCACTTTTTTGTATTATACTGGACTAAGTTTTTTTACAGATATACACCTAATTCTCTTTTTACACGAATTGTTTCTATACGAATTTGAGATAACACGATTTAAAAGCATTCCATGATTTCTCTCGTCTTGTAAGGACTTAGATTATATTTTATATTTAACCTTAGGATGTTCAATAAACACTTCACCACTAAGTGCACCTTTGCGGTCTGGCCAAACCACAAGAAAAATATTTAATTAAATTTTTGAATTTTGTTTATTCTCATATACAAATGTAAAACTTTGCCATAGCATTTCTGATATGTGGATAACGCAATATATATCCATGGCCAAAGGTCAACGTTTTGTTTCACACATGCAGATACCATTTGATCCATTGTATCTATTCCTGCTCCATTTGGGTTGTAGTCAATAATTTGGTTAGATTTACATAACAAATCAAGTGAGCGTGATTTTCCAAATTAAAATGGTACAAGTACTTTGGTAGCGAGACTTGTACCAACAAGAGCAGGGAGCACTTCTGTCACGTTTTTTGATAGAGTTAATCTTTAGAGCCAAATTCATCACAACTCTCTCCTCTTACTTTAACTCCAGTATGCCATGAAAGCTTTACATGTATAAATTTGATCTCTTAATGCATAATTTATTCACGAGTCACATATCCATCGTACATTTATGGCATATTTGACTAGTTTTCAACTGCGTATACCGGTTTAATTTAGTACGTCAACGATAAGGAAGAATCTGGACATCTACCATCAAATTTGGATCTGAGGTATACGATCACTCTATATTAGTATAGCAAGCGTTTATTACTCGTATCTGAGTGTTTGCGTGGTAAAATCGTATAAGCCGTAGTAAAATAAGTTGTGGTTCAGACAGACCACAAGTGTGCATTTAGCGCACTATTAAAAAAAAAACGAATTTCAACCCCTTAATGCGTACCGATCGACTCCAAATAAATTTCTTTCGCTTCAGAAGACTTCACTGGTAGAATTCATAGTCTTCCTTTCTTCCTAAATTAACTAGAAAAAAGTATATTGAGCATTAAGATCCAAAATGATCTAGCCAGACCAAGTTGGAAGGTTTAAACACGAAATAAATTCTTAAATAAATTGTAAAAAGAATTTCTTTAGTATCGTTAAACAGATTCTGTTTTTTTTTTGGAACGTATCTATTGTGTAGAAAGAGAATTAGGTATAGTGCCATAAACCCAAAATATAAAAGTTTTTACTTTTTGAAATAATTGATTAAAATTGTGTATTTTCCCTATGTTTCTCTACGATCTAATTTATATTTTCGCCAAAAAATGCTTTGTTTGTATCTTATAAGATACATTGCGCATTCCACTCAAATTATGAATGTTGGCTGTTATTTTTTATTTACGCTGCATTTTGATATTTGATATGACGAGTGCTACGCAGAAAAATTTAATTTTTTTCTAATCATAATTGCGTTTAGGAGTATTGGTAGATCCGAAATGACAAACGTTGAAATATGTATGCAAGGTTCTTTGCAACAGCGTAAAATTTCCCTATGACAGAACTGATGAAAGTAGTGATGTTGAAATCAAAATTTAAGAAATAGTGTCTACCAAAAGTAACATGTTGTTCTTGTTGATAATGATTTCGATCCGAAGGAAGAATCTGAATATAAAATTAGCGTTGATATAAATGCTTCAGTTCATGACTCACTTTTTGCGTTGATGAACGATGATAATGTGTTCTCAAACTCGATACATTCCCCAGTTGCCAGAAATGGCTCATTATTAAATCATAGTGCTTCCAGTACCCCAACTGCAGGCTTACATGAGTGGCAAGCTAATCAGTGCCAAGCTTTCACATCATCGTGTACATCGTAAATTGATTTACTTTCCTCAAGATTTCAGAATGTATCCTTTGATCCAAAATCTTATGTATTTGAAAAAAATATTTGAAAACAAGGTAATTTGCAGTCTCGCCGTCAGGAAGTAGAGTTTAAAGGCGAAAGCTCTCTCCCTGATGTTATTAAATCATTAGTTGGGCCGTATCAAGCTTGGCGTTGCTTATTTCCTGAGATTTTGGAAACTTTGAAGTTGAAGGGACTTTGCGATATTCCGAAATAGATGAAGAATTTTCTTTTGAATTTATTGGTATTTTATATTATATGACATGTTTTAACTACCAAGCTCCAGAGACTATTGGTCAAATAGTAAGGAGAGATCAGTGGACGTTCTCTCTCAGCAAATGTCCCAACAGCGATTTGAAAAAATAAGCCAATATCGGGAAAGACCTTATCTTATTAAGCCCGTTGTAAATACACTTAATGTCACATTTGGATCTGCACCTAAACCGAAAGAAACCAGAGTTGTATATCTGGTTTCAGCGTATGTCGGAACAAAGCCTGTATTATGCGGAAATGAAGCAGATTAAAACCTATCTGCTCGAAGATTTGATAAAACTCAAAACAAAGTTAAAATCGTAGTTTGCCCACAAATTGTGGAGGACTACAATGCCTACATGGGAGTTGTTGATCTAATGGGCATTAATAAATATTGTCCAAATGTAAAAAATCGAAGACTGGTCAATTTTAAGTCCGAAGTTACCGATTTGATCTTTGGCTACAAAAATAAATCAAGAGTGCCTTTGTTACGTGGATGTCCGAGCATTGAAGTTGGAATAAAATAGAAGAGGCTTAAGTCAAATTCTCAGGTTCCATCTCCGAAAGATGTAAGATAAGATGGCACTCAGCACTGGACCGTGGTCAGTAAAAAAGGAAGATGTAAAATGCCAGATTGCAAAGGACAAACAAAGATGTTTTGCAGCAAGTGCGAGCTAAATTTGTGTTTTTTACCCCAGATAGAAACCGTTTTCTGGAATATCATAACCAGCTAATATAGTATTTGAAGAGAACGTACTATAAAATTTTTTGAATTTCATATTATTTACTCCTATTCTGCATTTCGATTACGTCTCCCCATTCAGTTCCGTTATGATCGAAAATTGGTATTCTGCAGAAAAACGGAACCGAAAGAATAAGAAGAGGATAACAATGTTTACAAAATCAATTGTATCAATGTGGAATGTGGAAATGAAAGTGAGTTGCATTTTTATTTAAAATTTAAGCACAAATGGAGTCTATTGGAGCTGCATTATTGTTGGAAGAGGAGAAAAACGACAGAAATACAGTCACAAGGCGTGAAAAGCGTAGCATCAGAGACAACTGCAATCCATTCGAAATGAGCGATCAATTGCAAGTCTTTTAATTATATTTTTTATTGTAAAAGTGTTAATATGTAATATATGTTACTTACTTTTACAGATTTAAAAAGAACTTTCGTTTGAGCAAAGATGCCTTTAAATAAGTTATGTTTAAATATGACATTTTTGCTCAAGAGGTGCAGCCGAATTATTTGACTTCTTCTTCACCCATTAACCGAGTTGTGGCTGCTTTAAGACTTCTTGCAGAAGGTAGCTATCAACACGGATTTGGAAAGGACTTCAATGTTGGGATGGCGCAACCCACGCTATCAAAGGCATTATCAGATTTTCTTAATATAATGCAGCCAAAGCTTTGCCCTCAATGGATCAAAATGAAAGTGCTTTTGAATTAAATTAAGGATTTTAGGTTTGAGATAACAAAATGCGCATAAGATGCAGTGATGCAAGGTACCCTGGCAGCAACTACGATTCGCATATGTGCGCCTTAAGTAAAGCGAGTGCTAAATTGTAACAGAATTATCGGAACGGAGAGTGAAATACTTGGATATTAGGTACGTTTTTATGTAATTGCTTGAAAATATGAAATTCCTAATGGTATTTTTAACAGGTGATGCAGGATACCCCCTGGAACCCTGGCTAATGAATCCGTATCGAACACCAAGTGACGGCAGTCGGGAAAGCAACTATAACATTCGTCACTCAAAGAAAAGAAATATAGTTAAACGAACTATTGGGGTCTTAAAAAACCGATTTCGATGTTTATTGGGTGCTAGAGAACTTCATTACGCCCCACTGAAAGTCAGTCAAATAATTATTGTTGTTTGTGCCCTTCACATCATTTGTATATACTACCGAGTGGAAGATTACGAAAATAATGAATCGGTAGTTGAAAGTACTGAGGGAGAAGGCGAAGAGGAAAATGTAGACTCAGATTACGCTGCAATAGCACGCGGTATTCGCCATAATAAACTTTCCAATTTTTAGAATTAAGAAAATAAATATTTTTCTAGTTTTTAATGCATATTATTTTATATTTAAAATAAAAAGAAATTAAATACCAACTTTATTTCAATTCAATAATAAAAAATCTTTATTTAATAAAAATACAACAAGTTCAGTCTATTCTGTTTCATATTAAAAATAGGTACATAAATAATTAAAATATTCATTGTTTTAAAAACATTGTACTTATCACATAGTTGGACAATTTAGCACAATATTATTTTTTATCTTTCATCGGGGTGTTCCAGTTGAAGCATTCTTAGTTTTATCTCCACTTTCTTCTTCAGCAATTCCTCTTCTAATTGCTTACCTGAAATTTCTGCCATTTTTTCACCGATCGATTTATACGCTTTAGGTGCGTAGATATTTCATCATACTTCTTGGATATGACATTGTTGAACTCTTTCGTCTCTTCATAAAATTCTTGCCGACATTTTAATTGCTCCTTCAGCAAAGACAGAGTTGTGTCTTTTGGGCTCTGTTGTCGCCTTTTGAAGGCGGAGCTGAAATTTCCATTTCAGTTTCCTCAACCTCACAGACAACACCAACACCTACTGCTTCACTACTTTTCTTCCAGGGGCTTATACGTTGCAAGCGGCAAGGGCCTCCTCCGGTGCTCATCATTTCCCTTTTATTAGCTGATAACTTCTTCTTTATGTAGCATTTCCAGTCAATCCACACCTGTAAAATTATATTAATTACTGCGATAATTATGCACAAATCATACTTACTTTTTTCCACTTTTTGTTGGAGGCCCTAATGCTGTTTGGAGTTCGCAGTGCGCAGTGCGTTTTTCCTTAATAAACTTACAAAAATATAAATATGTAAATACGAAACTTTTAATTTTATGCATATTTACGCACAATATATGTATTTTTTTCATAAAGATAGAAGAATGTGCACATTTAAGGGATAAATACTAATACACCTAAAAGTGCGACACATACACACACACACACACGCACGCAATACTTGTAGGACATTGCTGACACAAATAATATTTGAAACAAATGCTCTGTTACACACACATATGGTATATGTCAACATACACATGTACATATCGTCATATGAAATCTAAAAATACCTACGTTACAGTTGATTAATTTTTGTTGCTGATAGAAACGTTCTATTTAACTGTAAGACTGTTAAAATTTGTGCCTTATCCTTATGTGGATTACATGTGACGATATGCACTTTCAGCTCATACCTGAGTATTTCGTAGTTGTAAAACTGTATGTACCACATATCTTTACCTATTGACCCGAACAATAAAAACAATCAAATAATATTTACAAAAAAAAAGAAAAAATAGCTTTGTTAAGCACAACATGAGCAATTAAAAATAAATCGTCACCTGAAGAGCAAATCATCACTTGCCATTAGCTTTTGAAATTTTACAGGAGGGATAAAAACTTAACTTAACTTTAATTAAAAGTATTGTGATGATAAACACGATGTTTTTAACAGCATTCAAACACTATAATCAGTTTTTTTAATCAAAACTACTTTGGTTGGTCTAATATGTTAACAGACCTCTTTGAGATGTAGCGCGAATTTTCAATTTCTCTATTAATATCGTCTTACAAATATAATATAAAAAATGTGTAAAGATGTGTACTTTAATTGGCTGTACCATTATCAATAAAAAACTTTATTTGGTTGTCAGGTATTTTCGCTTTCCAGGTGACGAAATTTTGAATTTAATCAGTTTTATATTAGATTCTCACAATCGCTATTCCAGTAATACTAAGGATGAATACCAAAACACAGAGTGAGCCACCATGTGTTATAAGAATTTAATAATTTTTTTGTCTGTTATCTTTTTAAATTTTTTTTTTCCGGATTATAAGGGATATAAAATGGAATTTTTTCACATTAAATATGGAAAATAATATCTCTTAAATAACTGCCTTTTTCAGCTTCCCAACGATGGACTCGTTTTAAATCGAAGAAGTAAGGCTCAATGATATTTTCAGATGTAGTGCCACACTATACTGTACACCTAATGGGGTGAAAATGGAGCTAATGAATGGCTCTTGAATTATCAGAGCACCAAAACCTAGAGTTTTCCTTTTTAACAAAGTCATTCAACTGAAAATGTGATATATCACTCACAATCAGAATAAAAATTGATCGCTGATTTTAATAATAAAATTCTGTTTATTATTCTGGTTCTTTGTTCATTTGTGAATCTCCCCATTATTTATTCTTCAGGTGTTATTTATGTAATCGAAAAAATAAAATAAAAAATATAAAAAAGAAAAGTTACCAAATTCGTAAGCCCCATGGTGATCTCAAAATGGAAATAAAAAAACGTAGTTAGGCAAGGTTGCGTTCACTCCCCAATGCTTTTCCATGCAGTAATAGACCTCGTCATAGCGAAAACTCATATCGAAACAAAAGATTCCTTCCGGAATACAATCCACTCTCAGTGGTATCGATAACTAAAAACAGAGCAAAATCAATTAGTAGGGCTAGATACCACTATCTGGAAATGATAAGTATAGCCTGACGTGCACGCTGCCCTGCCCAGTGCACGACAGAGGTCGCATATATCAAAAAACAATAAGATTAGCATTTTCAATACCAGTGTAGAATAGGAAGTGGGTAATTAACTAATTTATTTTGTATGTCTGTATGCATAACGAGGATCCAGTTGTCGTTGAATAATGCGGTTGTTTGGAAAGAAAATAGCACTAGAAGATTGGTCGCAATCAGAATTTCTTTTTGTGAGGAATCCTAAAAACAAAAAATTATCATCATGTCAACCAAACCACTGTTTTCTGTCTAGTATGTATAGGGTCCGCCATCTAACGTTTTTTTTCAACTAGTGCTTATTTCGTGAATGGTACCACTTAGCTCATGTCTGATTTGACAGATAATTAGTTTTATCCTTCCGCTGAACGAATATGTTTGTGTATGCGCTTCGTTAAGTGTGCCTGCGATCGACTTACAGAGATGCCGATTTTGCCAAAAAAAATCATCTTTTCAGACGAAGCTCATTTTGATCTTAGCGGGTATGTAAACAAGCATTATGTTCGCATTTGGGGCACAGAAAACCCACACGCACACATTGAAAAGCCGATACACCCAAGACGAGTCACTGTTTGGTACGGATTTTGGTCCAGAGAAATAATTGGGCCATTTGTCTTCGAAAATGAGCAAGGAGTGCCCGTTACCGTCAATGGTGATCGTTATCGGGCCATTATCAGCCGCAGAGCTGATATCGTTTGGCCACCTCGGAGTTGCGATTTGACACCGTTGGACTATTATTTGTGGGGTGCCGTTAAAGATAAGTGTTACGCCAACAAGCCAGAGCAATTTACGCTTTAAAGGACAATGTACTTTCAAATAAAACAAAGAAATTTTAGAAAATATTCAGTAGTTTTTTCTTAAAGCATTAAAAAAAAAATTATTTGGCGGAACCTTTATTAAGCAGACATTTAAAGAGCGCATATTACAGCAGGTTAAAGAATACCACCAGGATATTTCAGAAAAAAAATTTCATTACAAAACTAGTTGAAACCCGCTATGCTTCGCAACCCATATCTTAATTATCATTATAACTATTACCTTAGTTATCATTTTTACCATTTTTCCCCATTTTCCCCATTTTATCCCATTCCTGTCCAAGACCAAACATATAAGATAGACTATATTTCTTTCCACAAAGACTCTCGATTCTGCATTTTATCTGTATACATATCGAATTTTTGATAGATAAAGCTGATGTATTTTGACATCAGTACTCGATAATGACATAATGACATTTTTCATCATTGTGATGTCAGCCTTAACATCAGTTGGCCAAAAATAGACTAACCGGAGTCAATATTAAAAAATGTCGTCAGTGCGATGACTCTGTGATATTGAAGAAAGAAGTCAACGGTCTCAACATCATTACAAACTGTCATCCATGCAATGACACACTTACATTAGAGATATATTTGATTGGCACCTATTAGCTGACAAAACATCATTAATACAATGATACATTTAATAGCAAAATGTCATCAATAAAATTACATTTTGATATTAATTTGATAACAAAGTATCACGAAGAACACAGAAATAACTTTCGTTAATATTATGTTTAAATAAAACAATTAGAGTGTTTTGTACAAAAGCTCTAAGCATACGAAACTTTAACTTACATATGCTCTAAGCTTGAACTTTAACGTAGACTATGTGTTAAATCATCATCAGGTTTGTTGGCTGATAAAAAGCTGAAATTTGTAAAATCTAATACATTTCTTTAGAACATACATATGTAGGCAAGTATAACCAATTTTGATGACAATGTTGTTGTAATGGTTTTTGAGGTCAAACTATTACAACGGTTTCAATAACATCAAAATGCCCTATGTCACGTGGATTAATTTCATAAGCAGTATAGCGGTTTGAATATTGAGCAAACAGCTTGATTGTATTTCCCAATATAATATCACAAATGATTTTGTAAATATGTATTGAAGAAGTTATTGATTTTGGTTGCAATATAAAAATATTTTTGATATAAAACATTTCTATCTAAATGAACATTTATTATGAAAATTCATTACAACATTTTCTACTTTTCATTCATAAAATATTTTCTCTTTTTTTGGTTTATAAATTAAAGTTAATTATAGTCTACGCAACATATGATGTCGTAGTGTCATCAGACAGAACACGATTTGACATTTTATTTTATTTATTTTTTTGATAAAAAATAAAGATTTTTATTTTGTAACTGTGATGAGGACAGAAGTATATCAATGAGTTTGTATGGTTTATTCTATAATTTACTCTTTCCTCTATCGTTCTTTTTGATTTTGGTACCAAATAATATGATTAAATGTCGTCAATGTGAAAATTATATGTCATATACATTTCCTCTTGCTTTGACAACAAATTTAAATCAATATGATGTCCGTAATGAAGCTTTTAAGGATGTGTTTAAAAACAAACCGCACTTTATAGGCATTTTAATACTATTTAGTTATAATACTTATTCACATTTTACCTGTTAATAGAGCACAAAATGTGACTTAGAATTGGTGCCACTGTAATCATAGCATACATAGTTCACGCATAAAATATTACAACATTTTGTGATGACGCTTGTAATAGATTGATTTTATTTTTTGTCTCTTTAATCCTATTATACTATGACATAGTATTACTATAATAATTGTATTGAGGTCACAATGCTGATGTTAGGGTATTATCAATGTAGAGTTGAACTCTTCTATGAGTGTATAAGGTGTCTTCTATTTAATATAGAACTTAGAACTACGAGAGCGGATTGATATTGCAGTTACCTAAGTAGGAATTTTTTTTTCAAAAACCATTCATTTCTCAACATAGTTTCCTTTTAGCTCAATACACTTAGTAAGACGATTTTCCAACTTTTTTATACCATCTGAATAATACGATTTTGGGAACTTCTCAAAATACGCATTAGTTTCGGTAATCACTTCTTCGTTTGAGATGAATCTTTTTCCTGCGAGCCATTTTTTCAAGTTTGAAAACAGGAAAAAGTCACTAGGGGCTAAATCTGAACTATAAGGTGGATGATCAACCAATTCGAAGTGGATTCCTCGTAGTTTTAGCATCGTATCTAATGCTGTGTAAACCGGTGCGTTGTCTTGAAGAAAGAGCGCTTTTTTTGATTGCATCAACCAATTGATCCAATAATGCACGATAATACTCTCCTGTGATTGTGGATCCCTTCTCAAGATAATCGATGAGCAATACTCCGTGTGCATTCCAAAATACAGTTGCCATAACCTTGCCAGCCGATTTCGCTGCCTTCGCCTTCTTCGGAGCACTTCCACCAGCTTCCACCCATTGCTTCGACTGATTTTTGGTTTCAGGTGTGTAGTGGTGGACCCACGTTTCATCACCAGTTATTAATCTACGCCAAAAGTCAGCAGGATTATGCTTTATCATGTCCAAACACCGCTGTGAAGTGATCTGTCGAACTCGTTTTTGTTCAACACTGAGCAAACGCGGCACACATCCTGCCGATAGCTTTTTCATATGCAAATGCTCATGCAAAACGTTGAAGACACGTTCATATGATATGTTTACCATTTCAGCAATCTCACGTATTTTGACCCGGCTATCATTCATAACGATATTCAGGGTTTTCTTGATATTTTCTTCAGTGACCACCTCTTTTGGCCTTCCTGTTGATGGTATTGTTGCAGTGCTTGTTCGTTTAAATTCAGCAATACAATATTTTACCATATATTCGTAATGTTTATCAAGCTTTTCTTCTGTCTCTTTCGCTTCACTTTTTTCCACTTTCCAAGAAACACAAAAGTTGCTTACTTCAAACGACTACAGCTAATAAACTAAATCAACTAATTGAAGAATTTGGCTAAAATTTTAACAGCTGACGTTTGTCAGATCATAATTCTAAGAAAGAAAAAGTTTTTGTGTTTGTGCTGCCATCTAGCGCTAGGTAGTTTCAATGTCAATCCGCCCACGTACATTATTTCGAAACAAAGCATTGTCAAAAAGCCCGAAACATTACAATTATATTGTTTGAAACTGTTTAATGCGTCATTGTTGCATCATTTATCAAATACGATTTACGTCGAATAAAAGAACTTAAAAAAATTCGTTTAATTTTCTAATAAATATGTAATGAATACTAGTACTTTGACTCCTATTTAAAAATTTCAAATACATACTTACATATTAGGATATGATATTACCAAAAAAAAACTTTACTCTATTTTTCTCAATTAATAATTTCGAAAATTAATTTTCCTCTTACCCCAAGGGACTTTTAATTGATTTCTTATCAAACAAAAAAAAAGAAGAATTTTCTTTGCCATATTGAAATTTTATTTTGCAGAAGATTAACCGAAATACTTTTAAGAAGTCATTAGAATTACATCTTTATCAGCCTGAAGAACGTTACTACTGTTAACGCTGGTGAAAACGTTTTCGTAGTTGCGTTATTTATGTGCACAAAACATAAAACGACAAACATCTTTTAAAAATATCAACGTGGAGGAGAATTTAAAATGTCATTGTATTGAAGACAAGGAGGGAATTCCAAAAGGAAACTCATTATTAACAAATAAAGCGAACGAAAGAAAGTTGTTTTGCTTAAAACAAAGAAAATACGTTTTAAATAAAATAAAAATTCCATTAAAAGAACGATTACAACATTTGTAATCTGTAGTTGCTATTATAGCACTCGTAGTTGTTTCATTTGTGTGCAAAAAATTTTTTATTTTTTATTTTTTATTTTTATTTTGGTCTTGTTCGTCCATTTGTTTAATTTTTATTTTTTTTTTTTTTTTTTTTTGCTACTACACCCATAATCACTCACCATAATTGTAATTGTTTTCAGTTTTCAGTTTTCATGTTTTTTTTTTTTTTTCATCAAACCCCTCAATTCTTCTGGTCCCTGTAATTATCGTTTGTTGTTCTTTAACGTTGTGTTTAGTGATAAATGCGTCAAATTATAAACGAATTTTTCATAGATTAATTGGGCGTAAACACCAGCGTTCTATACAGTCACAAATGTTTTAACAACAACAATACAAATAACATGAATATCACATTTTCTGAATGTAATCAACAGTTTTTGTGGGAACGTTTCCGTATTAACCGAAGTAAGTATTAAATATTTTCACATCTTTTTTTCTTTTTTTTTTCTTTTTCTTCTCAAATTTTCTTTGGAAGAAAGATTCTCATTTACTTTCGACTTTTGACGTTGCTTCACCATAAATCAGTTAAGATACTGTTGTAACTGCCTGCATTACAATTGAACAAAAAATTAAAATTGCCAAAGGTGGACAGTTCTTGGTTAGTAAAGTGGCTAGCAATTGTGAGTTTAAAAGTGACGAATATGGTCATATATTGTATGTGTGCGTGCATGTGTAAAATGAAAATAATTGTGAAGGAAAATCCTCGAATAATGCAATGAACAATTGAAGTTAAAGAAATAAGATAAGCATGATGAGAGGGAGACAGAAAGCGAGAGAGCGAGAGAGGGAGAGAGAGAGAGAGAGATATAGATGAGAAATAACTAACAAATGTAACTCAATTGGAAAGCATTATTTTTGTTGTTGTTAAAATATGTCGTATTTCAAATGTTATTTAATGTTCACAACATTTATCGCTGTGTGTGTGTGTGTGTGTATGTGTGTGTGACTGTGTATCTATGTTACATATGATTTTCGCGTATTAAATAATGCGTAAACCGACAATGTCGTTGCCTTGTGGTTTAAAGCATACATATAAGAATGAAAAGGGAAGGATTTTATTTTTATTTTTATTACAATATTTTTTCCATCTTATGTTCTAACTGTTGTCGTTTCTGTCTTTTTTGTTTTTAAGGGATATTTTATTTAATTTTTCATTTTCATTTTTTTATAAAATCTTTCTGTATTTTGTTTTTTCGATACACATACATACGTTTAAATGAAAGTACAGTGAAGCTTCGATACAACGAATCTGAAGGAGTTCAACAAATAATTTGTTATAACTATTGATTCGTTGTACGTATGTATTAGTGAAACCTTTGTATAATAAATTTTGAAGAAATACGAAAAAGTTAAAAATGACGTCTGTCATTTTTACGTTTTTTACAATTATTTTGTTAAGACGCCATTTTTAATCTGCCTTGCCATTAAATGCTATTTTTAATAGTTTGGCAGTAAACTGTTGCAAACTAAATATTTCGATGACAAACTTAATTATAGCTTTGCGAAGTGTGAAATGCGAAAATAAGAAATAATAAAAAAGTTTTGAAAAAATGAAGTATAATGTGAAAAATGTAATTAATTTGTAATTTTTCTTTGTTTGCTGTTTTAATTACCTGATTTTTATATTTTTTATTTATTAAATCTTACAAAATAAATTTGATTAGAAAAATATTAATAATTCGTATTTAAATTTATGTATTTGCTTGTTAGTATATACTTTAAAATTGGGCTGTCTTTTAAAGCTTGAATAAAATTTGTTTTCCGACTTGCTTTCAATTTTAATTGAGTTGAACTGCACTAACATTGTAATGGTCAACATGAAGTCATGTTTCATATATAGTGGAATATACTTGAAAACTGAAAACTTGAAAAATGAATTTATGACTGGAAATAAACTTGTTTTATAGTTTACAGAATTCCAGCTTGAATGCTTATTGGGTTATATGCTTTTACCATAAATAAGAATCGGGTGCATATGTATGTATGTATATTGAAAATTTGGTTGTATTCAATGCGTTTGCATTTGTTCCAGTAAAATCTACTGGTGTCGAACGAACGAGTCCTTTCTATAAATTCAACTATTTTATGTGACAATAGATCGATCATTTGTTTTTGAAAATATTAAAAAAACACAGCATTGTACGTGGAATCAAAATTTAATAAAATATTATTGTATTAAGTCTTTAATTTTAGTTTAATTTTTAACTTGCCCTGGTTATAAGTAACGTTTTTTTTTTGTTTTTTACTTATTTTACATGAATTGAGAATTTTTGAATTTCTTTATTTTGATAAATTTTAATAAAATATTATGTAATTTTTGGTTATTTATACAAATTTCGAATCCGTTTATCATAATTTAATGCGACTTTCAATATCTGCTTTGAATTGAATTTTGCTTCATTTTCACTTCGTTGTACAGATAGATGTCTTATAGCTTAGAAATTCTTGGCTATACGAGTAGGTATATCTCATTTTTATATGAAAGACTTGTAGTGAAAGGGTTTTTAAGGGAAGTTCGTTATATCGGAATTTCACTGTAATAATAATATGGGAAAAAACAGAGTCACGCTAAATGGGAGGGTTTTTAAAAATGTTGTTCAAATGTTGCTAAATACCTCCAACTATTCGCTATTTTAGGTAGTTTTTCAAAATTTATAAAAGTAGTGAAATAATATAACAAAAATAAAAACCCCTTTAAAACACAATTTTCTCTATATTGGTTCGTTTATTAAGCAGTAAATTTTGTTAAATTTATGATTAGTTTTGTTAAAACTGATATGGAAAATAGAACGGGAATCCTTATCAAGGTATTTGCATTATAAATCAATAGCCAGTAAAAGCGAAAATTTAAGATTGAAATGTTAATTTAATTTGTACTGCAGTTAATCTGAATGTTTTGGAAGTAATATCCCTTTATATTAATGAAGTTTTGCGCCTTGTTCTTATTTTGATGTGAGTTCTATTGGTTTAAAGTCTCCTATTCGAACTGTTTTTCTCTGTGAGAGGAGGTTATAGCATTTTTATTTAATTTTGCCCCAATCGGCCTAATATAACAACTTTAGGGCAGCTTATAAGAACTGTCGGTTAAGTTATTTCACGAAAGTCGGTGGAATCATCAAATCTAAAAACTAATTCCATTAATAATGTATTCGTTTTTAAAATTCTTTTTGATCCAAGCAACAAATCAAGCAATTCAGGGGAAGTGCCACAGCCTTTTTTTGTTGTTCTATTTAACAGATATTTTAACTTAAGAAAAGCATCTGGGTGAAGTTTCTCCTTGTGCGTTATATGCCACCTTGCTATCAACACTTGTGCATTTTATGAAATCAATTATCAATTGCCATATACATTTCTCAAGTACTTACGATACTAATTCTTGCAATTAAATTTATTACATACAAACATTGTAATTACCTTCTTTGTTTTATTAAAATTAAAACAAAAATACAAATTTCAACATATTAGAGAGATAGAGGTAGTAGTTATATATAAATCTGCAACACAATTTCAAATTTATAAAAATTGTATAATTTCTTTATATGTAATACTGTTTGTCGTTTATGAATATAATTTTTTGATATTTGCTTAGAGCACTGCTACATTGATCTCGATCTAATATCACGATATTTAATGAACGTTTCGCATGCTATATTGATGAATCTCGATCCATATCACAGTATAGTCTAATATTTTTCGATTTGCTTCACGTGTTAAATATTGTATCGTTGAATCGTTGTGAATAAGACAGTAGATGTCTCATTAATAAATACAACTTAAACCACTTACAATTACAAAAACAATGTTTGCCTCTCTGAAAGTTCCCCTTAAAGTTGCGAAATTGGTTGCCGCTCTTTGGGAGTATTCGAAACCTACATACACAACAGGATTTGTATTTTTCGTATTTATATTTGCTGTTTGATTTTTCTCTTCCTTTCTTTTTTTAAGAAAATTATCATAATATATGACATTGTTATATTTAATCGTGCGTATTGATTTTATTTCATTTTTATTTCTAATTTGATTTGTCGCTTGATTTAGTTGATTTCAACTGTATTAAATATAATGATGTTTCTTTTTGGGGATATTATTACACCAGACAATTTCCCACAAAGCTCATTGGATTTAGTGCTTTGAAATACTTTTTCTTAAAATAAATTGCTTAAAGAAAATTGTCAACATAAGGGCAAAATCCATGCAGACCTCTGTTTCTCTTTCTCCCTCACTCTCTCACTCTCTCTCTCTCTCTCTCTGTCTGTCTCTCTCCAGCTCAATTTTACTCTTTATTTGTTTAAATGCTGCGGTAGATCTATAGTTGAATAAAAAATAACAACAAAACAAATAATATATAAATAAAAGATTATTTGTTGTTTATGAAAATATTTATGACGAGAGTCGAATTAGGATTTCGTTAGGTGTACACATTATTGCGTGGCTTTTAATTTTTTTTTTTTTTTTTTTGTTTCTCATTTTTTATTTCCTTTTTAATTTATCCATAAGAAATTTTTTACTTTTTATTTGTAAACTTTGAATTACCTGTCGTATAAAAGTTTTTTTTTTGATATTACTTTTATACCATGTTATTTTGCTCCGTTGTTACTTATACTTTTATCTCTACAGTTAGGCACATAAGTATTCACACACCTCAAATATATACTGCATATATTTTAAATAAAATATATATTTTATTTTATGTTACACTAGTCTACAGCAAAAAACAGCTTTAAATAAAACTATGTGGTACATTATGATTTTGATGTGCTAAATTCAAATCCGTTTTCAGTTTTTTACCATTTTTTTTTTTTTTTTTTTTGGCGCACTTTTAGAAGTCATAAACAAATTTTTCAGAATGAAAATTTTAGATGTTATGCACTTAAATTAAAACCTTTTGTTAAAGTTAGGTACCTAGCTTTATAGGTTACATATCTGACTTTAATTTAAATATCTAAATGCATAAATTATATTTTAAAGATTTTTGTATACCTTTTTGCAAATAAAAGAAAAAAAGAAATTCCTCTAATTTTGCAAGAAAACATTTTTCACTAATTTTGGTCCAAGTTAGGTACCTGCATTCAATTTTGAATAAAATTAGCAATAGCCAACGGATTTTCATGATTTATAGCTTATTTTACTCTCAACATTTTAAGTTTTAATTCAAGTGTCAAAGTTAAAAAATTTGTTTTTTCGCAGATGAGTTGTGAAATTACAAAAAAAAAAAAACGTTATTCAGTTGATTTATAAAAAATTTTGTTTCTAAACGTTGGGTCTATTTCCATGAAAATCGGTCAAGTAGTTTTCAAATTATGAGAAAATATAAAACTTTGCCACACCAATAAAAAAAATTGAGCCTCATGGACAAAAACTGAAAACGGATTTGAATTCAGAGCGTCAAAATAATTATAGTTCATAAAGTTTTATTTAAAGGCGAGAAATTTTTTTGTTTTTTGTAGACCAGTGTTATTTTATTTTATTTTATTTTATTTTATGTTATAAGCATGTTTTATCTGATCAATTTAACAATATATAAAACACTGTTGAGATCTTTGGAAACGAGAAAATGGTACACAAATTGAATACCCCTCTAAATGTAAAAAAATTAAATTGTTGTAGTCGATGCTTTTTTTTTGTATATAAGACCAGCACACAGGGGATGGCCCTTACTCATGCAGTGCATTGTGCTGGTACTAGGAAAATAGGTTATTGGAAGGAGGATAGAGGGAGTAGTGTTTATGGACGTTAGATTTAAATTTACTCATGTCGTAGGTGGCAGGAAATACTTTCGCTGGAAGATTATTCCACAACCGAACAGTGCGACCAAAGAACGAATTCTCCCTATAATGCGTTGTGCGATCAACTACAAGGGGATGCGCTCTACGAGAAATACGAGTACTACGTAAAAATATATGATTACTAGAAATTAGTTCCTTAATTTCGTTAGAACACATTCCGTTATAGTACCGATAGAGCAATGAAATACACGCCACATTGCGACGGTGCTCCAATGAATCGATAGACTTGGCTACCCTACCGTCATTGATGAGCATCTTCGCCTTCTCCTGTACGCGGTCCAGAAGCTCCAAAATGGACTTTGAAGCACCGGCCCATACATGAGAGTTGTATTCCATTTTGGGACGGATATAGGTCTTGTAAATATTAAGGAGATCAGATGGGGTGAAGTATTTCTTGCACCGTCTCAAAAAATCAAGGCACTTGAATGCTTCTTTCGACACTTGAAATATGTGATCATTCCAACGAACGTCACAGTGAATTCTCATGCCCAGAACATCAAGAGCATCTGATTCCTCAATATCCGCATTACCCATTGACACAGATGACAGCACACCACCACGCCTGTGTGTTAAAAAACAACATTGAGTCTTACGTGCATTAAAATCGAATGCTGAAAAGTCAATTTGCTGCGATTGAAGTGACATGGAGCCAACAAAGTACTGATTTTATTGTAAAGAAAATAAAAAATGAAAAAACAAAATGTACGAACACTCATGTTCCTCTGAATTCTGTCAATTTCCTACTCATTAAAACAATGTATTAAATATTATTTTGCGGTTCTCAATTAATTAAACAAAAGCACACTGAAAACAAAATGGAACTGAATTCGAAATTTAAAAATATTTTTCAAATGCCTGAAGCTGTTCTAATATACAGGACGTACGAATACTTTTGCTCTTAACTGTATATGTGTGGGTGTGTGATATGAATGTGTGCAGATTTTAAGCTTTGGACAGTGTTTATCTCTTTGACGTTTCTGTTAAAATTTCTTTTTATTTTCTGTCACATTCTTTTGCAACATAAATCTTTTCTAGCAGCAATTAAAAAACTTCAACACCCAACCCGCAGCGCGCATACATATGTATGTACATTTGAAGGTTTATATCTATCCCTGTATAAGCGTAGATTATCAAAAGCATGTAATGGTCGATGCGTTCACACAGATATTTATAAGGTTTTTAATAACAAGAACGACGACAGCGGCAACAACAACAATAAAAACCACCTAAATGTCATGTGTCGATATGAGGGTTTTATGTTACAATTTTTTACGTTTTTCTTTTCAAATTTTTTATTTTTATTTTTTTGACATTTTTTAAGTTTTTATTTTTTCTAACAACGCTTTAAATATATATAAGAAAAAAAACTGAATAAAAAATCTTAAGTGATACTGTCTCTTCGTTTTAGATGTATTGGCTTTTCATTTCTTTTTAGTTCGTAGGTTATGTGTGTGCATTAGGAGAGATGCTGGTAGTATTATAAGGATATAAAAAGTAGAAAAAATACGTACAACTTTTTAATCTAAGTTTTAATATACAACTGTCAGAAGAACGACAAGTAAATTTTTATTTAACTATAACTTTCTATATAAACCTTTCTCTTTATTGTAAAGGTGTCAGTAGTTTAAACATATTCGTGCATTATTTACAACTAGACAATAACTCTTAAAGGTGAAAAATAAAAATTTTATAAAAACGTAGTATTAAATAGTAGTAAATAAAAATGTGAAATTTTCCAAGGAATTGCCAAATCACCAGTGGCGAATCAAAATAAATATATTTTCATGCCAAAAAATACCGGTATTTGTAGATGTGTGAGTATAAATAATATTCATAAATATTACTTATACGCTCAGTATGGAGAAACAATAATCTCTGGAGTAAATAATTCAAACTGAGTTTTGAGCAGTCTCTACTTATTATTTGCTTGTGCTCTTGTTTTATCTAATCATCCCAGAACTGCAAGTGAAGTCTTGCTCTTTCGAGTATATTTTTGTTTTCGATTTCAATTCAATTAAATTTTATATATAATTTTGATATCAGTTCTTGACTCTTAATCCGCTTATAAGTAATTGCTGTGGATATTAAAAATATACGAAACTCATGACTTTGGTCACCAACAGCCAAGCATAAGACTAAAGAAATCAAATACCGGTAATCCAGAATAAAAATGAGCAATAAAACTGAAAAAGCTAAGCAACACTAAACCACATTTGACCGCAATAAAAAAATAGCAACAAAGTAAACAAATACATATCATGCCAAATGGAGTGGTAGAATATAAAAAAGAAGCAACAACAATGATAATCTCAATGCGAATCAAAGTTCATAGTAATAAGAGACAGAAATAAATATAATAACAATAACAATAACAATAACAATAAGAAAAAAAAGGAAGCACATTGATTTTAATTTTCTTACAAATACGTGGCATATAAACAATATTCCATTCACATTTCACCAATAGATGTTCACTATGGAACCAAAGAGATTTTAAAATACAAATGGTCACATACAACAATGCCAATGATGCCAAAATACCATACTAAAGGGAATAGATCGATGCATCTATAAAACTGTTTTTACATTTATAAACACACATCCATACATACCATTTGTACACACATACACGTGCTTATGTGTATGGTAGAGTGTAAATAAGTTCGTTTGTCGATTTGTCTCAGGTATGCACGTTTTGATTTCATGTGGTGAAATAATATTAAATACTAAATAAACTACTGGCAACACTGTGGCTAACGTCTACTCTCTTACATGCAACATGTGTATAAAAACTGTTCACATTTCACTTGAATACACATACAAAACAACAATAAGAAGTTTATTTGTATTTTACTCTGCCATGTACTTGTAATGTAAACCAATCACAAGAAATATAAAAATAGAAATAGAAATAGAAATAGAAAAATGAAAAGACCAACAAATGACAAACAGTTTATAAGCCAAGTCCATAAACACCAACGTACTCTATATAAATACATAGTTTCTCTTGAGATAAACAAACAATAGTAGCAATTCAATTTTCCATCAAACAAACTCTCATACAAATTTTTTATTTTTTCCATTCATGGCGCTACAATAATCAGTGTTGCCAACTTTTTATGCTCAAAACGCACAGACCTTCTATTCAAAAGACGCTAAAAAGCGCTAAATTCTTATTTATTTAACAATTTGTGATCTAAACGCGTTAATAATATTTCAAAACTGAAAAATATGCTGAAATATACTGAAATTCTAAGAAACAAAATTCAAACTTCTATTTTTGCACAGATTTTCTTTTATTAATAATTTAAACGATTGCTTAAAAATTCAATTAAAAAATAATTTAAATCAAACCAAAAACATAAAAACATTTTTTTAATTTTTGGGTTCGGTTGTAACATAAAGAAAATGCCTATGAGAGATGGAGTTCGACAAGGTTATGTTCTTTTTCCACTGCTGTTTAACGTTGTCTTCGATTATCTGTTGGTATAACCAGATAGTTAGATCATCACAGACATTGTGAAATGCAAGGAAAGCTGGATTCTATTCAAACTGAAGCATACAGAGCGGAATTGCTGATAAACATCTCCGAAACCACACAGCGATCTTCCAAATTAGAAACTTTAATCCTGAAGATGTCCCGTCTTTATGCTGTCTCGGCAATATTTTAATTCTCAATGAATGCTGTAGGGCGTTCTCCACATATCTCTTCAAAAACAAAAATAAATATCTTTTACTCGTGTGTGCAGTCCACTTTTATATGGTTGCGAGTTATCGAATGCTACTGTGATTGATGTCAATTCCATTCAGTCATTTATTGCATAACCCGCTGTCTACAAGAAACAAGACCACACCGAGTTCCTGTAATGAAGGAAATGGAAACGGATTAGGCACACTCGGAGGAAACAAAACTATGCTTTAGCGAAACTGGCTATTGAATAGAACTCGCAGGAAAGCAGAAGAATTGGAAGGGCAGCCCTTTTCTACAGAAGATAGAGAAGCAATTTGCCATAAAATAACTTGAATTCAGATTAGATCTTTGGCTTTAGATAGGCGTAAATGGAAAGAATTTGTTATATCACTATGAACCACTTGGTATCTTTAAAGGGTTCAATTAATAACTTCCAAGTTTAGTATTCTAATCAAATAATTAAAATTTTTATATTTTATTTTAAATGAAACGCATTAAATATAGCGCGAAAGGCGCTAAATTGGCAACATTGACAATAACTATTAAGTCTTACAATGAATCGTATTTTCTCTCATCTACACTTACATTTTGACATGTTCGCATTTGTTCTCCTAAAGTGACCACCTGTGTAAATACTGTACAGCTCAAATGCAAACTAAACTTATAAAAAACGATCCTACTTTTGAAATGCTTGTTGCCAAAGCTCTTATTGGCCGAGTCCATTATTTTTTGGTAGAAAAACTGGTTTCATTTTTTTCTGGGCATTTTTTAAGATAAAATGAATAACAGCGGTAGCAGAGAACAAGTATAAAACCAGTGGGGCAGTCGTTCCCTGCTTGTTGTAATAAACGACTAATGTAACCACCCAAAGCACTAAATTACCGCGGTACCTTTGCAACACCACCAATGACATGCAGAAGTATAAGCCGAAGCACAATAGAAGACGAAGATGGAGTTCTAAATGTGTAGGCATCAGGATCGAAACCAGTAAAATTCTAAATATTACATACGGCATTATAGCAGAACGTTTGAAATTGAAGACATGGACTGACGGATGGACTCTCAGGTTAATGCCTCATCCAATTCCTTTCCATCAAGCAGTTAAGTATATCAAAATAATCATGGTACCAAAGGAAGGAAATCTACACAACGAAAACAGGATATCGACTCCAAGTTGGTACCCAATTAGAGAGGAAACAACTCATACCTCTCTTTTACAGGCACTACTATTCGAACCGGCATGGAATGGAATGAAGTCCTGGTGAAACAGCACTAGTCGGGTGCCAAAAAACTAGGAAAACGTTGGCAAAGAGGGCTGGTGTGTGCCGCTGTGGTATGGTTGATAAGACACTTGCCTACCAACCAATAGGTCCTCGCTTTAACACCAGGCCAGACCATCTAGTGACTACTAATGAGTATATAAACTCTGAAAAACTTCTTCTTCTTCAGAGAGTCTAAAAAATTCGCGTGAATCATGTAAATAGGGCTGATACTGCTATAGTGGACACAACTAGTTTTGCGGTACGTAGGTGCTTCCTAAGCCAATGGAAGATTACCAAGAGACTGAAGTTTGAGTAGTTAAATCGATAAAGTGCAAGAAACCATCAATGAATGTAAGAGACGTCCCAGAGCCTTAACCAGTCAGTGAGGATGTCCACCTCGTAAAGAAACTAAAATCCGAGGTAAAAATCCGAAAATATTACCTAAAAATTTAAAAACTTTCTCTAAAAAGAAACAAATATTTTTTCTTTGGTAATAGAAAAAAGTCTTATTCAACAACTCAATCAATACCTTTTACATACATACGTATATATCTCGTATTTGAATAAAAACCAAAATTGTACTTCAATTTCTAGGAGATCCGAATTAGTTAGTTATTTGGTATAAATATTTAAGGGATCTGATTTTAGAGCTTGATTTGAAGAACAGACGCTAACATCATTTGTTAGATGTTGACATTTCAACTTGATCAAAAAGTTCCCGGAATAACCACGTGTGGTGGGCCCATCATTCCGATTAGAGTTTTTTTTTGCTAAGTTGGTACATCTGTTGTTGATATTCCCGATAAATCTTAGTGTCATAGTTTGACATCTGCAAAAGCTCCGTAGCCAAGAGTATATCTATCTCTATGTGTGTTGGTGATTTTTTACAATTTAAGAAATGGACTTAAATTTGCAACAACGAATTTGTATTAAACTTTGCGTAAAAAGGATTTAATGGTGCGCGAACGCTGGAAATGTTGGTAAAGTGTTTCGTCAACGATTCTCTAAAGAAAACGGTCGTGAGTTAATCAAAGATGATAAACGCAGTGACAGACCATCGGCATCGAAAACCGACGAAAACAATGATAAAGTAAAAGAAATGTTGGTCAATAACCGTCAATTAACCATCAGATCAAAAGATCAAAGGATCATTACTGGACACCAGACGTGGGTTTATGAGTACGACAAGCAATCCAGACATCAGCCAAGTGAATAGCATTTAACGAATGAGCCGAGACCATTTTCAGTCAAAAAGAAGGCAATGCTCACGGTTTTTATGGATTACAACGGTGTAGTGCATCATGAATTTTTGCCAGAAAATTCGTGGATTTTGCATCATGATACCGCACCGTCGCACAGTGTCAACATTATTCGAATTTTTTTGACGTAAATTGCAACAAATACCATCCAACAGCCATCAAATTCACCTGATTTGGCTCACTGTGACTACTTTCTGTTCCATTGAGTTAAATAACCATTACGGGGAAAGCGTTTCAGCAACCAAGAGGAAATAATGGAAAAATCGCAGGAAGCACTGATAGACATACCGAAAACAGAATTTAAAAAATTCTTCGAGGATTGGATCAAGCGCTGGCATAAGTGTGTTGCAGTCTATGGTGATTACTATGTAGGGGACAATAGAGATTTACATGAATAAATTTGTATTTGTAATTTTCTGAATAAATTCCGGGAACTTTTTGATCAACGTGGTATACATATGTTAATTTTACTACATAGATCAGTTAGTTAGTTTTAAAATTAAGTCTTGTATTACCATACAATGTTTTATCTTCCCATTATTCTGAACCGTCTCAGTTAGTATAGTATACTGTTCAACTAATATTAAGCCATTGCTTTTAAGTAAAATTTCATTCAAACCGAAGTTTGTTGCACTAAAAAGCCAATTCGCATTTTTATTTACATTTTTTAGTTCATCTATTGCCATTTTAATATATTAATGCGCTTTGAACTTCTAAGGTCTTTTTATAATTGCAAGCGTAATGATTGATAGCCTCTAGCCAAGTGCCCCAATAGTTATAACTGGTTCGAGCGGCAGTGTAAGGTAGAGATATATTTCATTTAATATTTCAACTGTATTTAGAGCTTTCAAGGCTATTTTCCTTAAATTTTCAATACATTCGCATAAGCGATGCAATCCATGAGCAATGCAAGTTACATGTGTAAGTGTAGGGTATGACAATTGAAATTGCGTATGTTATCTCAGCATTTTTGATACATATTTTTGACAGACAAACATATTTTGGTCGTTAAAATTGTGTGCAAAAATTGTTAAAGCGGTTATAAACTTAACCCTTTCGGTACTTGCTACGTATGAATAATCAAAAGTGACTATGTCATAGGGCAAAAAATGCATTTTATTCAGCTTTATGTTGTTTTATTAAACTTGGTTCGGGATTTTACTTATTGCTCTTAGTACTGGCAGTGGTTACCTTATAAATTTCTTACACAAATTTATTAAATAAAGTGAGTTA
The DNA here is from genome assembly GCA_023159175.1 of Wohlfahrtia magnifica. NCBI lineage: Eukaryota > Metazoa > Arthropoda > Insecta > Diptera > Sarcophagidae > Wohlfahrtia > Wohlfahrtia magnifica. Next base: position 630,084 of record JAKWBJ010000020.1, on the reverse strand, counting down.
AGTAATAAAATTTACAAAATTATAAAATAATATTTTTATGAATATTACGAAACCTTAGAAACTTAAGCGAAAAATTTTTACATTAATTTTTACAAAAACCCATTACAAAAAATACAAAAATATTAAAAATTAGCATCAATAAGTTTTGGTTAATTGAGATATAGATGGCGCAATATATTTTAACTGACAGATAATTTAATAAAGACTTGACCTGGCCAATTTTAAAACGAACGCTTTGTTTTCGCTGTACAAATATTCTCTAAGAAGGCTTAAAATGTACTGTAAATACGAATTTTTTTTCAAAAACATGCTCTTAATACTGATATATGCAAAAAATGCTATTGTGAGCAAAATATGCAAAAATATGCACTAACAAATCGATGTCGAAATTCACAAAAATTAATGAAACGGATACATATCTTACATTCAACTTGATTGGTCGCATGAGAAAAAAATATGCAGTTGCATATTTTTGGTTTCCCTGGTTATAAGCATCAATCTACCGAAAAAACTATAAACGTTTGCCGCGGTATTTTCTTAAGAATAGGGATACCGAACATAATGATGAATGACAGTAACACAATAATAACAACTTAAACAAATTTCAAAAATTCTTAAAGCATCTTGTGATTTAACACAAAAATGGTGCGCCATATCATACTGCGGTAAACAGTTTGGCTCAAACTATTTAAAACAAATTGAATTCATCAAAATGTACTCCACAAAACTCCAAAACTGAGGTATCGAACATTTTACTAATTTTACTGCAAATTTACAACAATGCTGATGTTGGGCACGCAAATCGAAAACCGATTGGATTTATTACTACCACACAGCGAGCTAAATTCAACCGATGAAATGGAAATAAACATTTGGTAAAATTATAAAGATAATAGGGCAGCTAAATTACCAAATATTACTTGATGATGGGAGTTCATGGCATAGTCATTGGACCAAATAAGAAAGGTTGGAAATAACAAACTCATTATATTCCACAAAAAGACGATGGACCTACAGGCTCTTATCGAGATTATCCGACTAGATAGAAAGGAAACACGCACAGTTGTTAACTGGATACCGAAGCTTCAGACCAAAACTTTTCAAATATCAAAATGGCAATAATGATGTGTGCCCAGAATGTCTGAATACAAGAGAAGCTGCGGAGCACATTTTCCTTGTTGACCCTCAATATAAGAGCAATCCGATCCCAGATCATGCCTTGCAACATTGTTGAGCTATTGCTAACATCAATTGTGAATAACAACTCTTTGTGTGTTTTCACAATGTTTTAGCGCAGCAAAGAATAAAGGAGAGAACAAGTTTTGAAGATTGCTGAATCACCGCACCCTAGATGGATGGTAGAATAACGAATGAGGATAGAGGATAAAGTGTAGTACGTAGTATCTTTTTAATTGTTATACTTTTTATTCATATTTTTTAATTTTTTCTCTTACTCCCACGCCTAAAAATAAAAATGATAATTTATTGCCTAATGTATTAACATTTTAATTTATTACTTTTAAAATCGTAAAATTGTAAATGATGTTTGTGGTGGAATAAGTGTTAGAGTTCTCATGTTATACCAAATGTAGGCACATAAAAGTCTGCTAAAAAATAAATAATTTGCAAAAAATAAAAATCAAAAATAAAATGAATTCTTACCTTTTGATGTATTCCCAAAATTTCTGAAATATTTCATTCATTTAAGAAATTAAAAATACATTTTAAATATTTTTAAATATGAAATCTATTTTGTTTCGTAGTTTATTACATAAATTTGTTCAAAATCAAGTTACGATATCTGTTTTACTTGCAAATTTTCTTAAATATCAAACAAAAACTTATATTTAATGATTGTATCAATTGATTTATTAATGTCGAGATGAAGAAGTTAATGTGCCCTTTCGAGGGCCTTCATTAATAGGAGGTTATTTATCATTTTCAACTCAAACAATTTGTTATGACAGCACGGCTATTGTCTGCTTAAGGTTGAACTTCTTGCAAGTAAGACTTAAAAGCTGATATTTTGTTTGTAAATTTGTTGTAGTAAATTTATATAAAAAAGATTGATAAGGTCTGCAGTAGGGAGGCCTTGAACTGCTGAGCAATTATGTAAAAGTTTGTCTGCTTGTCTGTATTCGCTGTCTAAGAAAACGACGGCAACACGTATTATATTCAATTTGTAACATTCTGATTGAATTTCAAGTTTTGGTTTCATTTCAAATTTTTGTTTTATTGTAAGGGTGACAAAAAACTTTTTTAATTTAACAAACCGAACAACGCCATCACCATCACCATCACCAACGACAACAATATCATCAATATCTTATTTGTGTCCCATTATATGTGTATAGAAATGTAAGTTGGTCTGGAAACATACACGAGAACAGTTTCAAAGTCTTCAGGCAGAATTTGATTTGAAATATAAGATCTGAAAAGTTTACAAATTCACAAATATAACAACAACAACAAAATGAAAATCAAAATGAAAACAAAAATGAAAATAAAAATAAAAATGAACATAATGAATTTAATTTGTTCCCTATATAAAAACTCATGTTTGATATTCAATATTTCTGTATTGATTGAAAGGTGACAGACACATACACACCCACACACACACACCCACACACACACACATACACACACACCCTTTTGGAATTCTACTGCGGCATTAAAAGAAAAACCACAAAAATATCTAATACGTGCAGTATTAAAGCATAAAATTATTTATCAGAATTGAGTACAATTGATAAGATTTAGACGAAATCGATTAAAGTTTTGTTTTTGTACAATTTTGAAAAATTTAAATTTTGATTTATAAAATATAAAACATACTTATGTATGTATGTATGTACGTATTAAAGAATGAAAAATGTATTTTAGAGATTCGTTATCGTTTGTGAATAAAAAGTGAATAAAAGGGTGCTTACGCTTTCATTTTAGTTGTTCTATCGTGCAAAAATGAATATTTTCTTTTAAAAGCGAAATTATAAATTTATCTCTTGTTCATGTGGTATGATTTGTATGCGGTTTTAAAACGATTATTAATTTTATTTAAGCATGTTATAGTCGGACAATTTACTTCAACTTCTGCCTCACACCATCGTAAGCAATCACGGATGTGACCACATACAGAAATGGAAACCGTTTGTAGCCCAATGTGTTAATATATTTTATATTATTCGCTACAATGTATTTTTTATGAAACCTCAGCATTAAAATTTGTGCAAAAGAGGAATAAAAAATAAAAAATATTTTCCAAGTTTTATATTGTAAAAGTGGATAGTGGCAGAAATAACTGATGATGTGATGCTGAGCTAAAGTTGTATAGTTTTTGAATGCTTTTCAACATTTCTCTCGCTCCTACATTCATTTCATTTTTCTTTTTATTTTTTTTATTTTATTTTTTTTACTTTTACATTTAGTGGTTTAGATATGTAGTGAAGCGTTAATAATAAATGATGAAACTTTTAATTTTTTTTCTTTTATTTTTTATTCGAGTTTTTCTTACAGTTCTATTCCCTTAAACTTTAGCTTACTTGTAATAGAAACGGAACAAATTACTTCTTTTCTACACAAAAAAAAAAAAAAGAAAAAAATATAATAAAACACACTTAAGTATAAATCATACATATGTATATGGAATACAAAATTTGAAATCTCTTTCAATTTTGAATATCTAATACATGTGTTTAAAGGCTTTCATTAGAAAAAATATGCGAATTTGATACGATTTGATTAGAAATAATCTTTCAAGTTCATGTTCATACATATTTACATACATTACTTATGCATGTGTAATAACTGTTTATTAATAATATTTTAATTGGTCACACAATTGGTCTTAAAAAAGAAAATAAATAAATCATTAAAATTGTAAAAAAATAATATAAAAATTTAACGTTACTGTTCCGTCCGTTCTACTCTGCTCTACGGTTATTCGTCTTTTTGTAAAAATAATAAAAAAGTTTATTTATGAGGCAGCAGGTTGTCATTACGCTAATAAAGTGTCGCGCCACACTCGTCATCAGCAACATTACCACTGTCATCATCATTGCTGTCATTATTACCATTGTGTCAACATGAAAAAGGATCTGCAAAGAAAAAACAAAAACGAAAACAAAATACAAAAAAACATTTTTATGTAAATCTGTAAAGAAAACAAAGTATGTGAGAGATGTAGACAGAGAGAGAGAGAAAGAGAGAGAGTGATGTAGAGAGGGAGGAGAAGTGATACGAAAATAGTATTATTAAAATTTCCCTAAATAAATATTTGCAGGATGTATTGTAATGACTCTGAAAGTCTAAATGTTGAAAAGCGAAAATAAGTATAAAAAAAAAACAACAACGAAGTAACAAAAACAGAAACAGAAAAAATAATTTTGATTTGGCCGCAGTTTGTACATACCATACATATACTCGTGTTATTAATGCTGACTACTGGTTTATGAATACGTATTAGAAGAATTTGTTACATAGGGCGGTGGTATGGTACACACGCGTAACATAATATCTAATATTCGTCTGTTGGCCAACGACAAATTTAATCGCTGTGATAATTCTGTATTTGAACTGTCAAAAAATAAATACGTATGTATGTATGTATGTATATTATATACATATGTGCATAAAAAACCGCCATTACATATATGCTGGAAAAATGATGCAACTGTAACTTGCAAAAGTGCAACTTAAAGTTTTGTAATAAATTTATTGATAACATGCGTCTAAAAATTTAATAAAAAATAATAATTACAGAAGCAAAATGAAAAATTATGTTGAAAAAATAATGTTGAACTTATTTAAGATTAACAAAAATACGATAGCTTTTGTCAAACATTAACATTAATATGAAAAGAATATCGGACTCCCGTTCTGCTGACGAATTAAATAATGTATAGTACACTTATGTATCAAAGTTAATCGAAAGTGTAAACACTGTGTTAAATTTGAAACACATATGAATGTATGTATGTTTGCTTTAGTATGAACTATCTTATGTGCATTTACATTTTAACTTAAGTTTTTTGAAACGATGCTGAGTTTGTCAAGATATCTTATATTCCGATTTTACACGTTAAATAAATTAAATTATTTTATGTCAAGTTTTAATAAAATATCTTATGTTTACTTAAAATATGTAAAACTTAAGTATACTTATGGCTTAACTCAGTATCAAAACTTAGCTTAAAATATATGTTTGTTGTTTAGTAAGTTTCTTACCAATATTGTAAGAGACTTAACAACAAACAATAAGAGCTGAAAGATGTAGGTGTTTACAAACGTACGGCTACATAAGACGTAAAATGAAAGTAAAGGAAGGAAATGTAATCTACCCGAAATATCGAGAGTTTCGATAGTTTTCGAAGTGTTGCATACTCAGTTATAAAAAAAGCATATCAATGCGGAAAGCAGTCAGTTTATTTAATGTAAGCTCAGCAAACAAGTTTACGTGTTGTACTCTGCGTGAAGAGAGTTTATTGCTTTGAGTTTAGTTGTAAAGTAAAAACCAGTTTAATAAATTGAGTTAAGGTTGTGATCGAATCTAAGTTGTAATAACGATTGAGCTTTAGGTAGCAATATCTGTCGACTAATTGTGGTTGTTTGCAAAGTTGTAAACATAGACTGTAATAGAGAATAACAATTGTTATTGCTCGTGAAAAGGTAGCGAGCATTGGAACACAAACTGATAAAAAACCGAAACACAAGATTTAACTTATTTTGCCTTGAATCTACGAACTCTTAAATAAACGTTTTGTTATATACCCTCATATTCATAAAATTTCTAATTAATCTAAAATAGATTTCAAATACATTTTGTGTTAAAATTTTAATACGTACGTGTATATTGTAAAATAATCTAGCTTGACGGATACATTTTGACTTTTATAAAGAAACTTATTTCGTATTATTTAAGCCTGTTTAAACGTATATGTACTTGTTGAGGCGGAACAGTTTAGACAACAAAATTGATCAAACAAACTTGTGATTTTTAATTTTTTCCTTTTCTTGTATACTTGATGTTTATCTAATGAATGGTTTTAGAGAAAATTAATTTAATTATTTTTTACTAATTTAACTGGAGAGACATTAAAAAAATACAAGTTAATTGGTTTTGCATCTTGGTTTTATACACAAATACTTGTACACGTAATTCCCACGACATCCTAAGTTGAACATGGGAAGCAAGACCAGTCGCTAGAAATGCTATAAAGTGATGGCGCTGTTGAAAATTTTTAGATGGCCTGACCTCAAATAGAATGGAAAACCTTTAATTTGTAGACTGGGGTCTTGCCTGCCATACCACACAGGCACTCTTCTTAGTTGTATACAAATTTTAAAAAGTATTCATTATTTTTATAGAATTTATCAGGCGCGATTTGTGCAATATCGGCTTATTGAGTCCCTTCCGTTTTATGGCGGAAGTAGGTAGATAACGAAGCTTTTACTATTATCGTTCTTCATAAACATACAAGGGATTTTAGGGTTCAGGTGATGCGATCTGGCAATCTTTTAATGTGGCGGCGTTGAGAAGAAGAGTTAGTTGATAAGTTGCAGCTGACACACGCGGTTATAAAAAATTGAGTGTTTTTTGTCAAAAAAGAAGAATAATCAATTTACTTAAAATTAAAACCCGAGATTGTTTAAAAGTATAATTGAACTAATTAAAATCTATATTATAAACTATGTTTTCAAACCAAGAAAACAAGCTTTATAACATGTAATAAATAAAACTTGAATTAAAAACAACATTTTAAATTCAAAAACTCTTTTATTTGCATACAAATATACAAAATATATTATTTATTTATTTGAATGGGTGGCACCGTGCCAACTTATTCAATGTCTCCGTGTTATTGAATGATGATGTGTGTTGTCAATGAAATTGTTTGAAATAAATTAAGAAACTTTTATTTCTCCGTTTGCGGGATCAACAAAAATCAATATTTTTTTGACCGATGATTTGTATAAGAAAAAAATTTGGACATAGTTTAGGGATTCCCGTTATTACCGGTTTCCAAATATAAAAGAAAATAATATTGTTACGTGTTTACCTTTTTAAAAATGTGTATTTATGAGATCGTAGATTGTAGTTAAAATAAAATAAATCTTGTGTTTGGTTTTGAATTAAAATCCTTTATTCAACACAGTTTTGTGCACCACTGCTTGTACCCTTTTTACAGGCAATAACAATTTTCTACACTTAATTACTCCGTCTATTTACAATCTTGTAAACAACAAGAATTCCTCGCCAGATCTTTCTACTTAAAGATCTTCCAACCCGATCGTAGTTACAGCTTAGGTTCGATCACAACCTTTACAACCAGAGGTTATCCCCACTTAACTCTCTTTACTGTGTTAGCTCCAACTAAACTGGTTTTTTACTTCACGATTCACTTCACAAGTTTACTCCTTATACTTTTTATAAACTCTCTTCACACAAACTGCACTCGCTAAGTTTACTTTACTTAAACCGATTCTTATTCGCATCGATGTGCTTTTTATATGGCTGAGTAAGCAACACATCGAAAGTTCTCGAACTTCTCGATATTTCAGGTAGACTCCATTTCTTTCTTTTAATTTCTTTTTAGTTCTTTTGTTGCCATGCGTATGTAAACATCTACCCCTCTCAGCTCTTAGTATTTGTTGTTGCTAGTTTGTTGTCTGTTACTTGTTTCTTTGCTTCTTAATTATTGTTGTCGCCGTGTTATTTTTATTTATTTTATCTCTGCTAATGTTTGTTGTTGTAGATTTGGTTATTTGTAAACAGCACTTATAGTTGTTCTTGCAGCTTTTGTTTGTTTATTTTAGCGATGTAACAAACGCTGGGGTGGCCAACCTTATTTCGTAACAATATTTTTTAAGAAAGGATATCACGCCCACTAATTCAATTCAACCCTAGAACCTAAATTGGATACCCTTACTGGTACCATTTTAAGTAGTAATAGACAATAAAATAATAACTGTATATATGCATATATAGTTCCTTCTAAACAGACTGAGAGATACTGTTAGCATTTTAAAAAATAGGTTAATCTGTTTACCTACCTCTACACTTCTGCACACAACAGTTGACCATCCACTAGTATTATATATAAAAACCGGGTGGATTGCTACGAAACAGAGAGTAGTCAGAGGGAGTAATATTCGGAGAATATAGTGGATGCGTTAAAATCTATCATTTGATCGTTTCTAATGATTCTTTGAATTTTTATTATTTGAGGCCGATCAAAACCACAATAAACCCAACATTCATTTTCATATACCATACATGAGATTAAATTTATTATCATATTAAAATACAGACATACATCAATTTTCTATATATATACCCACATACATTGAAAATATAAATAAGAAAACAGACTTTTGAAATCACATGTCAATATTTTAAAATGGTTATGAACTACCTACCACTTGTTGACTTCTTTGTTCAAGACTTCATTCACCACAGGCATTATTTATACCATCTCCTGAGTGAAAAGATACAGTATGTCACACAATGGATGTAACATACACGTTAATCCGCCTTTAGAATTATTATTTTTTCTTTTTTTTACAAATACATACAGCGTACATACATACATACATACATATATACATACATACATCCATACATACACACATACGTACTTACATGGATATTTTACAAGTTATGTGGAGACGTATGTGCATGTAATTTTTAGTACGCCTCTTCTCCCAGTAGTACCTCTCTGATTTGGAGTGACAAATACTATTCACTGAGTTATTGTACAATATTTACTTGTTGTATAGTTGTTGTGTTTTTGTGTTTTGCCATCTTCAAGCCTACAGGGATCTCATATACATACATATACTGGTGTGTGGAAAAGGAAACTTGTCGTCTTTCATTCATTGAAACATACAAGAAAGTGGTGCTTGTTGCTGCTGTAACATTTTTAAGGTTATGCCTCATTTATTGTATAAATGACTTTATTTTAAGACTTACAAGACAAGTATAAATAATTGTTGGGGTGTGTTATTTTTGACATATAAAATCAGATTAATTGTTGGCTGCGTTGCAAAAAATAAAAATGTTATACTAGAACTGTTTTTATCATAAGTGCATTTAATACATATCTACTTATATCGGATATATCGGATATTATTACATTTTCTCTTGAATATTATAATTTTTTTAATGGTGGTATTTTTATAAATTTTCTCCCACAAATTAATTGCATTGAAATTTGATCGTTTTTGATTTATCGATAATTTTAAGCCTGATTATGATATTTCGTGATTATTTTATTTTCGTTATTTTATTTATTTATTTATTTTTTGTCGTGCTCTGTTTTGTGTTTCGCAAATGGGCCCATGGACATAAAAATAAAATAAAAGCACTTGACATAATAATGGTAAGTAATACTTTAAATTTTTAAATTACAACAAATATAACGGAAATTATTTTGTTTCCTCTTGTTCTTTCATTTTTTTAATACACTCAAGGTCCTGGCAACAACAGTGATAACAAAGAAATATAACATTTTTGGTTACCACAGTTGTTATTTCCATGCTTGTATACGAGAGAGGAAAAAAAGTTCAGAGTTAAGAAAAGTCACGTACACTGGTAAACAGTGCGTAACAACCTCTAATATTATGCGTGTCCTATAACAAAACAAATGATTTTCTTTCATTTTCCATCTCTTTAAAGCAAATTGTTAAACAGCAACGGCAACAATAACAACAGTTTAGTTTTGTACTTATTTTGGTTTTGTTTCGTTTTTTTTTTAATTTGATTTTATGTTTTGTTTTGCCCTCATTTTTTGTTTTTTCTCTCTCACTCTCCTTAATGTAACACACACACACACATACACATATTACTGAAGAACCAAATTACAAGTTTAAAAATTGAATTTTTGTTTTAATTTTTCATTACACAAATACATACACACACTTATCATATATACATAACACTATACATGTCTACATATGTACTTGCATATACATACATACATACATATACGTACATACATACATGCACGTACAAATGTATATGAATGTTAATAATGTCGAGTAAGTTTCTAAAAAAACAATAAATAAAAGCTACTTATGCAAGTTACAACATATATTTATGAAGAAATGATTGTGTGTAAGTATGTACATATTTAATTCACAAAAAAAAAATATATTTAAGCAGTGGTAAATAAAGAGTGTACTTTTTATTAGTATTTTATTGTATAAACATTTCCGTACCTTTACAAAATTTATAATTTTTTTTTACTTTTTTATTTTTATGTGCTTTGGTAACATTATACTCTTAAATATATCATCACCACCACCAACACTGCTTCCATCACCGCAACAAAATGAAGGATAATAAAAAATTAAAAAAATAAAAAGTAGAAAAAAAAGTATTCGGTAGTTTACATTTCTAATTTGCAGTTTATTAAATATTCTGAAAACGTTTTATTAAATGAACATGATTTGCATACATTTTCTGTGTTGTCTTGTTGGCACTTTTTTCTATTTTATTTTTCGATTTTTTTTTTTTAATATATTTTGAACCGTGGTGTGTCGAGAGTGTAACGAATGCAAATAAAGTAGTCATTGAATTGGGACGATATGATAAGTATCTTTAGTATTTATTTATTTTTCATTTTACTTTCTTTTAAGTTTTTACTGCGAAGCTCTATTTAAATACTTAAATTGCGAAAGTATTTCTTAGATGGATAAAATGTGATTACAACGGTAGTCCAGTCTGATTAGTTTTGTTTGACCACTCTTTAGCATGAAAAATGATATTGAAAGCTCGCCTTTATAAACCAAAATATTTCACGATTACAGTACAGCCTAATTTTTAAATCCGAATTCCATTAATATGTTATTTTATTCATTGGTTTTGCGACCGGTCATCAATTAAACTCAATTAAACTTATTTTATTGCGTGTATTTATGTCACAAATTGAAGATTTTAATAATGACGCTTTTGTTTGCGGGTGGTGTTGCCGGACATATCATTTTCATTAATAAAAGTAAAATTGAGCTTAAAAATACACAAGTCAAACAAAACAGTTTAATATGATGATATTTAATTTATTTAATAATTATTGCAGCATTGTGTAGGGTATAATGAAAATTTGGTTGTGCCTCCTTTGAAATTGCAAACAAATTAATGAACCAATATTTACACACAATTGCCTGTCATTTTTGACTGATTACTGCTACTGTCGCAGCTACTTCCACTCTGTGTGTATTGCAATTATTCCCACATCCAATGTACATACATACATATGTATGCGTGCGTGTAAGAGCCCAGCAAAACGCATTAATTAACATGCGAACATCGAAATAAGTAAATAATTAACTTAACTTTTAAGTGCAACGCACAGAAATTAATCATTTAATTAAATTTTCTTTTTAATTTTTAGTTTTTGTTTTATTTTTTTAATACGAAAATAAATGACCATAAATATTCGAATAAGAGTTTACTGAAAGAAAGGAAAGAGAGATTTATACGTTATATGTACAAATGTATAAAGAGTATGTGTGCTTGTGTGTTTAATATAAAATAAAATATTTAATAACATTTTACATCATGACGCTTTTTTCATTGTTAAATGACTTGTCTAAGTAAATATATTTCTTTTTCTTTTTGTGAATTTGCAATATTTTATACGAATATAATCGAAAATTGTTTTGTACGTAATTTTTCAATTTATATGCTGTTTTATACCAACAAATATGTTGAAAAAGAAAATGGAAAAAGAAGTATGTGAACAGAAACAACTACAGCAACAGCAACAGCAACAGCAACAGCAGCAGCAAAAGATATATAAGAAAAGTTAAAATGTAAATAAAGTAAAACAATATGTCGAAAAAAATAACAATCAACAGGCAGACTTTAGAAAATATTTACACATGTATGTGTACACATGTATATCTATACTCGTATATAAGCCATACATACAATATTATATGCGTGTATGTGTAGGTGTTATATTCCTTAAAAAAAATACTGACATACAATTACTCTTCATTTCTCGCAATAGCACTCACACAGTATCGCACTGTCTTGTTTGTATACGAACGTGAACTACACTAGTGACTGAACCAAATTCGGATCAAGAGAAATGCACATGTGGCTGTTGATTGAACTAAACAAGTCAACACTGCTTTAACCCTAGAACCGTAACATTTTTTTATACGTAAACTCTAACAATTAGTCGAAACGACTAACATATCGAGCCATAACCGCTAAAAAGACGTAAGCGCCATGATTATCGGTTTTCGTTTTTTGATTAAAATCGATAGTATTCGACCATTCCCACCAGCATACAAAATTTTGTAGCTCTAAAATGTATCTTTATGATTTTGTGATTTTACAACAAAAACAAAAGAGTCTTATGTACTACTCTAGAACAAAAAATATTGAAACAAAAACGTTCTCCTGAAAAATTTGTTTTTTGTCGCTTACGTCTTTTTGGCGGTTAGGGCTCGATATATTTACAACTGATTTTTACCGATTTTTTCTATGCACAAAGTGTCAATTGTATCGTTAAATGTAACTATTTAGCTTTGTTTTGAATAGAAACTAAACAAGATATTTAACTTTTTTTGTTTTAAGAATAAATAATTTTTTAAACATTTATTAGGAACATATTGTAGGAGACACTATTGAGATTAACTATTTTAGTTAACAAAAAACTGAAAAAAAATTTACATTGAAATTCATAGATTTAGTTCATATTAAAGAAAATAAACTAAATTATAAGTAAATTGTGTCTTCTCCATATTCTCTTACCACATTTAAAAGGGGAAAAACCACAAATTCATTCATTCATTTCATTTGCTTCAAATCATAAATTAAATCTTTTTTAAGACCTATTTTCGTTATCAAAAAAGGTCATATTCATTAAAAATATAACAAAATACATACATACATACATATGTGTATGATTGAGAGCATACATAGGCATACTGCACAAAAAATTTGAAATTGACTGCTTACTGCGATTGTTTTCAGTAAAATTTTACTCTTTACAAAGCATCCAATTCTTGGAAACTTAAATTTCGACTTTTTCTTCCTATAGCCGTCGTATTAATGTAATTAATTTTGTGTCTATAAGAATTGGTATAACGACTTGTATAAAATAATAAATAAAATGATAGCATTCGTATTTTGGTAGTTATTTAAAGTTGGTGGAATTAAAAATAAATTCCATAATTTTATATATATTCAGTAAAATTTTACTGTAATTTACTAAAAATATAATGCAGTGTGCCCATGTATGACTGAAAGTTACATAAGCACTAACCGTTAGACGAATCGATTTGCACGAGCTTTATAACTAAAAAAACACAATACTCACAGGAAGAGAACACTGGCGATAGAGAATACAGAGTTCCAGTTAATTGAGCAATTAAATCAAAAGCTGCATATGAAAATAAAATCGATGTTAGTCGAATCGACTAAGGTTACGGTTCTGGGGTTAAGGTAACAAAAGAAAATTCAAAATAAAACCGAAAAGTGGAAACAAAAAATATCGCAATATTTTTAATAAAAAAGTGTGAGTAGAATAAGGAATGCAAGCAGAAAGAAAATTCAACAACTAAAGAGATCCTTGATCGTTGTGGAATTGGTAAAACCCTCTAAATTGAACTACAGATCTCGTTAGGTACAGTTGAACTATTGAACAGGTATAATAAATAAAAATTTTCTCATTTGAAAGAATTACAAATTCAACTATCGAAAATATCTTGACTCTAATAATTAGTTTCGCAAATAATTAGTTTCGCAACATGTTACCAACTGTTAGAAATATACAGACATATGCATATTTACATATAAATACAACAAAAATGTAAATTTTAACGAACGTAACCATAATATTTGCCGATATAATGAAACACAATGCATAGAACAGAACTACACATGCAAAATGCGAATAATATGTAAAAGAAAAATGTTTAAAGGAGGAAATGAAAAAGAAAAAAAAAACGTCACAAAAAATATAAAACGAACAGCAGAAATGGTAACAGACGTTGATGAAATTACAAAATATCAGATGTGTAGACACATGAAAAGTGTTGTGTTGCGCCATGACAGGATATTTTCATATAAAAATTTTAATAAAATTATATACAAAAAAACAAAACAAAAATGAAAACAAATAGAAAATTTTTTTTATTCTTTTTCAGAAGTACAAACATACCAAAAAAAAAACAATTTATTTTAAACAATTTTAAACAGTTGTTGGTAAGCCAAGCCTAAAAACAATACAAAAGCCTTAATCCATTCACTGTTTAACGCGGCCATGCGCTTCTACCGACAACAAGCAATTAAAAATTAACTTTTGCATTCAAAACATATTTTTCCGTAAACAGCCATTAATAAATTCTTAAAGACTAGAAAGGTGTTACTCTTGTAATTCTAAATAAACACAATATTTATCATTGCCTATGGTATATGGTGTGTCTTTAAATAAATGTCTTCTGTTTTTTTTTTCTTTATTTTTGTTCCTAAACGCAGAATTTGTTTCTTACTCCGCTTGCCTACCTCTCTTGTTTGTGAATAAATAATCACAGACAAGCTGTTGGTAAGTTGTTCTTCTCATTAACATATTTTTCCATTTCATTGACTGGCAATGACTTATTACAAACTGATTCAATTATCAATATGAATTCCTTTTTAACGCTATTATGCTACAAGTACTTCGTTCTCTTCTGTGCTGCTCTTTGCTGTTCTGTTCTAAACGAGGTCATGTTCAAACATAATTTCAACTAAACTTTACCATTTACGCTAATTAACATTAGCCAACTCAATTCAATTCAATTAAATTCTATTCAATTCAAGTCAATTCAATTCAACTGAATTCGTTTCGAATCAATTTAATTTGCATACTCAAGCTGGGTATGAGTGAGGAATTGATGAACGTTGGAATAATGAATCGTTAGAAACGTTCTCTCGAAATTATTAAAAACAGACATTTACTTTCTGCGAATTACATCCTATCCATCAGTCAATATTGTATTCAAACCACAAATGTCATGTGTTTATATGCATATGGGCTTTCATTAAATATTTAATTAATAAGCATTCAAATAATTAATTATTAACTTATGGATGATGCTCGAAAATATATTTCAATTACAAAAATATGAAGTGGAAACCAAGTGTGGTGTACATATGTACATATGTATGTAAGTAAGTATTTAGAAATGGAAGCAAATTTCTTATCCTTAAAATTTGTTTTTTTGTTTGCAACATTTTATAAGCAAATAAAACACAAACAGGTTGAATAAAAAAACTAAAATAAAAAAATAGAAGAACAGAAGACAATTAAATGTGCTCATAATTATGTTACAAAAAGAAATTTACCTTTTTGAAGTTAAAAAAAAAAAAATTATAAAAATTTGCATACTTTTTTGAGAGTGAAGTCCGCAAGAAAAAGTTTTCTTTTTTATAGTTAATTAACAAAAACAACAAAAACAACAAACAAACAAAAAACAATATTAACAACAAAAGTTGTAACAGCGTGGGGAAATAAACAAATAAAAGAGAACTAAAAGGGCTTAGAATGCCCAGAGGCTAATGGTAGTGGGTGTGGGTATGGGTGCTTGAATGACTCAATTGCTGTCTCTGTTCATTAAACATTTTTTGTTTTTGTTTTAATTTGTGCATTTAAAGCAAAACGAGAAAATAAAAAATGATTTAATAATTTCTTGTCATTATTTTGTTAAATGCATAATTTCCAGTCTTTTGTTATATTTTGTTACTTTTGTACGCTCTCTTTCTTGTATTTTCATCCTCGAGTTTTGCTGACTTTCCGCACAATTTTAAATTCTTTAGCAAAGTTGTCTCTCATTTAGCATCAAGAATCGGAGATTTATATTGTTGGTGTTGTTTCGTTGGCATTTTCTAAAAGATTATAAAGTTTTGTGCAACAACTTTTATTTGCTGGAGAATGTTAAACTTTTTAAATAGAAAAGTTAAACCTGTTAAAAGGAAACATTCTTATTAAAATATAAAATGACGACATCAACAACTACTACTTCCAGCTCCAGCATCAGCTTCGGCATCATTAGCAACATCCATCGGCATTTACATTAAAAGCAAAAACAACAACAATTTTAATGAGAATATTGCATTCTCATGATTACAAACATTATCTACAATATATTACAAAAAAAAAAGAAAAGCATAAGTACTAAAATGGAAATTGCGTGAAAATAACTTGGCTTCTAGACAAATTGCCTTTTGCCTTAAAATCTAACGAAAAAATCTTGTCTCTGAAAACCACATACAAATTAAAAACAAAAATGAATTACTATACGCGTACACTTACAGATTTGTAGACGACATTTGGATCGAATGCCAAATTTTCCAAAATTTTATTCAGTAATTCAAGTTTGGACAAAAAATTCTTTTTGAAACCAAACCGTCAATAGAAACCTATTTCATTAAACGAATATTAATTATTGGTCTCTTTCAAAATAAAAATGTTCCTTATTGTGTCCGATAGGGAAACAGAGAGAGAGAGAGAGAGAGAGAGAGAGAGAGTAACGTGAAATAAAAACAATTATTGAGTAGATAAATAAAACTGTTTTACTTCTAATAATGATATATAATAGGGTCTGAACAAAACTCATGTCTGTTCTTAAATGTTTAAATGTACAAACATACATCGTTAATATTATTATTCTACTTCTTCGTCATCATGTTTTGTATTCAATTAGACGTACGTAGATATACAGTGGTGATCACATATATCGTATGTATATATTTTTTATTTGTCACATAAAAATCAGATTTTTTTTTAAATTTGAATTTTTTTTATATAAAAAAATACTAAGTTATATACATATGTATGTACATACATGCATATTTCAAATAAATGATACTATAATGCGGCTGATTGTTTCGGCCACAATTCTAGTAACATAGCACGTTGGGGCAGCCAAAAGAAATCGCCATTTTAAAAAATGAGAATTGAGGAAAAGTTTATATGGGACTTAATATTTTACACTTTTCTTAGTTGATTACTAGGGACACGCTCTTGAGAAAAAATTTTAAAATTTATTTCCTATTCCACTAACTTTAAACGGTTACAAAATATGAATGTTATCATTATATTTATTATTTTGTTTTACGTTTAGACATACATACATATACTAGTCGTTATACTAATGCTTATTAACACTACATGAATTGAAATAACACGACAGCTATAGGAAGAATTACAAAAAAAAATAATCGGAGAAATCGAAATTGAATATTGCATGGCTTGGATGCTTTCCCGACAAGGGTCCAAAGTGTCTAGTTTCCAGCGTCAGTAATTCCATTCTATCTACGTCTGCCCACCAGAACACTTTTTTCCATATTTCAGACCTGCTTTATTAAGATTTTTGTTTTGTTTTATGCAATTAAGTCAAAATCAACACTTAATAGGCGCTATCAAGTTCATCAAGCGAAATCAAATCCATTGACAAAAATACAAATTATTTGTTATGGAAACAGTGAAACTTTTCCTTAAAAATTGTTCGTGCTATTTATTGGACGTCGCCAGCGCTACATAGTTTTGAAGTACGTAATTGAAAATTATCTGTTTGTTCTTTGTCTGAAAAGGCGCAAGAATCTCTTAAAAATATTTCATTGGTGTAGTAGAATCATTAGTTTATAATAACTTCAGGCCTAATGGTGGCGGCTACTTGCAAAATTTGCATGACAACCAAATGGTTGCACCTAAGGAAGTCAAATGTCTTTTCTTTTCAGCACTGATAAGGTGAATTTCAACGCAAGAAGTCACGAAGGTACTGATGAAACACAAAGTGATTGCGAAAATATATAAAATAATTTACCTCACAAATGTCATTTGTGTATTACAATCTTCGATAGGCTTATGATCATTTACATTGACTTAATGATTTTAATAAAAACAACATTTTTTCAATCTTTTTATTTATGCTTTTCAAACAAAACGCAAATTTGTTTGATTGATTCATAACACTAAGGCTACAACCTTTTCATTTCTTATACCTGAACCTAGCGGCTTAATTGATTCTACGACTGGTACTGGTGCATTCCAAAAAAAATGAAAAATAAAAGATGAATTAGAAAAAAGAAAATATAGCGAGAATAAGTCATTTGCAATCATAGTATTTGTTAAATTGTTATCTAAACTAAGTGTATAGGAAGTATTATTGTAAAAGGTATTGTCATGTGAAACATTTTCAAAATATTTTGGGGATTCGCAGGGTGTGCTATCATGTCGTATTATCATAATGTCCTAAATCTTTAAAATGGCTTAAACATATTTTTGTTACTTTTCAAACAAAAAGTGTCTTAGAATAATGAAACTTTCTATGTTGCTTTTTGTCGTATTAAAAAAAATATATATTTTTATATTTATATATTTATATATTTATATATTTATATATTTATATATTTATATATTTATATATTTATATATTTATATATTTATGTATTTATATATTTATATATTTATATATTTATATATTTATATATTTATATATTTATATATTTATATATTTATATATTTATATATTTATATACTTATATATTTATATATTTATATATTTATATATTTATATATTTATATATTTATATATTTATATATTTATATATTTATATATTTATATATTTATATATTTATATATTTATATATTTATATATTTATATATTTATATATTTATATATTTATATATTTATATATTTATATATTTATATATTTATATATTTATATATTTATATATTTATATATTTATATATTTATATATTTATATATTTATATATTTATATATTTATATATTTATATATTTATATATTTATATATTTATATATTTATATATTTATATATTTATATATTTATATATTTATATATTTATATATTTATATATTTATATATTTATATATTTATATATTTATATATTTATATATTTATATATTTATATATTTATATATTTATATATTTATATATTTATATATTTATATATTTATATATTTATATATTTATATATTTATATATTTATATATTTATATATTTATATATCTTCTTCCTCATCTTCATTGTTTAAAAAAAATTTGATTTTATATAAAAACAAATACAAAACGTTGATTATTTAATTGAGTTCATTATCAAAACGTCTACAGTGTACTTTTCCGCACAAGCTAGCTACTATTTTACTATTTTAGTTCTTTTTTCTTCTTAATTTTGGCATTATGAATGGTAATATATATTTTCAAAATTATTTTATATTTTAATTTACTATATCGCCATCGTATTCAATATTTATTCATTCTACTATTATAGGCCATATGATTTTATGACGCTTTGTGAATCCCCTAAATAATTTAAAAACTGTTTAGTTTTTGTTTTAAATTAAGCTTGTAATAATTATGCTTATGAAAAGTTGTAGAAATTCTCTTATGATAAGCTTATGCTAAGTATAAATAAAATGTTTTTTTTCTTTATTGGTGTTAGTAATAATTTGATATTCGTATTACTCCTAAAGTACTGAACCGATTTGATTAAAATTGGTATTGTGCACATCTGCACAGAAAAAGTTGTAAAGCCACATATGAATATAGAATGTGCGTAAAAAGGATACAAAAAAATGTGTTTGCCTATTAATTATATATTTGGAAAATTTGGAATAGATGATGCATTTAAGCCAATATAGGGTAGTTTCATCATGGTCCTATTCTACAAGACATGAACTATATTGCTACATAGAGTAGTTTTGGGACTATACTTATGTAATGCATGGATAGACTATGTAGATACAAACTTGGTCCTATGTAAAGCTGGCATGGACTATGTTACTTTAGAATAAAATTGATCGAATGTTTGTATATTCGGTTCTATTCTCGGTTTGTTTTGTACATGAAAAAATGTAAATTAAAAAAAACAAAAGAGAAGATTAAATTTAGGGATTTTGCTGATGAAAAAGATTCTTTTGTTATTCGTTACTTATTTTACAAGATAAAATAATCAATAAATTAAAACGAAAAATACTATGTATATATGAACAAATGTTTTTAGTTACTGACTTTTTTCAGAATTCATCCATGGAGTATCGACAGAGTGTATTTTCGAACCTAGTATTGGTAGTCTATAGAGTACGAGCATAAGGTAGCTTCAAAAGTAACTTCAGAAGTTTTTTTAACCTTTTCATGCATTTTTTGTTCATATATATAGAACATCACTATTTGAGAGCATATCTAAAATTAAATTTTATGTCCTTAGATTAGATTTTTACTAAATTCGCTCATTGAAAAAGTTTTTATGTTTCTTATTACAATTTTCCTTCTATCAAATCTGATGATTTTTTGATATTTATTTTGTGTTAAAATAAGCGCCTAACTTTTATATGAAAACTGAAGATAATTCAGTAAATATTTGTATCCATTTACAGTAGTTTGTAAACAAGTAAAATATAACAAAAAAAAAAAAAAAAATTAACATTTTCATCAGACGATACTTTGGGACTATAATTTATCTGTTCTATATATACAACATGGTGCATAAACGGGGTATATCCTTTTATAGTTTTTATTGCAATATTTGTCACTTTTGCATTTTTTCCAGTCCTCTGCTTACGTGTTTGAACGCTTAGTCAATTATAAAACGATAAAAGTGCTTAACAGCAATAAGAATGCAACATATACTTGAGTTTGATTAGGATGACTCTGATGCTGGAATCGAATCTGATATTATTATTGATAAAATGCATGTTTCTGATAATATTTGTGAAAAGGGTTGAGCTGCCCCATGAATAATAAAATCAGGGTTTACAGCTGAAGGAAATAGTCTATGCAAAAGTGCGCCTAATAAACACAAAATGGAGAAAACTATGAAATAATATTATGGAAGATAATGTTAATGTATATTACCTTTGAAAAACTTCAAAATACATTAAATATAATCAAAAAATATATATGAATTTATTGTCTTCTAATAAAAAACACTGGCATTTTTAATCCGCTTATGCGGCATGTTGTGTGTGTATATTTTCTGAAAACTACGCTTCGAGTGTTAATTGATCTTTTGTTTATTTTTTGTCTTATTTGACCCCAATGTAGTTCGAAACACAGTTTAAACAAATTATAGCTGCTCTAACAAAGTTTAGTGCATGAGAGGGTTAAGATTTAATGACTTGAAATAGTTACGAAACTAATCACATTTGCATAATGCATAGAGTAGTGACATAAAGTAGTTTGGATATTACACTAATGTAAGGCATGGGTGGGTAATATGGTTCTTACACAGGGCATATCAATATTAACACATTCGTGGACACTAACAATTTCAAAAAAGTGCATAGCATGACACTGAATTTGTTAAATTGTGTTTTTTTTCCCGAAATTTGATTAAAAGTATTTCGTAAGACTGTATAAATTTATTAATTAGATAATTAAATTCAAGATAAGAATTATTAATTTTTTTGAATGCTATAGCATTCACCTCATTCTGCGTTGTCATATAAATGAATGCTATAGCACTCGCGTCCACGAACGTGATAAAAGAAACAAGTTTTTTCCATACATTTGGGTTACATTTGGACTAGTCCTAGTCCGTTGTGGAGTACACTTTATGCGCATTTGTAGAGTATCCGCATCTTCTGCAGAGTATTAGATATTGTTTCTAAATATGTGACCACTATTGTATGTGTATATGCATATAGTATGTATGTATCTTTATGTTTAAAAATAATTTTCAATGTATTCGTGTGTGTATTGTAAATCGTAGATTCGTTTGGTGCCTACCAGTCTATGTTTGTGTTAGAACATACATTAGAAGGATTTTCGATATTATTCTACGAAAATTGACAAATTATTGTGCAGGGATAAATGTCATACATTTCAAAGTAGTGGTAAATTGGTATTTTGGCATGAATATGGTTGGGCATAAAATTATGGCATTAAGTAACATTGTACAAAACAATAGAGACACAGTCAGAAGAGAAAGAGATATATTATACATATTTTTATATCTATATACACACAGGTATCGCTTCTGTAACGCGATACTTATAAAACGCATTTTCGATATATCGCGATTTAAAAGAAATCGGTTTCAGTGCAACCCGGATATGATAAGATCAGTAAAAGAATCGCAGGTTCCAACAATATTTGTTTATCCAATGTCCATGCATCTAAAACGCTGACTCTATTACCGACATATGATGTTCGGATACAGTGACACAGACTAATGAATGAACAATACGGAATATACTGAAACATACTTTTGTTACAATTTATTTCAGTAGCATGTTCAAGCAAAAAGAACGCTTGAATTCAATTCGAACATTAAATTAATAATACAGTTCCATTCAAGCGTTGAAATAAAGTCCAAATTAAGACGAAAGACAAACTCAAGTCAAGCTTTAAAGTACAACCCAATTCAAGCCTATAAAAAGCAAAATAATATGTTACCAATTAAATGAATTTGGGCCACTTTCAAAATAAACGGCTCAATTATTATTATGCCCTTTCGAAAAAACTTCACATATGAATTATATTGTTTTTTTTTCTCACTTAAATTTATTTTGCAACATTTCTAATATCCAAGAGCTCTGAATTGTTATAAAAAGAACAGATTTGAAATTCAGATAAAAGAAAACATAAAAAAAAAAATCATTCACTACGTTTCATACATACATTGGTACATATTCGAAACGCACTCCTAACTTGAATTTTTCTATTTTCGCTATGTTTTATCAATGCTTTATTCAAAACAATCTCCAATTCATCTTGTTCATTTAAGTAACGGTAACTTGTATCGAATGCAAAAGCTTACGCTGTTGTTGTTTTTATAAACCATTACAGTTTCAATATTTTACTAAAAATGAAGTGCATATTTGTTTAAAGGCAATAATTTATTTTCACAATTATTACTTATTATTTCAAAAATACGTTTTGACATCGATTTTAACAAATTTTCCAGCAACTGATGATCTAACTCTTACCATACTTCCTTAATGATCAACTGGAACTCTAACACTGTTTTGTTCAAATGTAGTAAAATCGCATAAACTGTAATTTATAAAATTTGTTAATATTTTTAAGTTGTTAATGATGTACGAATCCCACGAAACAGAATTTCTCTTGAACGTTACCACCCTGTAATACGAGAAAAACCTGTATACATACTTATGTACATATATGTAGACATACTTATGTACTTCATACACTAATGTTGTTGCATCAAACATTAAAAAGCTGACAGATATTTTAACCCACACTAACATTCTATATATTGAATATATTGCAAAATAGAGACAGAGAGTGAGAGAGAGAGAGAAAGAAAGAGATTAAGATAACCAGCACGATCATTTTTGTATACATACATACATATATACATACGTATGAGTATATATGAGCATTTCCACCGAAATGTCCAACAAAAACGAAAATTGAAATTTCTTCAAATCATATCATTTTATCATATGCTCCTAGGGAAACAATAAAATTTAACCCTTTCGCTACATATAGTCATATAAAAGATAATGGGGACACTTTTATCAAAATCGTTAAAAATCCAACTTTGTTTTCATATTCAAATATTCATTAAAAATTTTTATAAACTGTTTGCTGAAATTTTGACGACGTAAAGAACCGTTATTTGACAAACAAATTTTGTACCGTTTCTCAGTTTTAGCCCATTTTTCTCTTACGTTTATAAGACAAATCGCAATGCGTCCCTATTTTTTTTTTTTCAAATGATTATATTTGTATTGAGGGTATTGTAAAACATGGTATGCTAAATTTCGAGCAATATTACATTTGCGTATATAGGGTGTTTTTAAGTTTTATGATGCAGCACATCATAATGACCCCAGGAAAGAAAGAAAAAATAATCAGATCTACATGACCACCGAATCCTAGACAGCTCCAATTATGAAGTGGCCGATACAACCTACCGGTACTTTCAGTAGCAATTCGGGGTCTATGGGGTCTCTGCCAGAACTCTTAACTTCAACCACTATAGCGCCTGACATTTCAGAAGATCCTCGAGGTTACTACTTCGTCTTGGTGGGTTCATTGACTGACTAGACCTCTGCAGATCAACCACCGGCTATAGCTCTCTCGCCTGCCTGCCTGCAAAAAGAAATCTGTCTTTATCTTCTGCAGAACATACTGCTGGTCCAGCACCTAAGATACAGATGATTTAAAATGGTAATACAAGACAGAAATATTATTGAAATGCACCTTTTTTTGTTATACATAATCTGGTAGATAATTTCATTGCATTTATTTTTTAAATATTATATCTGGTATATGTCCGCTATGGCTACGAGTTACAGGGTTCATACTATCAGTACAATTTTAGACTACTTTTTCCAATAAATCTAGTCGAATGACGCCAACGGTGGCTACAATATTGTCTTCCATTGTTTAAAAAGGTTGCTGGTTTGTCGACATAAACCAATGACTTAACATAGTAATACATGGGCGTTAAATCTAAAGAACGAGGCCGCCAGTGAATAGTATCACATCAGGAAATAAAGTTTTCATAAAATTGATTTTGCAGTAAATCGATTTTTAAGCAAGTTGTATGGTAAGTCATTGATGCTTAGCTGATTATAACTGCACGAATTGATTCATCACTAGACCGATTATGTTGACCGTAATTTGATTAATTGTTCTATGAAATGCGCGAAAAGATTTATTTTTTATTTCAAAGTAAATTTCCATAATTTCGAAGCCTCGTTCTGGCGTTAAGCGATTTCTTACTAAAAACCGTTCTAAATCCTAATAAATAAATAAATAAATAAATAAAATAAAATAAAATAAAAGAGCAAACAAATTTTATGGATCTAATGTTTAAATACAAAGTAAAAAATTAGGTTGCAAAATATCGAAAGGATTGTTTTACTTGTTCTGTGGCGATGGCGAGAAAGTCAAAGTGGCCGGCTAAATACATTGCTTCCATGATCCATTTAAATTAACGTTTGTTTATATTATTTTTCCTGCACTCCTCTTGGGAGCATAGGGCTTCCACAAAGCATTTCCATCTTTGCACGTAAGATTGTTTTGCCTTAGTTTTTGGATAATTGTGCGTCGCCATGTGTTCCTTGGTCGACCGCGGTTCCATGATACTTGAAGATTCGACTCAAGTGTCATCCTTGTTATACTACTGGGATTTTTTCTTTAAGGTATGGCCTATCCATCTCCACTTTCTTTGCTTTCTCTGCTTCAATATTGGCTTTTCGTTTGTTAAATTCCATTCCATATTATAACTGCAGACTGCAGTTACTTCGTTTGAACCGAGCATTTTGAAAAAAAAAATGGCTGGCAAATAAAGACAGACATGATTAAATTATTCTTTTGCATGAAACAAATCAAATGCTACACCTGCCGTATTCTCCGAACAATACTCATTCTGACTATTGACTGTTTCGATGGATACAATATCTTTTGGGATGTCAAATCACTTCTTTTAAAGAAATATAAAATAGACTTTAAAATAGTATTGTTTCAAAAAGCGAGAAGTTTTTCAGAAAAATAAATTAAAAAACCTGGATGGGTTAAATTGAGTTACACAGTGGGCTGCAAACACTGCTTTTGATAGGATATTGATTCATAAACTGGTACTGATTGATTCCTGATAGATTTCTTCGTTGGATAGACTAGTACCTTTCTTTTGGGATTCAGAAAGTTTTGTTTCGGAATGTATTGTCTAAGACCGTTCATGTTTCTTCCGGTGTTCCGCAGGGTAGCTATTTGGGCTCGCTGATGATGTTGAATTATTTTATAATTCCAACGATGCTTTTGGCCAGCTTTCTGCATCGGTGAATTCATGTTTTTGCTGATTGTGCAGGATAAATTTAATGAATCTCAACCGTGTAAAATGCAAGCATATGGTTTTTTCTCGCAAGAGTGTAATTCCGTTCTTGTATACAATAAATTCTTGCCCGTTAAAGACCGTTAGTACCTTTCTCGATCTGGGCATGTTGTTGGATAGGAAACTTTCATTTATTGATCATATTAATTTGATGACTAGTAAAGCTCAAGCTCTTCTGGGTTTTGTAAAAAGATAGGCTAGGAAATTCATTCGGTATCTTTATATTACGAGACAGTTGCTTATGTAGCTTACAGTGGAATTTTCTTAATGGATTTCCTTTGTATAGGGCTAAGTTGGGTCTGGGCCTTCTCACATTGGAGCATAGGCGAACAGTTTTGGGTGTTTGTTTTGTTTGGGTTTTCACTTTTAGCCTTGAGTTTTAAAATCCCTGTTAGATTTTCCCGCCACTATCGCTTCTGGCATTGGACTTCTACAGGACAAATGATGCAAATTTACATTGTAAGTTTACTGATTTTAACTATGGCATCAGTAATATTAAATGTAGTTTGCTAGCTGACATTAATTAGTCAATTTTATAGTATCTATTCGATTAACTGTTGCATGCATATTTTTTTAGCTTTAAGTATGTATGTATGTTTATCAATTGCTTTTATGTTCAGCTTGTGATTAAGTTCTGTAGCTGACTTGTGTTCTCGGTGCTATAACTTATTTGGTTGCATCTGCTACACTTCGGAATGTACAGCGTAACTGTCTCTATGACATGGAGACGATCCCTCCACGGTCGGGTGAGGTTGGGTTAGTGAGTGGTGGGACCGTTCGAGGAAAAAAGATATTTTTGCTAAGATTAACAGAAGCAGCATAAATATCATCATTGATCGAAATGTCCCATGTGATCATAATTAAAATGTAATTAAAAAAAATTAATAAATAATTTTCGAGTAAAATCAAAGCCATTTTTAAGAGACATCAATGCACAATATTCTAAAATGTACCCCATTCGGCGCTTGAATTGTTGGCTACGAACACAACTTTTCTTTTTGTCTTGTGTGTACGTTTTGAAAATGAAAAGAATTGCCCAAAATCAACCGTACTACCACTTTTTAAAATGTAATTAACGTATTGGAATCGCCCATTCATAACTCATAATAATGCAACTTAATCGTTTATTATATATTCTTTTGAAAACTATATATACTTTCTGTACTAATGTAGTCACATCTACACTATTACGTTATCCATTATTGGTCCAAAAAAAAAAAACTTGTGCTTAAAGTGATAAAAAAGAAGAGTCTATGCATCTGCCACAAATTCTGAATATCACTTTAAATTTAGTTTTCAATATAACAAAAAAGCTTTACATCCAATATTTGTCATTAATTTCCTTCTTTTCACCCGTTAACCATATAATTGTGTGTAGTGTTGTCTCAGGTGGTGCAAAATTAACTAAAGTTGTTATTATGGTTAATAAGCATATGTGTGTATTCAGTTAACTTTCATCCACTTATCCACAGTGGTTGCACATACAAATATGGAGTTGGCGGCCAAAACAACTTCCAGTAAGAATATTAACGTATAGCATTGTTCACTCCATTATTCAATTGTGAAATTATTAATTTATAAAATTGCTGCGGTTGATACCAAAATATATCTCACTAAGGCCGACAGATTTCTTAAAACTAATTTGCATCTTATTTTTGACTTAACATACTTCTTCAATAAATTCATAAATAGTTCGGATCCTATATAGGATGTGTGTAAAGACCTCTCTTAACTTAAGAAATGTGAAGAAAATTGGATAAGAAATGTGTTTGCTTGGTAACTGACACAGATTCCTGGAGGTTAGCTGACTAAAGTTGATGTCATGCCCAGGGTTTTTTGATCTTCTTTCTAAATTTGATGAAAAACCGAAAATTGCTAAGTATTCAAGTAAGTTATTAACATGTAAGTGCACGAAGGTTCGAGAAACCGGTGCTTTACACGTAGCTCAAGATTTTGGAGGTTTAACGAATGTTTTAAAAAAAGATTCTTGTTGAATTCGATGGAACTCATTTTATTTCGATTCATTTCAATACGGAGCTTTCTAGAGTTTAAAAATTTTTTATTTTTGTTTTTTGTAGTTATTTCTTTCGAAGTTATCTCATTGCAAGTAGCAAACAATATTTTGCTCTCCCTTTTGAGGTTATTCCTAAAGGGAACAGATAAAATAAAGCAAAAACAAATATTCCTTTATAAAGCTTGTTCTATCTAGAAATACCGATACAATATTTTGTGAAGAAATTGTAAATTTGATTTTTTATTTTTTGCCTATGGCAGCAGCCACTGTGCAACTGTGGAAAAAAAAACTTAAGTCTTTTAAATATATATACAGTGCTGTTCGAAACCTAAGGAACTTTTCTTGTCGAGCCAATTAGGGACTCGTATATTGCTAACTAATAGATTTTTTCAAAATAAAACATTTAATTCTTATTATCCTAGGCACCTAAATTAAAATTCTAATAACAAAATTTTAATTCCATTCTCTACCAAGTAATACAACAATAAAAACTAAATTAGATCCTTGAGTACCTGTTCGAAACTTAAGCAACTTTCAGTACTTTTTGTAACCTTTAACCTTTGTTTTTTATGGCCTCCACACACTGTTTTGGCATAGGTTTTATAAGATTTGTTAGAATTATTGTTAGTATTCATTGCCACTTTAATTTTAAGCTCTCTGTCAGCTTGTGCTTATTTTTAAAACAACGTGGTCCAACTTTGCGCTTCAAAGCTCCGAAAAGGTTCTCGGTAGGATTTAAGTCTGGTGGTTGGGATGGCCTATCCAAGATTTGAATCCCATTAGCTGATAACCATTTCTTGGTAAATTTTCACAAGCATATCCCAATACTTCGACAAGGAAAGTTGCTTAGGTTTCGAACAGCACTGTATATACATACGTATATAATATGTACATATGCGTACGTATTAGAGTGTCCCCTGAAAAATAAAAGTTGGAAATTTTTAACCGGTATCCACTAGACTTTTTTAAATTTGTTGGTCCAAGGAGCGTATAATGACACATGAGCTATAATCAAGACAAATAGAAATAAAAATATGGGATAGAGTCTCAACATTTTTAACTTTCAATTTTTAAGGGACACTCTAATATATACATATATAGAATACTAGCGAATACCCGGTGTGCTTTGCTACCCTTTCATCCTTGGAGAAAGACACTGCAGGTTCTGATTTTTAACTATATACAGTCTTCAAACAAAGACAATTAAATTTTTATATCGTATACGTATGTATATACCATGTATTCATGTTTTAACCAGTGCGATTTTAGCAATTCACGCTTTTTGGCTAATGTGGTTAAATAACGAAGCTTTAATAGGTGTCGTTCTCCGCATATACCAATTTCAATATTTGGTAGGAATGGGAGGTGCCACGCCTACTTATCTAATCTCGTACAGTTAGCGATTGATAATGCGTATTACTCACAACGTTGCTTGAGCCAAATTTAGAAACTTCTGTTGTTCTCAAGATAAACAAAAATTTGCCATGACCCTGATTTCTTTTTGGTCCAAATTGAGAGAATCTTCTTGTTACAATTTTGAAGATGTCGACAAGTAATACACAATTTGTATGGGCGTGGCACCGACCAGTTGGAATTCTTAAAATTTTTTAAGCGTACCGTTCCTTCCAGAAATACAAGTCGACACTGTGAAAATTACCAGAACATCAGTTCAGCCGTGTATCTGTCCATAAAGCATAAACAAACGAACTAATAAGCAGACATACAAACAAAAATTCTGTTGTATATATAAGATCTACGTATGTATATTATACACATATAAACACACATGGTAACATAAACATTCATACGCCAATTTATATTTTAAATACAAAAAAATCTATTTCTTATATAAATAATCCGAAAGCTGTCAATGCAAATACCAAAATTTTGTTTCTGTCATGTTGAATTAAGGAGAGAGAAAAAAAACAATGACTATGACAATGACAACAGTATAAGATATATACAAATAAAAGCATGTTTTCATAATCATATACGTACATACACATTCGTAGGTATTTACAAACCCACATTCATATTTTTGTTAGTAGGAGCAGTTTTGCTTTCTTTTTTTTTGTAAACACGACAACAATTTTGTTTGTGATTTGTGTTTTGAGGTGATAAAAGAAGAAGTGAAACCTTAAAATAAAATTAAAAATTGAAGTCGAAGACATGCAGTCATGTATGTAATAAAATTCTATTTATACAGAGAATTAAGAAAAAACCTTTGGGATGAGGTGTATGAGCTCAACTGCAATTGAAATGAGCAAAATTACTTAAAAACTTCTTAAATTGATGGCAGGAGCCAATAGATACAAAATAATGTTCACAAGTGTGTCTACTACAATCGGCAGCAAAACTTTTTACTTAATTTTCATTTAAGTGTGAACGAACGCTTTAGTATATCTTCAGCAAATATATAATTATATAAGTTATGGTACTTACAGGTTTTTATTTAAAGTTCTACGAAAAAGGACAAGAGATTTTCAAAAAATTATCCAAATTGTTTAATAATATAACAGATAATCTTCAATAATCGAAATTCATTTAAAGAGAAGCTTTACGTTACATTAAGGACTGAACATATCATATATGTATGTATGTACATAATTACATAAAACATATCTGTTAGGGAGATCGATTATTCGACTTTTTTCAAAATCCGGTTTTCGAATAATTTGAAAAGTAGCACTTAAAAAACCGGTTACCGGTTAATAATAATTCAACTAACCGGTTAACCGGTTCTTTTATTTAAATAAAATTGTTCCTAATTCTTGAAGCTCAGAGCTGGACTACGTCGTTTTAAAAATAAGCAGAAGCTGATGAAGAGCTTAGAATTAAAGTGGCAATAAATAACAATAATTCTAACAAATATCATAAAAACTATGCCAAAACGGTGTGTGGAGGCCATAAAAACAAAGTTTATTACACAAAGCTACTCAAGGAGCTAATTACGTTTTCGTTGTTTTACTTGGTATAGAATGGAGTTAAAGGTTTGTTAAAATAGTTATAATTTAGGTGCCTAAGATCACAAAAATTAAATGTTTTACTTTGAATAAATCTATGAGTAATGTACGGTTCCTTAGTTGTCTCGACAAGAAAATTTGCTTTATTAGCGACTGGTTATGTGTATTTACGCTGTGATAAACGTCACTAACTAATATATATGTAGTTCGGAACCGGCGTTTGTGAGCTTTCAATTAGTCTAGTTAATCATTCTTCATATATGAAAATCAATATTTACTTACAGACATTGAGAAAAGGTTATGTTTGCTCAAGAGTGCATATCTTTTTCACGTTCTTTGTGAGACGTTCAAGATTGTCATACACACAAAAATAATTAAATTTATACAAATAGTTAAACGATGAGCATATTTGAAATAAAAAATATATTCAAACGTATGACAATTATACATATTTAAATTAACCGGTTATTCGTGTTAAATTAACCAAATTATTCGGTATTCGAAAAATGAAGATTTTGAAAAACCCGTAGTCGACACAACCAATAAAACCGGTTGAAGCCGGTCGAATAATAACCGTTCGATCTCCCTAATATCTCTGCACCATATACAAAAAAAGTAATGTAAGTGCCCGTATGAGTAATATTTAATTTTACTTAAGCTTAACGCTTATACATACCAGTATACATCCCTTACAGTATTACCATGCATATCTAACTAAAACGAATTATCATTAATTACATATTTATTAAAATAGAAACTCTTATTGGCTTAAGCAACAAAACCAAAAATACAAAACACAACAAAATATACTTGAAATATTATAAAGCCCAAACGAAAAATTGTAAACCACAAAGCTTAACAGCAAGCCATTGTGCATAGTTAGGTCTTAAGCTTTAAGTAAATTAAACGAATTTTTTATAAAGTTTTAATGGTTTTTACGTGAAGCGAATACGTAACGATTATCACTTGATCGTTTTAAGCCTCGTACTATATATTGCAATGAAAGTAGAAGATTAAAAATAAATGATAATAAATATAAAACATAATTACATTAAATAAAATTTATGAAATCAAACGCGCAAACAAAAAAATAAAATTAAACTTAAAAACGAAATAAATATGTACGTATGCATGTATGTATATGTGTATGAACACTCAAACGAAATAAGTTTTTTTTTTCATTTTTATTTTTACGTTTAATTTTCCACATGGTCTATTAGCAATGTTTTTATTGTTGCCATGGCTGTTGTATTGCCTTGTCTCTTTCTTGTTGCTATTTTTTTTTTTTGTCAAACTTTAGCAACAATTGCCCACTTAATTTTATTGTCCTTAACTCTTGAAACGTGTATATTAAAAAACTTTTCCCACAATATTCGTTGGTTATTATTTTGTTGTTGTTACTTTTTTCACAAACGAAAGATGCTTTTCACCTTGAAAACACAACAGACCTAAAAGTACTTCTACGTATTTTAAATACAAAATAATATACGAAAACGGAAAAAGTTTTAAATTCCAAACATGCTCATTTGTTAAAACGTTATACGAATTTTTAATCATCTCAAATATCTCTCATTCGAAGTGTATGTGCAACATAAATACCAGCATTTATTAAACAATACCAATTACCAAACTTAACTTTAAATACAACAACAGCACCACCAGCAACCGTTCAAAAAAAAGTGGCAATTGTTGCCGTCAATTTTCATACAAAATCATTTTGCATTGCACATTCTCTCGTTTGTAAAATACATCTTCATCATCATTATCATTATCATCATCATCATCATCAGCATCAGCATCAGCATCATCGCAACGTGAAATCATGGCAACCATTAACAGAAAAAAAAATACAAAAGAAACCAAAAAACAAAATTAACAATAAAAACAGCAAATAAAAAAAGAAATAAATATGAAATGTAATCGACATCAGAATTTCACTTCCATACCTTTCGGTAGAATATTTGTTTTGTTTTTCATTTTTTGGCTTTTGCTTTTGTAGCTCCATTTTTCTACTGCTCTATTTTGTTGCAAATTCGAAAACTTCTTTAGTGAAAAGTGGCCGATTATTGTAAATCATTTAAACATTGCAAACTAATCAATCACCAGTTTAAATTCAAATTAAATTTATTGTGGAATTTCTCCTTTGATTGTCTTAATTGATTCCAATGCTTTTGCATTTGCTGCAAAAACACACTGAAACAAAATACGAAAGCAAAAATGCATTGATTTTTTTCTTTTTTTTCTTTTTTGACAGAATTCCTATTTGGGACTTAAACTTATTGTTTTAGATAAAATAAAATTGTATTCCTTCCAAATTTAATAATAATTTTTATCATTTGTCACTAATTTATTTTTAAAGCACATTATTCTCACAGTTGAACTACCAATTAGTTTTTATTGATTTATTGATCAAAAACACATTTCAAGTGTAGAGAAGGGTATTAAATTTTTCTTTTTTTTTTAATTTAATTTTATTTTATTTTATTAGGCGGCAATAGAATGTACATTAAAAGGAAAATAACCATTTATCCATTTCATGGAAGGTCTTTAAATAAACCACCACTGAATCTTCGTTCATATTCTTTGAAAATAAATGAAACGAAATACAATAATTGAAATAAATACAATAATATTATTGCTACTTAGGTCTGATATTAAGGATTGCCTTAAGGAAATTGAAATGAAAACAATAAAATGGAAGCTGTAAAGAAAATCGCGAAAAAAACTTCAAAGTAAATCATAAATTTTATTTTTATTTCCAACCCATAAATAGCTGAAAAAAGGAAAATCTAAGGATTCAAATCAAAATGCCATTATTTTATGATTTTTTTTTTTGCAACTACATTCTATTAAGTTAGTTTTATACATATGTATGTATGTATACTCAGTTGGTGCATAAATTTATAACGCTTTTATACATACTTAAAACTATATCTTGCTGTTTGACAAAGTGTATAAAATGCATTCGATAAAGCTCTTCCTGTTACACTCAACTGTGCTAATCGCATTTTTAGGTAATTTTTTAATAATTATTTTTTTGTTTTTTTTTGTTACTTTTGAGGCTTAGAAGTGCAATACCACTGAAGAGAAAGCTGGGAGAACGTTGTATGTGTTTGAAGATCAATGAGATTTGTTTTGCTTAACCCATCAAGGCTCAGACTACGATTCCATTGAACTATATTGATGAAACTTCCAGAAATTGGTTAAATTAGCAAAAATTAAATTTAAATGTTATTTGAAAAAAATCCGATTGGAATGGGCTGACATAGACCACGTTACGTTTAAAAATATAGAATTTCTAATACACATGTATTGTACGTCTTTTACTATTGTTTAGAGAACTAAAGTAAACTGCAATTTTCATTAATTGGGTATGACTACATATTACTTTCGATTCGCATTAAATTACTAAAAGAAATAAAACACAAAAGAGTTCATATTGGTAAGCCCCGCATTGCGTTTACATAACGTAAGTATTTTCAGCCACAAAACCCATACTAAATGAAATTAATTTTTTTTAATAAGACCAGCACCAGGGGATAACCCCTACTCATGCAGTGCATTGTGCTGGTACTACGAAAATAGGTTGTGGAAAGGAGGATAGATAGAGTACTGTCGATGGACGTTCGATTTAAATTTGCTCATGTCGTAAGTGGCAGGAAAAACATTCGCAGGAAGATTGTTCCACAAACGAATAGAGCGACCAAATAACAAATTCTCCCTATAATGCGTTGTGCGACAATCAACTACAAAGGGATGAGCTCTACGAGAAATACGAGTACTACGCAAAAATATATGATTACTAGGAATTAGTTCCTTAATTTCGTTAGAACACATTCCGTTATAGTACCGATAGAACAATGAAACACACGCCACTTTGCGACGATGTTCTAATGAATCGATAGAATTGACTACACTACCGTTATTAATAAGAACCTTCGCCCTCTCCTGTACGCGGTCGAGTAGCTCCAAAATAGACTTTGAGCACCGGCCCATACATGAGAGTTGGATCGGATATAGGTCTTGTAAATATTAAGGAGATCAAATGGAGTGAAGTAATTCTTACACCGTCTTAAGAAGCCGAAACACTTGGATTCTTCTTTCGACACTCGAAATATGTGCTTGTTCCAACGAACGGCACAATGAATCAAGAGCATCTGATTCCTCAATATCTATATGGTCCATAGATACAAATGACAATACACCACCACGTCTGTGTGTCAGAAAGCAACAAACAAAATGTTTAAACCATTACTAATATTTAATGATACATATCTTAACAGCCAAAATAATAGGACATTAATTGGTTAACAAACTTGTGATAATTTTTCGTTTTTTTTAATAATTTGTAAATATACCCGAAGAGTAATAAAAATGCATCTTTTGAAATATTTGTAACCCCTAAAATTACACGGTGCGACAAAAAAGAAAAAAATATCCGTATTTTGATATTATGGAGGCGTTTCGAAAATTCCAAAACCAGATCCTTGTTCTACTTGATAGCGCCTATCAGAAAAGTTGTATCATTTCCCAGGTATTTCAACATTGTTTTTTTTTTTTTTGGCCGCACCATTGTTTTCTATGAAAAAATCGGTAAGTCGTCAATTAGATTTTTTACCAAAATGTAAATGCCAGTTAAAGTTTAAAAAAGAGGTTAAACAGTTTAAGCGTGAGACATGGTTAAAGTGAAAATTTCGTATTTGCAACGCTGGCCTGTACATACTCGTATATGGAGTATTTAGTTAAAATTTTATTACTTAATGTTTAATTTTAGGAACTGAGAAAGACTTGACCAAATGATTTTACTCTTTCTTCGTTTAGAGTGTTTAAAATATGCAGTACTAAAGTGCGTAATATTTTAAAATTTTAAGACTTTAAGTAAAATATTAAAAATTAAAAATGAAAACATCCATAAAACATGACCTATTTTAAGCTTTTCTCCAGTATCAAGAATACAATAAAAGAACTTAACATCATATGCCTTTAAGCTTCATGCGGAGAAAATTGGCTTAGAAAATATAACAAAAAACAATGAAAATAGATGTTAAAGATTTGTTATCTTTGTAAGTTCATCTGCGTACATGAATGGAATATATGTATGTACTCGTACATAAATAAAAAATAATAAAAATACTCGAATAAGTTCAAAGAAAAATTAAAGAAGTTAAGAATTTCAAGTATTTTCTTCTTATTTTTGTTACCGAATTATGAAATAATTCGAAGAAAAACATTCTCTGTTCAAAAGAGAAGAAAAGAAACCAACGTTTTATTTCACTTTTTACATCTACTACAGAGTTTCGATAATTACATGTTGATTAAAGATCAAACAAGTTGCATCTAATTCCGTGCACGTTTATCCTTCATTTCAAATTAATCTGATAATTAATTTGTAAATAATAATGAAGTAAGGAAACTACAAAGACATTGACATATGCAATAAACTATGTAACTACGAGTACATACGAGTACATATGTGAATATTCATTGACAAATGGGTAGATACTATATAGTGTGGTATGTATATATATACCAGAGATCAGCAATGAGTATTGAAAAAGTGAGTATGTTTAAGTATGATTTCGAGTCAAAATTTATTATTTCTTATACTTATTCGTCTTCGTACTTATTACTCTCAGCATATATTCATATATAACAGCACTTATGACGTTGCTGATTTATAGTCTTCCTAACTCATTATATGAAGATGATGCAAAATGAGTATTATTCTAAAACTCATTACGAAGCTGCGTGATTGCTGAGATAGATGAGTATTACTTGAATGAGTTGAATGATTCGAATCATTATGTACTCTACGTAATGAATGAATGCTTTGAGTATTGTGTTAATTAGTACGACCTCCGATTCATACTCGTTGCCACTTATACTTATGAATCATCGTTATTGTGTGTATAAGTGATTCAGTGTAGTTGAATACATGAAATTTCATGACTGAGTATGAGTAGCAAAAAATAAAATAAAATGATTCATGGCTGGTTTCTGGCACTTATTTTTATGTAAAATGTATGTAAAATGTGTTTAAAATATTACTTAAGAGTTACCGGGCTGTTTATATTTGACTAGGCTGTATTATTCATAGTATAACGACACTTTGAAAGAGCAACAAATTATTTTTTGAAATTCTTTAAATAAATTGTTGCATATTTTATTGATTTCATCAATTTTTTGGCGTAATGGCAACCACTCGATTGAATCTCTATTGAATTTGATTACTTTTATTATTACCATTTCTATCTATTGCCCTCTTGCCATATAATGATATTTTAATCATACATATGTATGTAGTATGTATATAATTTTGTTGTTATGGTTGTTGTTTATTACATACAACAAATAAAATACATACATATGTACATACATGATAATTTAATAGCAAGCATTCTCTTTAGAAGTGTACAAGTTAAGTTATAAGCAAATATCCACAGTCATATTAAAGTGGTCCTTAAGAAAACATACATATATGGTATGTATGTACGTATGTGCACTTAATAATTTCAAATTTTGTACGTTCTAGTGTCCGGCACTTTGTTTTATATTAAAATAATGCTTTATGTTATGTAGTACTCGTCTATTACATGTATAAATTGTAATATCATAAGTATTTGATTACATTGGAACTTTTATTAGAGTAAAAGGGTTGCTTTTGAAAACTTTAGTGAAGTCATTAAAAATGGAGCAAAAAAAATCTACAAAATCTATACATAAAAATAAGTGTACACTTTGATATCACAACTAACTGTGGAAACGAGTTGACCAATTTCAACAAGAATTCCAGGGTACCTTGGGGATGGATTGTAGATGGTTTATGTGAAGTTTGTACGAAATCGGCCGAGTGGTTCCGGAGATATGGCATTTAGATTTTCCTATATATTCTTATATATGTCTTATGTGTACAATAATTGTGAGAACGGCTAGAATGGAAGTCTCTGAATTTGTTCTAAATGACTTCTTAAATAATAAAATAATAAAAAAAGTCGATATTGATATTTGCATATCTTGGGAATGTTTAGAGCTGTAGTTTCTAAATAATTTAGCGGTCAATTCAAGCCATCAGTTTTAAGTAAATATGGAATATATACATGTATATATATACGTACATTAGTTAACTGAATTAGCGTACAAATCTGATTAAACATATGCATTCATACATACATACATACATATGTGCATGCATCGATTATAAAACGATTTTGTGTAAATTTTTTTAGGTGTCGCCTTAATATATAAAAACGTATCTAATGAAATTAGTGTAAGCACATACAAAATACGTATGCACTTACCTAAAACATGAATTAACATTAAATATAATTTCATTTGATGACTAAAATATAACTTAACATGTCGTTCGTTGCATGTTGAAAGAGATAATAAGCCCTTCATCCATACAATATGATTACAAGTACGCATAATACCCTCTTTCATGTTCATATGAATAATGTTGTAAAAACAAAAAAACAAAAAAACAAAAATTACTTGTGTCTTACATAAATGCGTAAATATGTATGTATGTATGTACATATGTATGTATGTATGTATATGAAATATGTATTAATATAATGTATTGCACTTGAACAATGTTCAGTATTAAACTCAAGTCAATTGTTTAATGGCATATATAAGGTCATAAGCGACTCCTTATGTGTGTACCATATTGATATCGGACTACCATATAAAATTCACAAAAAATTGTTTTTCCTTTAAGAAATTAAAGTCAGATTATTTGATATAATAATCATTAGTTTAATTTAACAGATAAAATATTATTCTAATACCTAAAGTGAATATTAAATAAATTCTACACAAAGAGTTTAGTAAAATGTTATGATTTATGAAAATACGTACTAAACATTTTGCAGCTTTATGCTTCTACGACATTTTTATGATGAAATTTCACTTTCATTTTTTCCATAAAAGTAAATTCATACGTAAAGGTAAGATTATTAATTGAATCATTTGGAATTCATTTTCTTATTATAAAGTTCTCTATAGATTTATTTGTTCATGAGTCCATTATGCGCAAGCAGTCTTTCAAAATTGGACCTACACAGGTGAGATAAGATAGTGAAATAAAAGCGAATAAGAGAGTAATATGTTTTAAAGCTAAACAAATTAAAAATTTTTATTTATGCGAACCTAGAACGCTATATATGTATGTAAAGCAATAGCTGAAATATGTTGAATAGATATCCGTAGTGTATCTTCTGACCCATAAGCATTTCAAAGTGCTTACAAGCAGAGATCTTAAGTTAAAAATTAACCTCGAAATCATCAGTATAACATAAACTAACAATTGCTCGCCTTACTAGAATGAATCTTAAGTCGATTATTTCTAGTCCGTATAAAAATTCTGTCCAAACCTAGCTTCTAATAACCACATGTGAAAAGGCAGACTGCAAGTGGAGGGCTGAATGGCCCTGTAGGATCAAGAGGCTGATTTCGCCTGAGTACGATGTGAGGTGCATTTGATCGCTTATTGGTCATGATAGAAGGGATATGCCTAGATCGGTGGCTGTGTTAATCGGGCACTAGCCGACTGTAAGGCAT
The DNA here is from genome assembly GCA_023159175.1 of Wohlfahrtia magnifica. NCBI lineage: Eukaryota > Metazoa > Arthropoda > Insecta > Diptera > Sarcophagidae > Wohlfahrtia > Wohlfahrtia magnifica. The sequence goes on along the minus strand of JAKWBJ010000020.1, from coordinate 590,713 downwards.
TAGCACAGTTGTAAAGAAGGAAGAGACGGTTGAGCACTTCGTATGTGAATACTCGGCGCTTAGGAACCGTCACCGAAAAGTTTTCGGTAAGTCATCTCCCATATCTCAAACTGACGAAGTAGGTGCGATTTTTCAAGTATTTGCGGTAATTCCGTTTTCATAAGATAGATAAAAAGTTAACGTAATAATAATGCGAGCCGTTTTGAGCACATTTTTCATTACATTCTCACACATTTCACGCGGTATATCAATAATTTCATCACGAATATTTTGTTTGAGCTGCACTAGCGTTTCTGGTTTGCTTGCATAAACCTTGCTTTTTAGATATCCCCACAAAAAGAAGTCCGGAGCAGTCAAATGAGGCGACCGTGGAGGCCAATCAACATCACCATTCTTTGAAATAATTTGTTGCGGAAAGAGGTCTATTGTAATCCTGTAAGTAATTCTATTGCATGTGATGTATGGCTGTATGTGATGTGGCACCGTCTTGTTGAAACCACATGTTAGTCAAGCCCAAAGCATGCAGTTGTGGCGTTAAAAAGCTTTCAATCATATCACGATATCGCTCCCCTTGGACATTTACTGTTACGCCATTTTCAGTTTCAAAGAAGTAAGGTCCAATGATTCCTTCTGACCAAATCGCACACCAGACTGTCACTTTTAATGGATGTAAAGGTGACTGATAAATAATTTGAGGGTTTTTCATTGCCCGGAATTGCCCGTTGCCCGACTATTCTATTTATTCACATAACCATTCAAATAAAAATGTGCCTCGTCACTCATTATGATTTTCTCATGAAAATCGATGATTGATTTTGATAAAATGTTTTAACGCTTAAAACACGTTGGTTTACTGAATATTTTTTCATAATTAATTTGCCGCGTCTCTACTTCACGACTGCCAAACATAAACTGTCAACTATATATTAGTTCAACTATATATTAGTTGCAAGAACGAGATGATAACACATTGCATAGGCTCATTAAATCGGCAGCTGCATCAGATTTATACCTGGCCTTCTGCAAATGGTTTGGCGATAAATCTAGGGAAATCTAAATGTATTGTAATTCAGAAAAGGCTTACACAATTGATAAGTATACCTGATGTGAGCATAAATAAGCAGATAATTGAAATAGTGACATCTACTAAAAATCTTGGTGTGTATTTTAATAGAACTCTTACCTGGTCTGATCACGTCAATTATGCATGTGGACGTTCCTTCGCCATGTTAAGAACTATGTGGGCGTTTCCATACTGTACCCCAATTAAGATTAGAATTTTCCTGGCAAAGGTGTGTTTAAGAGAAGGTTAAATGTTGCCTACAATAAAATTATTCGTTATGTATATGGTTTGAACAGACGTACTTGAATATCCATGTTTTCATCCCAGCTGTATGGAATATCCTTTGATCATCTTCCCAAATTAAGAGTTTTAGTTTTGATGCACAAGGTAATGTATACGCGCCAGCCTAAACATCTTTATAATAGATTGTCTTTCGCTGAAAATTGCAGAGGTAAAAGGTTGCGGTCCTCTGGCTACAAGAGCCTAATGTTTAAATGCCATTTCTATATATTCGCAACATCTCTCTGGAACTCGATTCCTTATAGCTGTCAGGTATTAAGTAACGCACGACAATTTAAGGTACAACTTATGAAACTATTCGCTAAGTAATTAGTTGCTAAATGTCTTTATTGGATATGTATGTAAATTTAAATTAATTTTGTTTTATTTTCATGATTTCTTTTATTATATTTTTTTTGTACCATACTATGGGGCTATACAAATAAATAAATAAGTAAATAAATAGTGTTTACTAAAATGGCGGCAAAACAAAGTAGTATACCTTCCCGACTGACACCCTGTATGTGGGCTGCTAGTCCTAAAATTAGCCAATGATGTTATGTACCCATACGGGAAGTTTTTCATTAAAAATATAAAAAGTAAAGAGGACTTAACAAAAGTATATATTTTCTTAAAAAATTGTAATGGAAATCTATCTGATTGCGCTGCTTTGGTTTTGTTAGTGGGAAAGTAATGCTGAAACACAGTGCTACGACCTACCTAAGAAAAACCAGTATAAGAAAATATTAAAAAATAAAACTAAAAAGCTGGATAACTTCAACTTCACACTAATCGTGTTTTTTATTTTAATATTTTTTTGTTTCTGTAAAAAGTTTTATTATTATAATTTTATAAAAATCCAGATATAACGTCAAACATTTTTTTTGTTCCCGTTTATAAACAGTCCTCTCTAATTGAGAAAAATTATTATTTACTCTGATTTTACCGAACTTTACCCAAAAAATAAACAATAAATAAAAATGCATATGTAAACTGCAATCGAAAATTGATTTAGTTACTCAGTCTTGACACACGAAAGTACTTTCTTGAAAGTAGCAATACAATCATATACTACATACGAACAAACAAGGTATTTTGACATAGAAACTTGATGCCAACGATAGAGCATGGCTGTAGGCAAGTTTGTTATGGTTTGGAGTTGCATATCGACGACTGAGATTGGCATTTAAGTTTTTATTGATAAGAAATAAATAGAAGAGAATTGACTATATTACAAAATTGTGCAAAATGGTGTGTGTCTTGGGTAAATTTAGTAAAAAATTTAAACTGAAGGATTTTAGTGTGAAAACTGAAAATTTATCAAAGATACCGTGGAAAGATGGTTATTAAGCGAAAAACATGAAAAAATATTGAAAAAGAGACCCTATATGATTTACACAGATATGATAAGGTAGTGTTCAGGCAAAATGAAAAACTGCCTTAGAGGCTTCACATATATGAATTAACTTGAAGATAATTCGTGGCAATCTGTGAATGGGTCTTTTCGAATCTGATACATGTGCTTGACGGTCTTTGAGCAAAAGATTATATAGTTATTAAAGTTAGAAAGTAAACATTAACGTTAACATAAGTGGAAATTATTGTTTATCAAATCAATGCTACAATTTTTGTCCAGATTATGTAAAGTGCAACAAACCAACCAAACTACCAAATTGTTTTTAAACAACAAAAAACTACCAAAAGAGCAACGCTGAAACAGACATAAAGACTTGATATAAAGTCTTCAAACTTTCCACATGCTATTCTATCATTCAAAAGCACATTCATTTGAAAGAGTAACTCTACTGGAAGAGTGAACGTATTTATTATCGGACATCTTAATAAATAAGTTATCAGCGCAAGTCTTTGAACGCCGTTTTAACATTTTCGTTATAAAGATAAATTTGTGAGATGGAAACGGGTAGGAGTAAATATAGTTATTCCTTGAATTACACAATTAATTAATTCCGTGTTACTCGAAACGAATAATTCATAAAATTTTGAAAATAACAAAATATCGAAAACATTTACGTGGCGGTATTCAAATTTAATTAAATTCTTTTATTATAATGCGTGTAAGACGAACTGCGTGTTATTGGAGGATAGTCGCTATTTGTAACGGTGCTATACGCCACTTAGTGTGAATCATGTACCATTTTATTTGAAGGATGTCTGTAGTTATTATCATATTTCCCAATAACTATTTATAACGTCCGTAGGATTAAAAATAATCATATTATTGAACAGATATCACAAAGATTCTCTGGCAACGCCGGCTGGGTAAAGATAGTATTTAAATGAAGTTAATCAAATAACGATTTCTGAATCTGTTTACATAATCCCTTTATAGGTTTTAAAATTCAAACTTAAATAAAATAAATCGAACAGGCATTTACCATACTATTCGTCCTCAAAGGAAGTTACAAAAACTTTTACTTCACAGCAAATGTGTGTTCGAAATTTAAATTACAGAGAGAAATAAGCGAAAACAAAGATAGAAAACACGAAGAAAAATGTTGAAAACTATAAATCAAACGCACCACACGAAATTGCAGTATAAAAACGACCAAAAAAATAACCAAAAAAAAAAAAAAACAATAAAAAAAGAAACAAACAAAAAAACAAAGAAAAGACAAAAGAAGAATAAAAATATTAAAACGAAATTGAATTTTTGAAAAGAAAAACTACAAATAGTATAATGGAAAGATATTGCTTACGTATGTACATATGTATGAATGTATGTATAATATATACTTATATGTGTTATGTACATCTTATACTTACATATAACGAGAAAATGGACACATATGTATACATATGTACACATGTACATACAACATGAATTCATGTTCATGTGCAATTTGGTGACTATGCCAATAATCAATTTCCGTGATTTGATTTCAGAAGCAAACTTCCGATTTTTGGTTTTGGCACATTCAAAGGCAAAAATAAAATGTTCTTCTCCATATGTGAAAAGATCTAAACGAAAAAACTCAAATTGTTACTATTTTTTGTTGTCGTTTTTTCTTTTTTTCAGTAAAATGCCTCGAATGCTTTAATTTTTATCGTTTTTAAACACAAATAAGACATATGATACGAGTACATACCTCTCTCACCTATGGTTTCGCAATAAAATTATCACAAATAAAGCGGATATTAAAAGTAAATTATTTCTTAATTTTATGTTGATGCAAAATTATTCCGAAAAATGTATGTATGTATGTATGTATGGTATTTATGTATAACCGTTATATTTTTACCAATGTTTTTCAATGGCTATATATACTAATTGGACTCTATCCATCCAACTATCCCATCTGTAGTATTCAAGTTGCAATATAAAAGCTAATGTTATAGAGCTTTCTCGTCATGTTCAAGAGGCAATCAAGGGGGAGTTGTTAAACTCTCGGCCTGTCATGTGGCGAAGCACCTGATTCTTGGATCAGGTCTTGTTCTTTTAGCTGGGTACTGCAGACTTAACAAACATTTGAATAGCATAGAAGTTTTTCACGTCCAAAGTGCAGACTCTGTCAGGATAGACGTCTACAAGTATATGTTTCGGCGATTCAGTTCTTTTCCTGCCAGAATCTGCACATTGGATGTACAAATGCTCCTATTCGATTCAAATTGCATTCTATCAAGTAGAAGTTAGAGAGCTACCACTACAGCTACCAACCGATATCCTGAAATTTGGCAGAGCAAAGCAGTAGGAAGGGATATTATAGAGAGACCATGTTCTATTCGGAAAATAAACATAAACAAGATATCCTTCTTTTTAATATTGTTTCCTTTTTTTTAATTTCTGTGTGCCAAGGAAGTGACGTTCAAAGAGGAATAGAAAATAGAAATAAAGTTCAATGGTCACATTAATTTTATGGTACTTTCTGTGTATAAGTGAAACTATTAAAATATTTTCGTATAGATTTTGTATTTGTTGCCGATTTTTCATGTCCCAAATCTACTGCTTCTACTTGTCGGGGTAATAGGATTATTTGGCAGTTGTATAAGGCTTAAGAAAAGTTCATTCTTGTAAATACAGATGTATGTATGTATGTATGTATGTTTTTAAGACCAGGTGCATATTTTTATATGAAATTTGTTTGTTTCTATTTAGTCAGTACTCTCAGAAGCATAGTCTTGGAGTTCGTCTGCAGAAGTAAACATTCTATCCTATCCTATCCTATTTGTCTTGTTATTTCTTTTTTGTATTATTATTATTACAGAAGAAGAATAGCCTTTTTTCTTTGTCGATAATATTTTTAAGCAAATACATAGCAAGGGTTTACGGTGCACGTTCATGTTGTGTATGAAATTGAAGTTTGTCTTGTTATAAAATAGAAATACCTTTATATAGTATGTACCTCCTGTATATTATTAGTCACCGAGGCGTAATAAGACCAGACAGAAAGTTCACAAAAACAAAACACAAAAAAAAGGAAAAATAGAGTAAAATGTAATGAAATCAGCTTTCATTTTAGGGAAAGGTCAACAATATAATCGTGTTTCAAGATACAGGATTTGTCTAAATGGATGTTTCATCTACACATAATTTCTGCCAAATTTTCTTCTTCTTCTTTCTTTTTTGTGATAAAATCTTCTACACACATACACATAATAACCTCTTTATCTATTTGACATAAGCCAATAAAATTTAAAAGGTTATTTAAAAAAGGTGAAATATGTATTCGGAATAATACCAATTTTTAAAAGCATTTTCATTAAAGATCAAAACAGCTTGACCTTATTTAACAGTCTTTATCGAATTTGAATACATATTAAAAACAAAAGTTATAATAATAAAATAAATAAATTAAAACGAAAAAACTTTCATATTTTTATAGGTAACTGGAGTAACCCCTCCCGCGTTGCTGGTAGCCTTTGTGTTGTGTACCTAAAAAATGTATTCCTCATAAGAAAAATTTAAAAGAATACACAGTCATTTAGACCAAATTCAGAAGCTGGCATTCAAAACCATTCTTTGTATGGGAGGTGCCACAGCCATTTAGTTAATTTCACTCATATTTCGACTTCCGTTCTAAAGATATGCAAAAATCAATATTTACTTTGTATGAGAGGTGCCACTCCCACTTATCAAATTCCGTCCTCTTTTTGAGTGACCACAAAGTTATTTGAACCAAATTAAGAAACTCTTACCATTACCGTACTCTCGATATACAAAAATTATTTTTGCTTAGTATGGGTAGTGCCACACCGACTTATTAAATATCGCCCATATCTCAACTGATGATGTGGATTGACTACAAAGTTATTGACCACAAACATTGGACAACTTATTTTTATACACATATGTACATAGAAAAACAAATGTTAATCTGTTAACACTGTTAAATAAAATCGATAAAATGGCTTCTAAATTTTAATTCAAATATGATTCAACTGTAATTTTATTTCAAATTCCTTACTTGTAGTTTTCATATTTTCTATGTTATTTTCGTTATTATTACTTTTTAATAAAAAGAAAAATTCTTCCTGCTGATATTCGTTGTTTTATTTTGCTTTGCCATTTTAGTCGTTAGAATTTCATTTTTATATTGCATTGGCTAAAACACGGCGTTTTTCGCTACACCCATCTTAAATGTTATCTTAATTATATTATTTACCCTTTTTCCCAATTTTGTCTCATTTCGGTCCAACTTCAGACATTAGAGGTAACCTACAGTTAATTAAATAATTTATTTTTATACGAAAAAAGCTTTTATTCACGGCTATTGCACCGGTTCTTCAGCTGATGTAGATAGTTTACGAAGCTTTATATATAAAATTCAATATTTAGTACGAATCTCGCCTAGCTACTGACTGGTGTTGTGTATTTTTCACGACGTTGGTTGAACCTTATTTAGAAAGTTGTACTGTTAACGATGTCAAGACGTACAGAAACCAATAATTACTTTGGATGGAATTTACCGTTCCCACTGGTCCAAATCCGTTCATTTTTGACTGATGATTTATATCGACTACGAAGTCATTCAGACCAATATTCGGAACTTTAGCTTTAGCCGTTTTGAAGGTATACAAAAATTAATATTTAGTTTGTATGGTGTGGTAGGTACCACGCTCACTTGTCGAATTCGACTGATCTATTGGCTTAAGCTTTAACAGTTCTCATGATATACTAAAATCATTTTTCTTTTTTTGTATGGGAGTTTAAGTTGAACTGGCTTTAAATGAGTATCAACTACAATTTGCTTATCGTTTATATAGAACTTTTTATCAAATATTTAAAAGTGGGAACGCTGAACAGCTGGCTTTTATTTTTAAAACCTACAATGACGAGCATTTGTATTCCTGACTGGCAACATTGTTTTGATCCAAGATTTTTCTTATTAAAATTGCATCAAAGTGTATTTGAAAGCATAACTATTTCTTTAAAGTTTCCTAAACGCAAATAAGTGACACAACTGCCTAAAATCATCAGTTATTTTTCTGAAATCTTTTTCGTGACCAATATAGTCAAATTGATAATAAATCTTCATATCTGGCAGCTGTGTTTGTAATCATGTATATACATTATCTTATAAAGGGTCCGGCAAATATTTTTTATTTTTTTTAAATGCTATAAAAAAAACTACTGAATATTTTCTCAAATTTCTAGGCCATGCAGTAGCCTACACGATCGGTCCAATTTTTAGTCACATTATCGATTGTGTGTAGCTGTATTTCACCAATGGCTTGAAGAATATTATCTTTTGAAGCGTCAATTGTCTCTGGCTTGTTAGCGTAACACTTATCTTTGACGGCACCCCACAAATAATTGCCCAACGGTGTCAAATCGCAGCTCCGAGGTGGCCAAGCTCTGCGGCTGATAATGCGATCTTCAAAAACAGGGCGCAAATATCGAAATTAGATCAAAGTAGATCAAAATGAGCTTCATCTGAAAAGATGATTTTTTTTGGCAAAATCGCCATCTTCTGTAAGTCGATCGCAGGGCCATTTAGCGAAGCGAAGTTCAAGCGTATACACAACCATATTCGTTCAGCGGAAGGATAAAACTAATTATCTGTCAAATCAGACATGAGCTAAGTGTTACCATTCACGAAATAAGCACTAGTTGAAAAAAAACTTTAGATGGCGGACCCTTTAGTTTAGCTATTTGACCAAAATGTACTTGGCTTTGGCATAACGTTATATTATACTGTTAGGAAAATGAAAATACAACGCATTAGCGCTTTAGAACTGTATTGTGGGATTTTGGTATATTTTGTGTCACCCTCTCAATTTGGTAGCACTGCCAAATCAATCATTTTTACTATACATTTGAATTAACGGATATGAAAATAGAAGATGGTCGATATTTCCGGCAAGGTGAGGTAGGCTATCAGGTTTATAAAGTGAGTTTAGTTATCGTTTGACTGTCAATAAAAAAAGTTGTGTAAGAGTGGAAATAAAAGTGTTGTATAAACGAATATTAAGTGGTGTATTAAGACAAACAATATAAAAGTTATAGTGAAATAAATAGAAACTGTAGACCAACAAAAGCGTTGTTTATTTTATTTTAACGCAATCTAAACAAACTCAAACGTTTCAAAAAGGTTAAAACGTAACAATATTTATTACTGTTATGTTCGAGAGCATACATTCATACAGAATGGCTGATTTTACCCAGCAGTTAAGTATGTGTATCATAGTCCATTTCAAGACAGTAGCCAGACAAAATATTATATCGTCGCTGCAGCTACCAGTTCTTATTAGAATGCTGCCAAGGTAGAAAAAATACTTAATTTTTCTAACTTGGTATTACGTATGTTGGATTTGATGTAGTTAAGGGTATTGCAACAAATTGTCTTACATATTTCAATGGTGAGCCTTAGTCCCGTCTGTGCTACTTCACTCTTTAGAGATTTAAGTTTAGCAAACATGTAACAGCGGCTGAGTGCAAAACGGAAAATATCATCGCCAAACTCCATAGTCCCATGTGTTGGCTCTGCTAACGATTGTGTCATTTCAAACGATAACATCAAAATCTACATTCCATAGAAGCTGGGATAATATGCATCCATGTTGATGTGTGGAGAGCAGAGCTAATGACATTTCTATGATAGAAAATACAAATAATTCGTGGAAACCAATACGCAATGCTATACGTTAGGTGGGGTCGACGTGGTATAGTGGTTAGAGGGCACGCATAACAACACAAACAAGCCCCAGTAGAGAACATGACGAAAAAAAATTTAAGTATGGTTTCGAATGTTTAATAAAAGAGACTTCTACTTCCCTACAGACAACTCCAGCCAATAAATAAAAGGTGAAGCCCCCTGACCTTCCCGCACTCCTCTGGCGAATATGACAAACATCAGACGAATGATCAGAAAAACACGCCACCTACTGAGAAGAAATTACAATGTTAATGTAAAGACCACCACCAGTTAGCAGAGATCTTCACTTCACTAATCATCTGATTAGTTAATTAATCACTGAAACAAAGCAATGGATGCTTTGTTGAATAACTTACAGTCGACTTTTTCTAAAAATCGACTTTTGTTCTCTTAAATTATGCTCTATTTTTAACTATGAATTTGAGCCAATTTTTATTTATTTTGCTAATTTTATATATTTTTTGTTTTTATTAATTTTAAGCAATTTATTAAAATAAATTATATTTCATGACAAAAATGTCATATCTTACTGCTTAACAGTCAGTGTGCATTTGATTTTCTGTAATATTTTCCACACTCGTTTTCTGTAACCAACGAAGAGTGACTGTTTACCTTTTTTGATTTTAAAATCATGCCATCAAAGAATTTTACCTGCGAGAATATCACTTAAGGTTTGACAATAAAGTCAAAGTATCAATCACAGTTTGTCGTAGACACTTTCAAAAAGAAGAAAAAAACAAGTGAATTTACTTTTCTTTCCTCCTTTCTTTACCTCCTTCCAATACTTTTTTTATGTTTCAGCAAATAATACCTTTTGTCACGTCCAGCAATACACACCGGAAGGAGAAAAAACAAGCAGCTTGAAAAAAGGCAACTGAAACATAAAAACCCGTAGAGAAATGGAGTTTTTTTTCTTAAGGGTTTAAAACACAAGAGCAAATGCAAACAATTATGAAAAAAAATGTTGAAAAAACTACATAAAACGCAGACACAGTCACATATTGAAACAAATAAATCCACAAATTTCTGTAGTATTAACAATTTAAAAGATCTCAGTAATTAAAGAAAAAAATATTTTCTACGTATTGTTTTAGTAGCAGAATATCTGTTTCTCTCATTACAAATCGTTTAATAAAATTAAAAATAATACACTTCGCGTCATCAGGACGGTACCCCCCTCCCCACCTCTTTTCCCGGGGGATATCCGATCCGTTAAAACGTGGACTCAAAGCTAATAAGCTCGTCGTTGAATGGCCTAAATAGAATCAAAAACGTATGTAGATGGGTGGCTAGAAAAGTCTTTGAATCCGGAAGACAATACAACACAAAAATGGAATTAATGAAAGAAGTCATACATACTTGGTCGACCATTTCCTTCAATTATATTGAAAAATTTGACAATTTAAGTTCCAATCGACGATATTTCAAATAAAGGCGGTCCAACGCATTACTAATTATTCTTAATACAGTATTTAAAATTGAAATAAATTATATAGTTGCTTAAAATACAAATTTAATTGAAATTATCCTGAAGACCAATTTTTTTAAAGACTTTTAGTATAATTTTTGTAAAAAAGAATTGATTAAAATACTATCTTAAATGGTATAGTAGTCATGGTTGTTTTATTTTAAGGGCCATAACTCAATTGGTTCAGATGATATTTAATATTAAGCGTCAGTAAAAGGGAGGAGGGGGCGCTCTAATGATGACGTGCAGTGTATATAGGTATATATCATACATATATTGATTAGATATCTATTATAAAACCTATTGTCTAACCTGAACTTTAAACTTTTATGTTATGATTTAAAAATGTTAACATGGAGCTATCGATTGAATGAAATAAAACAAAGATCTTTAGGAAAAACTCGTGTCGCATTGTTTTTAGTTTTATTTGTAAATAAATTTTATTTTAGTTGTAGAATATCGGACATTCACTTATATAAATATGTACATACATGTATACATATGTATATACATCCGAGTACATACATATCGACAATATACATTAAGTAAAATATCCAACATTCGAGTGGAGGTGGTAGTTCAGATGTGGGTGGGTGCTAAGGTCAGAAAAAGCTGATGTAATATATTATACTATATATGTATGTACGTATGTGCAAATGTACGTGTATATTAGGAAATTATATATTGATTTTGATAAGCATTATTAAACAATAATTCATTTTGTACGTTTTATTTATTCTGTCAGTTTCGAGAGTTGTTCTCCCTTTTTCACTTGTTATTTTCTTTTGAATTATGTTTCCAACTTTCTAAACATCGATAAAATATAAAATTTTCTTTTGCTTCAAGGGGTGCATAAATGAAATGATAGAAAATAAAACTCAAAAGTAAAAAAGCAAAGGTATAAAGAAGGGGAAAAGTATGTAATGCTCTTAAGGACTGATTGCTGGGTACACTTTGCGGCAGCGGTCATTTTAAATTATTAAAGGCCTTGACAAGTCCAATGACAAATTGTCTACATTGAAATTCTTGTTAAACTAGTAATTGTCATGGGCGTCTAAAATAATAAATGCACATTCCAACAAACACTCGCAGAGAGACATTCCGAAAGCATACAAAGAGACAGGCAGCAATGAAAAGCAAAAACCAAAATACTATAAATTACCACCCTTCATCCAATTAATGTAAATTTCAAATTATGGCTTGCCAACTAAGTGACTTGAATGTATCGGTACAGTGGTATGTGATACCTATAATTCCACATAATAATTGCATAAAAATGATTAGTTTTTAAGTGATTTTTCGTTTCGTTAGACTACTGTGCAAAATCCATTATTAACGCATCTAATTATTACTTTAAATGAAAGGCAATGTGGGAAATTTAGTCGCAATTTCAACATTTATATCAACAACTACACCAGCAATAGCCCATTAGACAAACACAACATACATACATAAGCAAATATGTAGACAAACAAACACTCAGATATTCATTTACTCAGAGACATAAGCAAACATTTAGCACTGCAATTACATTCACCCCTGCATTTGTTCATTCTGTTCATATACAATATGTATGCAGTTCATAGTTAATTTTATAAATATTCTGTTATGAAAATAAATGAATGTACGATAATACTACTCGCATAGAAACGAACAAGTAAATGAATATGTGGAATAGAGATGGCCTCTTAAGAAACTCTTCTTTTTAACTCGTCCAAAATAGTCGAACAAATGAAGTAATTAAGAGCAACTCGTGTATTACTATTTGCTTGAGATTGGTACTGCTTGTTAATGTTCCCAATAATGATACTGATGAGATGAAAAGAAAAAAGAAATTAAGCGTTAATCACTTCAAGTGTGTGATTGTATAAATAATGACGACACTTGAACACATATGACGTACCTTGCGTATGCAAATTGGCATAATATTGGAGCACGGAATGTTTGTAGAGATTTAATGCTTTTTAGCAAATCGCATATATGTCACAATGCACTATTCCTGCATTATGTCAACGAACAAGTATTCATTATTATTATGAACGTGAGTATACGTTTCATTTGCAAAGACACTTAGTTTGATTTTCGATATTTTTTTTATTTTTATTTTTTTTTTTTTCTGTAATAGAATATGCTGGGAAATTACCCTCTCTCTGCCAAATATGTAAATGGTGGAAGGCAAAAGAAATAACAACTACACTGACATGCAATAGAAAATGTTGGAGAAAAGTTAAAGGAAAATTCGAAAAGTGAAGCAAGTCCATTCTTAGCCAAAATAGTATTGTACAAAACAACTGTTTAACTGTGTGTGCATGTGCGTTTGTGATACAATAATACATTTATGCCGTAGAAATGTGTGCTTGCGTGTGTTTGTATGTGAGTTTATGTAGTCTTGTGGGAAATAATTGCGGTTGAACTAATGCATGTTAAATATGCTGTTTGCAACATGTACACACACACATACAACCATACATACATATGTACATGCATTCACATATACAATTACTTTCTGTAGATCTAAGCTTAGCACTCAGCTAATGCTGCAGTGTATTGTGTGTGCTACAGTCTATTTTATATGAGATAATTAGGAAGTGTTAATTGCTTTAATTGTTTTGTTCCCGCCATTAAAAGACTGTAAAAAATACAAATAAATAAAAGCAAAGTGATGAAAACAAAACGAAAAAAAAGTAAAATAATTGTCTGCAACAAAAAAAAAAAAAACAGATAAGACATGTGCAAGGTCCATAAAATCATATTCGACTATATGGTACATATGTAACATAGATAAACTTGTACGTTAATACATACAAATACATATTCGAACTTGTATTTTGTAAGATTTTAATTCTTTTCTCTCTGTAGCAAATGTTGTTATTCGTAAAATTCCCTTCAGTTCCTTTCCAGTTTCTAAATAAAAAGGACTGTCGTACGGAATGCAAACAAGTTTATTATTTAGAGACTTAAATACTTATTGCCTTGACAATATTTAAATGAGTTCTTCTATTGATTAATTGTGTTAAGTTTTTTCATTTCAAAATTTTCGTTTATAGTAAATACTACACATATACTATAACAAACATTTTTTCACAATATTTGGATCATTTTATTTGTAGTTGATCCGTGCGAAATATGGTCATTTTTGTAACATAATATATATGATATTGGTGAGAGGACTATAATGAATGACGTTCCCTGAAATACGCCAACCGAAAGGTGAAATGAATCCGGTTTTTGTAGGTCCATTGATTGGCGATATATTGACGTTGGAGTGAACCTCTTTGTATTGCATAAGTTTTATTTGAAAACAAAATTTGTTAGCGCATTTAAACTTTGTGTGAATTAGACTAAACCGACTTACAAGCAAATATATGCATTAGAAAAGTGTCTTTCACTGATTGCCTATATTCAACTGGGCCACGCCCATATAATTTTTTTATTTATATGTGTATATCTTTAAAACGGTAATAGTAAGAGTTTCTGAATTTGGGCGGAATTGGATAAGTGAGAGTAGCACCTCCCAAACAAAGTAAATGTAAATTTTCGTATATCTAGACAACGGTTAAAACAGCAGATTCTGAACTTAATCTAAATGATTTTGTAGTCAATACAAATCATAAGTTTTAATACAAGCTTTTAAATTTTTCTTATGAGGAATACGTTTTATCGGTATACAACATAAAGGCTCACAGCAACGCGGGAAGGATTACTTTAGTTTGTTTTTAAAAGTATAAAGTGGTGTTACTATACTGTTTCGCAATCTCGACAATAGACAATCTAAGTGAACGCAGGTAAGCAGCTCGACATCAAAGCATTTTGAGTTTTTACATACGTGTGTCAATTATGAATCGCTCAGATCGAACATTTTAAAATTTTATCAATTTCAGTTCAAAATACTACAAATTTGTTTAAGAAAAAGAATAAATAAAATAAAGGCAATTATAAGAGAAAAGTGAATAAAAAATAAAAATAAATAACAAAAGTACATATAAGAAATCGATTTTTCCGCCCTGTGTGTTAATTTTTAACCTAATATGCGCCTCGAAGTCTCTGTCTTTTCTAGGTCCAAAGAGAAATCCTACTTGTTGGGTAAGAATGGATTATGAATCCAAAATTTTCCTTTTACTCCTTATTAGCACCTCAAGTTGCAGCATATGTAAATATATGTACTTTTTTACGACATATTTTTTTGTATGATAAAAAAAGTTTGCGTTAAAGAGAGGATATATTATGTTGGGAACAGTTACTAATTTTGATCGTTTTCTCCCTGTTTTAACCTTTCCGATCACTGGCGAACTCGAGATTTCATTCTTTTCTTGTAGCTTACAAGTCAGGTGCAGACACTTGTTGGTTTGTTGATTATTTTAAAATATACACTTAACATGAAAGAAATATAGCACAGATCACTTATAATGGTTTTTAAAGATCAGATGTTTTTATTCAAGAATTTTTTTTAGCAAATCAAAATCTCTAACGAAGAACTCAGTGTAGATATAAAACTAATGTATAGAATAACATACATTACATACGAGTACATTTCTTTGAATTCCTTTTACGCCCGTTCTACTCTATCGATTTTGAAAAAATATGTATGGGCTTAACGCTATTCCTATACAGACGTGCACAATATCAATTTTACTTAAGTCGGTGCAGTACTTTGGGAGTAAAACGACTATAAAAAAACAGTCTTCTTATTTAGCTACAAATAACTCAACAAAATATTTCACAAGCAAAATGTAAATGAATTGTAGAATAAGCTTATCATAAGAGATTTCCTACAACTTTTTGTAAGGATAATTGTTAAAGGCTTGTTTAAATACAAAAAACGAACAACTTTCTAATACTGTTTTAAAAATGATCCACATGACAATACCTTGTACAATAATACTTGCAGTACACTTAGTTTAGATAATAATTTAACAAATATGATTTCAAGTGGCTTATTCTCGCTATAGTTTTATGTGTTTTTTAAAATTGGCAATATTTTAAAAATATTTATTACATACGAGTACACATATATGGTATATACGAGTATGTACATATTTGTTTTTATTTTTAGAAATTCTGAACTTTTTTTCGAATTCGTATTGTATTCGTTCCCGTATTATTTTATGTATTTTATTCGTTCCATTTTTCCAGGCATTTTCTTGATATTCTTTATGAGTTCTCAACTGGACCGGAATTAGGGTTTATGCTGGAAAATCAATAGCCCGAGTTAATGTTGTGATAGCCATTCTTTATATATACGTATGTACATATTTATATTTCTAAACTTTCAAAAATATTATGAATGTACGTATACTTTTTTTCGAATTCGTATTGTATTCGTTCCCTTATTATTTTATGTATTTTATTCGTTCCATTTTTCCAGGCATTTTCTTGATATTATTTATGAGTTCTCAACTGGACCGGAATTAGGGTTTATGCTGGAAAATCAATAGCCCGAATTAATGTTGTGACAGCCATTCTTTATATATACGTATGTACATATTTATATTTCTAAACTTTCAAAAATATTATGAATGTACGTTTATTATAAGCATGATTAGAAAATTATTTTTCTCTAAGCTTATTCTATTATTAGATTTCTAAGCTTACTGTATATTATAGACAAGCAATATTATCGCAAGGGTTGAGTTTTCAGTTTTAAGCAATTTTTCATAAGCCTTTTTCAATAGTATTCACATTTTTCTAAGCTTAAGGCTAATGTTAGTAAGCTTGTTACAACTTATTTCTAAGCCGTTTTGGTTTATAACTATGTATGTACATTTTTTATTTGTGATAAAAAAATATTTTCTTTTTGATTTACCAAAAAAAAAAAAAAAAAAACAGAAAAAATCGGAAAATATTATTTTATATTCTTAGGCTTATATCAAAAATATATTTGAGATCTAGTAAAATAAAATTTTGTGTGAAACACTTAAGATGAAATGCATTTAAAACTTATTTGAAATTGTATAAATACATAAAAAATAATGTTAGATGCTAGGATGCGGTTGATTGTGTCTGCCGCTATGTACACTAGTTATAATTAAAAAACTATATTTTTTTTTCGAACGAAATAAATAAAGTCTTTAATATTTTTCTTGTAACACAGCTGGAAATATTGACAATATGAAATCGCCCTGGCATAGATTTAACTCGATTTCAAAACCCTAAGAGAAGTATATTTTCAGTTTTAATCCTTTAAATTTTCAAACTGGCTACCGCAATCGTAAATTCGTTAAGACAAGGTAGCCAAAATATTTCCTATATTGTTTAAATCAGAATTAATAGACGCCCATTTCATCATAATAATGTTTTTATCCAAAAAAGAATTTTTAATTGTCTTGAACTACTTGTGAACTACTCCATTATACTGTTTAAAATAATGGAATTATCAAGGAAGTCTGGTACAAATAAGTTCCAAGTAGGCGTTGCAATGCCCATACAAAAAAGTATAGTATAAGCTTCTTAAATAACTCCGTGATCAATACAAATTGTTAATCAAATGGTTGGAATGACTTCACAGTCAAAAAATTACGGAATTGGAAAAACTTTTAAGGTCACTAACTCTCTCCGATAATAAAGTTTCTTCGAGTAAATTTTTTTGATGTTGACAAACAACAGAACATAAAGGTTGATCTGTTTTTTTCTTTTTTTTTTTTTTTTGTTATCGATTTATATTCATATTTATTCTCTTCGCTATAAAGATGCTTTATAGAACATTGTAAATGGCTTAATACTTTTTTATTGCAACGATTAAATTGAAGTTAAATTTATTTTAATTCTGATTAGCAATGTAATACGAGTAACAATAACATTACATTGATGTCATCGATAATAAAACACGCATCCGTTAATAATCCGCATCTCAACCACAAATAAACTTACGTTAGTTACCCTCATGTGTTGTTTACCACACATAACGAAGGAAGTCTATGTATTTTGTACTTCTAAATAAATTTTTTTTTTTACTCAAATTTATTATTTATTTTTATACGAACATATTGGTGATAAATATGCTTACATATGGTATATGCTCCTCATTGACAAAAATACCCCATCGTTTGATATACATACATGTATGTATATAGGATATAAATAGCAATTAGTTTTAGAATTTTCGCTATAATGAATGATACTTTTCTATCGTTATTCTGAGAAACACTGTTTGATCTTTTTATAGGTGATGAACTCTCCCAATCTAAAGATTTACTAAAGAATGAATATGTAGTCTGAATAACTGAACCATTGGACTTCCTCACTAGTTCATTTGGGAAATTGTTACAAGAAGCAGAAAGCAAACACGCTCATTATCATGCATGTTTCCGAAAGACATACATACTTCAAGCTAACGCCGGAATACTCATCGTAATATGGGTTGGTTTTTTTTCTTTTTTTTTTTTGCCAATTTCGTTTTGAGCTGAAATATCGATCATATTTGCGAAAACATCCAACTCCAATCGATTCATTTTGTCATGTGTAAGATTTAATATTTATTAGCTGGCGAGAGCTCAATGAACATATTCACTGTGCTTTGTAGTATTACGCAATTGTCTTTTCTGCCAATGTAACAACGGAGCTTTTTTACATTCCGAAGGTTTTGGTGGGATGATTCATTTTATTCTGCGCATTGTACCGAGTTAGCCCTTTTCACATATTTTTAACCATGTTCGTATGACGAAAAAAGTATTTCAGCGTAATAATATGACGTTTCGAACGAATAAATTAAAAATGGTTAAAGAAATATCTGCAAGATTGTGGCTGAAAATTTGTGCAAGACCAGCAACAACACAACCTTTCATTTTTCTCCAAGACCATGCGATAGAAGATGTAACATGCTTTGTGTATCTGGGATGAACAATTACCACAACAAGAGGTTCAGCTCAAGACATTTGACACGTTTTGGAGCAATCTAATGGTCAACATTTAATTTCAAATTTTTCATGGTTAGCGAAGACATAAATTGTCCAAACTTCCATTTTCTACGAAAACCAAGCAATTGCTCGTCAACAGTTATACATTCAGATGGGTTGAAATAATCAGACAATAGTTCAGATCATTTGCAAGTATTCGACGGACATTTGGTAAAAAAAAAAAAATGATTTGCTATGAAAGACAAATACATAGAGTTTTCATAAGTGTTGAAAACCAAATACGAGGTCAACCAAGGTAACTTTTGAAACATGTCGTTATCAAATAATGTTTATTTCTGTGTTAAAGTGATGTTTTAGGAAAAATCAAGAAACTTTCACATTTACAGACATAATTGACTTTCTGTGGTTTTCCGCACAAGGGTGATATTAGGGTTAACAATTAACAGGCTCTACATACTGCTTTGTTTTTGCTTTATCACATTTATCAGGTGCAATGTGAAGTCTCCGGAAGTACTCCAAACCACTGCGAACTTTGTATACACTTGCATATAAAACAAAAACAGTAAACTGATCTCGACAAGTTTGCCTAGAAACCAAACTTAACCCATCATTTTCTACTTTGTGATATGAAACACAATAATATACGAGTGATGATACATATTTTTATTTTATTTTGTTAAAGATAAATTGACTATTTAGTAGATAGAAATAATGAAATAATTCATATGGTTTCATTTGTATGTTTGGATGGATATTTCTTATTAGCCAATATAACTCTTTATGTAAGTAAAGTACTTTGTCTTTTATTAACTAAAGGTTTGTCAAGTTATTATGAAAATTGTCAAGGGCTTTCTGCAACAATTTTTAATAAAATCTTAATGAAATTCTTTTTCATATCACTCAGACAAATAACTAACATTTTAACAGGATGCTTTACACATATTTTATTTAATTTAAAGTTTAAAAATAAAAGCCAAGTTCACGTTGAGTTCTCTCCAATATGGTTTTTTTCTTTTTTATTTATTTTTTTCTTTATAAATTAACTGACATTGTAGACACTGAGAGATAAATTGGTAAGAAGGTGTCAGTGCCTAAGTACTTGTGTGTGTGTGTGTGTGTGTGTGCATAACCAGGCAAAATACATAAACATAAAATATACATACATAGCGTATATTCTACAGTTGTATTCAACCATTTGAATACCTTCAGCACTTTAGCGCAAGGCAACGACGCCAGCACTATCTACAATCGACCAACTGTTCATCGCACTGTTTTATGTTTAACGTATTTAAATAGACAAATATTTACTTAACGTAACAAAATGTACAAAATGCTCATCTAAATTTTGTGGTAAGAATTTGTAGTTGCGAAATAATAACAGACTCTCAGAGTTAAAGAAACAAAATAAATTCTCACAAATGTACCCACATTCATACATACATACATACAAAATATATACGTATATACAATACTACCATACATACATACATACATCTAATGGGTGATGTACTTGATTGTAAGCCATCATAGCAAAAGCTTAAACATTGTAAATGATACCCTCAGCATATATATATATATATATAGACATACATATACATACATATACATATATATATATATATATATACATGTGTATATATGTAGGTACATGGATATTATTTACTGTGTGCGTGTGTGTATCTCAATGAGAGAGAATGCAGAGAATAAATAAAAAGAAAGTTAAATAAAAGTGTTCGAGTATATGACATGGTAAATGGTTACCTTTTATTATGTTTAGTACGTGTAGTCATTATATATATACATACATACATACATACATTTACACAGCTGTGATCAAAATAAGAGCATTTAGAGTTGCTCCTACTTTGCATTCTTTGCCTGAAAGTCACCTGGCTTTCTTCCATGAAATGGCATACAACTTTTGGGAAAACTAAATAAAAATAACAAATCTTTAGAAGTGACGACAATTTGCTTACTTGGTATTGTCAAAATCACATTACTTATCTCTAAGTTATAACTTATATTGCAGTGCGACTATTCTATTCAAGGCTGTATATATTTAACTGATTTTTTTCTTCTTCTTCTTCTTCTTTTTTATGCAAGTTAATATTAATATCCATGAGATGGAAGAAAATACATATTTTGTTGTAAAATGTGTTGGTTTCATTTTTCCTTTTATTCCACTCCGTGTTAACTTTAATTTATTTCATTTTGTTTTCATGGCACTTTAACAGTCTTTTAACCATGACATTTATTTAAATACTCAAACATAAATACATTTACACTCGCACATACACATACATATGTACATATGTATATAGAAAACACGTACTTACGCATCTGTATTCATTGAAGATCTCTTAATATATTTTTTTTAAATAACATTTTAAAAGTCTTTCATCTGCAACCAAAAACAACACAACACAATTAAATAAAACAAAACATTTTCAACAAAAACCAACAAGAAAATAAATAAAAATAGAAAAAATAAAACAAAATTTTAAATAAAAATTAAAAAACGAATGCGAAACATCAGAAGGATCATAATTCTTATTGTTTTAATTGAATATGAGTGATATCGCATTTTTGTTTGAAAAGTTAAACTTTTTTATTTCTGGTAAATGAAACAAAACTATTTCGTCAAAACTATTTCGAATATAGCAGAACAAACATGTATCAGTAACGTTAGTCCGGATTATTATTTAAATATTTTTTTGTCTTTTGTTTTTGTCTTTTGTTTTTGTTTTTGTTTTTGGAATTCCTCATAAATTAAAATATAAAAACAATATGCGTAAACAAAAGAAAAAGCCACTCACAAAAGTCCGAGTTTATTCTTTCCAAGTAACTTTATGTATTAATTGTCGGTTAGCCCAAAAAATCATTAAAAGTTTTGTGCCTCAAAAAACAACAAGAAAAAAAGAATAAGAAAAGTTTGTTGTTTCTATTTGAGCCAATAGAATGAAACTTACTGATTTGCTTGATGACTATGCTTTGACCCTAATGAACGCATATAACAACCAAAAACCAAAAATAAGTAAATACTGGCAACTTGAAAAGACGAAAATCTTTATTTGGAAATCAAATCGTTGTACACGCACACACACACACACAAGGCTTGGGCCCTATACTCTGGAATATTATGTATGATGGTGTGCTAAGGCTCAGACTCCCAAGGGGTGCGCAAATCATTGGCTTCGCAGATGATATTGCCTTGGTAATAAGGGGAAAACATCTCGACAAACTGGAAAGAGCTTGCAATGGTGCAGATGCTCTGGTCAGAAGCTGGATTGTGAGCGCAGGCCTCAAACTTGCCGATCACAAGACTGAAGTCCTGCTGGTAAGCAGTAGAAAGAAAATGGAGTTTATCACTATAACAGTTGGTGACCAGCGAATAGACTCATATTAAGGGAACACCTGAAGCATGTCGGTGGGAAATGTGAGCTCTCAGCTTGCGCGAATAATGCCCAAAACAGGAGAGGAAGCTGTTGCTAACTAGTGTTGTAAGATCGATTGCCTTATATGCGGCCCCCATATGGGCTGAGGCTATGCTTAGGAGAACATATGGAATGGGTATTGATGCAGCCTATAAAATATGTGCGCTCAGGGTCGCTTCCGGTCAATTGGAGGGCAACGCTATGGAGAGATGGCAACATGATTGGAATACCTCCTCAAAATGAAGACGGATCCACAAAAATGATACCGAGTGTAGGTGATTGGGTAGGAAGAAAACATTTACAGATAAATTTTTACCTGACACAGTTGTTAACCAGCCATGCCCTTCAGGGCATACCTTAAAAAATATGGGTCCGACAACGATGATGTGTACCCGGAATGAAACAAGATAAATGAAACCGCGATGGAAGTTTTCTTTGATTGTCTGCGGTACGAGATTCAAAAGCGCTCCTGAAACTGCAATACAATCTCGGATCGTGCCATGCAGCATTGTAAGACTGATGCTGACTTCAATTGAAAACTGGGATTTTGTGTATGCTTTCGCAAAGGAAATCTTAAGCGCACACACCCACAAATGTAAATGCACAGACATCAGTACAAACACTTAAGAACGAATTGCTTAAACTATTCAAAGAAACAGCAACAACAGCTAAGAAAAGAACGAAAATAATAAAAAAAGCAAACTTGGTCAAGAGTCAGTTGAGTTGAATTAAGTTGAGCCGTATATAGAAGTGCTGAAATAATTACAGATTCTTTTCCCCTAATCAGAGGAAAACCAAAAATATCAACACAATCAAGAACGAAAAGGGAACCTATAGCAACAATCACAAATTCCAAAATGAATAAAAACAACAACCAATTTGTGGGAGGAGAATCCTAATTGATAAGTCCAGCAATAATTAAAGCCTGATAATGACTGACCCCTCGTAGTCAACTCTCAATAAGCAACACAATCTAATGACTTACAAGCAGCAATAACGAATCTAAAGGGGGTGATACATTGGCAAACATTTGTTTACTTTTTCTTGAACGTAACAATATATACACACATACATACATACATTTATTTATATATATAAGATGAACAAATGTCTACACATACCACCTTGATCAAAAAGTTCCCGGAAACCCTGTGTGCCGGTCCCATCCTTCCGATTTGGGTCTTTCTTTTTGTTAAGTTGGAACATCTGTTGTTGATACTCCCGCTAAATCTTTGCGTCATAGCTTAACATCTGCAAAAGCTACGCAGCCTAGAGTACATCTATCTCTATGGGTGTTGCGACTTAATGGTGCGCGTTCGTTGGAGATGTTAGAAAAGTCTTTCGGCAACGATTCACTCCAGTAAACAGTCGTTTACCAGTGGCACGAGTGGTTTAAAAGTGGTCGTGACTCAATCGAAGATCATCGACATCGAAAAAAGACGAATACATGGGTAAAGTAAAAGAAATGTTCGTCAATAACCGCAAGTTAACCATCAAAGGGATAGCGGAGGACTTCAGCATTTCCTATAGATCCGTCCAAAACATTTTGGTTAATGATTTTGGTTTCCGTCGTGTAGCAGCAAAATTGGTGCCAAAAAATCTCAATTTCATGCTAAAAATAGACCGTGTTGAAGTCGCAAGAGATAT
The DNA here is from genome assembly GCA_023159175.1 of Wohlfahrtia magnifica. NCBI lineage: Eukaryota > Metazoa > Arthropoda > Insecta > Diptera > Sarcophagidae > Wohlfahrtia > Wohlfahrtia magnifica. The sequence goes on along the minus strand of JAKWBJ010000020.1, from coordinate 566,855 downwards.
GATTTGCGAGGCTGATTCCGATCCCACATCCATCGAAAGCAACTTTACTGGAGACGAGACGTAGATTTATGAATACGACACACAATCCAGACATCAGGCAAGTGAAAGGCGTTCACCAAATGAGCCGAAACCAAAAAACAAACACGTCGTTTTTATTCGGAAAAAAGCAATGCTCACTGTTTTCGTGGATTACAACGACGTAGTGGCCGAAAGGGACCAAAATTGTGGATAAAAAACTCGTAGATTTTGCACCATGATAACGTTCCGTTGCACACTGCCATCATTACTCAAAAATTTTTGACGAAAAATTCAACAAATTCCATCCAACAGACACCGAGTTCACCTGATTTGGCTCCCTGTGACTTCTTTCTGAATAGTCGAGTTAAAAAACTATTAAGGGGAACACGTTTAAGCAGCGGAGAGGAAATAATAGTAAACTCGCAGGAAGCACTGATGGACATACGAAAAACGAAAACCGAATATAAAAAATGCATCGAGGATTGTATCAAGCGCTGGCACAAGTGTGTTGCAGTCGATGGGGATTACTTTGAAGGGGCCAAACTAGATTTAGATGAATAAACTTGTATTTTTAATTTTCTGAAAAAATTCCGGGAACTTTTTGATCAAGCGGATAAATACTGTGTCAGTAACATAACATGGGTTTCTGGATATAAAGTGTTACCAGAATAACAACATTTATCGCTTCTTGTTAGAATTTGGAGTATTCTTTGATAATTCTTTTTGAAAAAACACATAAGCTTGTTTGGCGGATGATAGTGAAGTGAAAAAAAATTAGCATATCCGTGGAAGCATGGTGATGAAACATCTCCAGTTTTTATTTGTTATTTTGTGCCATTGCATGGCATTCAAGTAAATACATACTTATACTTATACATACAATTACCATACAAGCCGTTAGCGATAACTTGAACGGAACTTTAAGCGGCAAGATTTCAGTTTCCGATTTGGAATTGCCTACTTTGTCAACCATCGTTCTTTCTTATGTTCCCGTCAAGTCGGAGTAGCAAAGGAAATACTATAAACTCAAAAACAAAAAAAAACTACACGTTTTACTCATCACAAACCAATAAGAGCACGGTAGACTGACCAGAAGCCCAACAGACATTAACTCTGTTGTGAACGCCTACAGGCTCATGCAGAAACATCATGTAGTCCATAGCAGCCTTCGGCCTATTACTTGCTTTGGTAAAGCTGCGAGTTTAGGATAAAACAATGTTTGAAACAAGTTCACACATCATGGGAAATCTTCTTATGGGTGCAAAGTGTGCTGCATAGATTTTAAATAATGGCATTCAAACGACGACGTTTCTCCAAATAGATATTCTTGGATGGATTATATGGAGCGGATCAAAGGTTATTATTTTAATTTTCGAAACTGTAATGAAAATTTTACTCATCCTACACGGGATTCAAAACTAAGCCAGAAGCTTATGTAAGCAAGCACTTGAATTATTATACCACCTCCTTGTTCTTGTTCTTGTTGTTGTTGGTGAAATATGTATATCCTTGCTCTGTATTTTGGTCTAAAAATTAATGACACCGTCCTTAAGAAGGCAAATAATGTTTACTAATGAATATACAATAAAAAAATATTTATTTAATAGTTATGCTACTCTGTTACTTTTTGCCATAATGCTTTGCAAAACAATACTGTTTACACAACATAATAAAACCGACTACGTTTTATTCACCATACTATTGGGTGCACCTTGTTACTGTTAAACCATCCACTAGGCTCGAGATATTTTATTAAATACATCAACATTTTACGAAATACAAATTTCATATAATTTTTTGCAATTTTTAATCAAATCCAAATCAAATTTGACACCTCTGCGCTAGAATGTGAGCTTATTTTCTGATCAAAAATAATTCGTTTGTGGGGAGAAAATTGTCCCTAGCCGCGACTCCTTTTGATGAACAGTTTACGAGTTGTTTTTGTTGTTAGTTTAGAGTCAAGGGGTCGAACCCTTTTCTAATAGTGCTTAATACTCACATTTTAAACGTCTATATGATTAAGTTGCAATTCATATACTATTTGTTGTTGTATTTGGAATCAAACTCCTTTTTACCATTAGCGCGAATCATTTTCGATTCCTTTATTAACCTCTATGTGTGTGACATAAAGAACACCTTTAACAGGATGACACGTTACGAAATCTGTATGCTAAAATTAGGAAAATGTTTTTGTTCAGTACAACATAAATTCGAATACGGAGATTAAGTAACTGGATATGTACCACCGTATAAATCTAATGCATAGCTAGAGGGATGTATAGAATCTTATGAGGACTCATACGATTCTGATGATCATGAAGAGCATGAAATTGGTAATCAACATTGTGGTAAGGGTGGAACGCATTGGCGCCTTAAACCATATCCAAAGTCCCAAACTTTAAGTGGATATAGAGTATTTTACGCCAACGTTGTAGACCTGCGCCTACCTTAAATATAAAACTATTTCATGCAGCAATTTCCTGTGATAGATTAAGAGTACTTTAACGCTTTATTCGCTTTGATAACGAACAAACTTAAGTAAGGTGTGCTGAAATTGGCTCACACAATACACGTTATCGAACCAGAAAAGTTTTGGCATTAAAACATTTTGAGCGTATGACTTTAGAAATTCGTACCCTCTCAAAAGCCAAATTTATACGGATAAGCTAAATGATGGTGACTGCTAATAAAAAAAAAAATTACAAAAACTCTGGCAAAAATATATTCACAGACAATTTTTTCACTTCTCTGCAACTTGCCCATACATTAAGTTCATGGAACCTTACACTGGTGGGAAGAGTGAGACATCAAATAGGCTGCCTCATAAAGATAGGTAAGCATTAACATGTTTATCTATTTTTTGTTAAACTATAAAGCAAAATTTACACACACAATTTAAAATTTTTTCATATATATTGTATAGTGGTAGCCGGGTACTCTGTTACACATATAAGGGTTAATCGTGAAAGTGATTAATCAGCCTTTAATCACCAAAGGACTCGCAAATGACTCAGTAAGGTGATTTGTCGAAAAACAATCTTCCAATTGCATTGAAAACATGCTTAAGAGGCAAATAAATATTTTGTCCCAGCAAACTGTCTTATGTCATATCTGTAACGTTGATTAATGAAAGAGATAATTTTGAAGTGAACCCATGCGTGAATATACTTAAAACTTCTCTTTTAAATGTATTCTGCTTAAAATACTTTAAATTTTTCTTATTTTCGTTTTTTCCAAAAATAAGTTGAGAGTAATTAATGAAAAAAAAGTGTCATCATATCTTGACGTTCAAGGGAACACAGTGAACAGAATCAATTAGAATCGGCATAAATTATTTTGGGTGTAGGTAGGTGGGTTATAGATTAACTGTTTTTGTATTGACGCATAAGTTCAGTATGACTTACATGGCGAAAGTCAAAAATGATTACTCGTACTTCTTAAAATAAATTTTCGATAAATATATCTTAACGTATACGTAGTTAAGACAAAATGGAAAACTTTGCTTAGTTAAAAAGAAAAAAATTAATAATGAAAATAAACAAAATTTACCCAATATTTCCTAATATTATTCTTAAAGAAAGAGAAAAATTAATGATTAAGAAAGTTATGCTATTAAATTCATGTATGTATGTGTGTATGTTTGCATGTATACGTGTACTTTAGGATTTTTATATATTTGTTTTCATATTTGAAATTCTTTTAAAACTTGTCATTTTAAATTTTTCTCGTAATTCTATATGATACTTCAACAAGCGACTCTGATTCAAGTAAAATCTCTTTCTTTTCGATTTATTATGAACAATAAGTGTTCGACGTTTTGCAGCGTATAAATATTGAATTACAAGAACTTTGAATGAAAAATAAAAAACAAAAAAAAAACAAAAAAAATCCAACTTTTTTAACACGAAAAATATTCTCACCTTTCAGAAGGCAATCGCAACACAATATAAGCGTTCAGACATACACACTCTTTAACGAAATACTGTGCCTGCAATGGTTTTTTGCAGCCAACACCTACATAAGTATTTACACATATTTCTCTGTGTATGTATGTGAGCACACGTAGTGCACATATGTTTGTATTTTATATAACTTAACTTACTAACACATACGAGTGCTAGGGAAACACTACAATGAAGTAATTAAAATTTTATGCCAACATTACTTTATACCACCATTTCAAACTAATTAAGCCCGTTTTTGATCAGATGCGAACAGAGTGAGAGAGAAAAAAAAGAATAAGACTGACAGCATAAGAAACATAAAAAAGTTGATAATTGAATTGAAACGACTAAGACACGGCATCTTAAGCAAGGCACTAATTTAAACATCGCAAAAACAAAAATTTAAGAACGAAAACAAACAAATAAATTGAACAGTTTCGAGCAAAATATGAGTAACGATTGGAATATTAATTTAAAATTTTCACATTTTTTCATATACACACATATTCTCACCTACACATACATATGTATGTATAGACAAATATATGCTTTTACTCTAACGAATGTTTATTTAATTGTTTTTTCTTTTTTAAATTCTAATTTCAAGTAATTATGTTCACAAATGTTTTGCAAGTTGTTTAACATGAATGCAGGGTATGTGTCTTTAGAGCAGGGGCATAGCAATCTATGGGATAACACCCAGAATAGTATTCCAACCAGCAGGCAAGCTACCAGATAGATAGATAATCAGTTATACTGACACGTAAGAGCAGTAGGGATGCAACATCGTTCATAAAAACATCAATGTTTTCATGACAAACATTTTCGTTAATAAAACCGATATTTTATTTATCTATCATTTCATAACTAAATATAAAAACAGAAGCAATGCAACGGTGAAAAATATTAACACCATAAAAACAAATACACGGTGGCTAACACCATCGTGACAAACGCTGACAATGGTAAACTATTAATGACACACGATGAACTTTCTTTGGTGTTATACATGACTTTAAATAATTGTCCGAATTGTTCATAGATGATAAAGGTTGATTTTATCTTGCAGGCATGTGTGTATTAGTAAGTCCTAACGGTATAGTAGACAAAATTCTGCATCGTTATGCATGTAATCGACTCATATAAAATACGCAGCAAACAATGTCGCTAAATTTCAGAGTCCATTACTATAGTGACATTCAATGACGTTGCCATACATATATATACCTTTGTTTGTGTCATTATCACAAGGATTCACTATTTTATACAAATTTTGCTCTTGATACTGATTAGGTGTATAGTATGGTTGAACTAAACAATGAAAAAAATCTATTAAAATAAAGAGGAGCGCCCAAATAACGATTTTGATGTTTTTCAATTTGGACGTCAATGTATTGTCGGTATATCGGCCATCAAGTGATCAACGTTTTCAAACATCAATACATCGTTTGCATCCCTACCCAACAGATCGTTTTACAAGCAAAATGTAAATGAATTGTAGAACAAGTTTATCATAAGACATTGCCTACAACTTTATGTACGCACACTTATCATAAGCTTATTTAAATACAAAAGGTGAACAAATACTGTTTTAAAACTGCTTCACTTGACAACACAAATAAGACTGTATACGACTTATTCTCGCTATAGTTTTGTGTTTTTGAAAAAAAAAAATATTATATATTGTTTTTGTTTTTCCTTTAGAAATTTAGTTCCATTCATATTTTATTTGTTCCCGTAATTTCAACATGTTCCCCAAAGAATAATGGCATTTTTCCCAGGCATTTTTTTTCTTTTGCTAAAAAAGTTCTCAATTGGAACGGGATTGGGATTTTATGCTGTCCAATCAATAGGTAAAATTTGTTGTTGTGACAGCTATTCTTTACATACATACATATATATATTTAGATATGTACATATACATATATATACTTAGATGTGTATATTATAAAGCTTACAAAAATATTACGAATTTAAGGTTATTATAAGCATGGTTAGAACTCTATTTTTCTGTAAGCTTCTTCCATAATTCGATTTTTAAGCTTTTCATATATTACAATTATATACAAGTAATACTATCGCAAGGGTTCAGTTTTCATTAATAAACAATTTTTAATAAGCCTCTTACAATAGTATTCACAACACTATTCTCAGCTTAAGGCTTATGTTAGTAAGCTTGATACAAGTCGATTGAGCGTAGAAAGGTATTCAGTTCTTTTTTTGTTTTTGTTTTTTGTTCAAGGAAATGCTTAAACTTACCAATCATACCAAAATCTAATGGCGACTACACATTTTTGATGCCACTTAAAATGCTAAAAACAAAAAAAAATTAAACTTTTAAACAAAGCCTTACGGCTCCCTGTATTGTAGGTGTGTACGATTGTCAGTGAATGAATAAATATAAAAGGATAAGTAGCCTAACAGTTCCAACGTCGTGTGTCTATTACCAGATTTTAGGCAACCATCATTCATTGACACAAGTTGCATCCAGCGGCATGCGTGTGTGTTACTCTCTTTGTGCGGACCACTGCTCTATCTGTATGTATGTAAAAAAATTTTTAACATATTTCAACTACTCCGTAAAGTAGGTACCATTCAATATTCTCTTATAGAAATTGGATATGTATGCCGTTGGAAAAATAACGTTAATGTGTATGTTGAATTTCCAATTGGGTATGCAATGAAATATTCAAATAAGTATGCAAGTAAATAGTATTAGATTTCCTACTGGGTATAAAGCAAAATATCAATCATTACTTATGTATATTAAACCGCTAATTGCGACACCCATTTAAAAACTATATAAAAAAAAGATAGATTTGTTTTACCAAACATGTATTAAATCTAGTCATTAGTATTGAATACATATGTAACAACAACAAATAAGATCAAACGCTTATCAACATATTAATTTAAAATCCATTTATCAAAAACATAAATTTGCATACTTACAATCTCCAAAGCATTTTTTACTTTCGTTTTGTAACTCAATTTTCGTTCCCTAAGAGGTTCTTGAATAAAGAAGTTTATAAGAAATCGAAATTGTGTTTTTCAATAAAAGAAGGTAATTTGTTAAGTCTCAAGTTACTTAAAATTATTAAATCAAAGAAATAGGACAAGAAAAAGCTCTTGTTCTTAACAGGGTAATTACACAATATTAGTAAATAAAATAAATAAATTTTCTACTTATTCATGAGAAAATTTCATCCTCTATTCGCCTAAAAATAAATACTTATGTGTTTCTATGTATGTATGTATGTGTGTATGTTTGAAGTTTATTACAGATAAACGGCTGAAGCGATTGGTATATGTTTCTCTCTGTATATCTGGAAGGTACTACAGGCTATATATTTCAAGTATTTCAACTGCTCGGTGATGGTGCCACGCCCTTACTAAGTAGATATATTTTTGTCTATATCTTCAAAATGGTATGCGCAAGAGTCCCTGAAATTTATCCAAGTAGCTTCGTAGTCAATATAAGTCATCAGAAAGTGGAAGATATTACCTTTTGTCTATTGTGCGAACGATATTTGTAGAAATATCTCAAAGTGGTACGAACAACTTCGTGGACAAACACATCATCAGTTAAAAACTGGGCGAGATTAGGTAAGTAGGGCGTAACGACTCTCATTTATGCTAAATGTGGAATTTTCTATAGGTGGAGAGCGGTAACAGGTAAAGCTTTATTACCTATCCATATCAGCCAAAAATGATCAGAGATTGGATAAAGTGGTATTGCACAGCGCATACTGGGTAAAAGCTATCTATACATATATACAATATATGCATATGTATATGCATATATAGGGACGTATTCATAACAAAAAACTAGCAACTGTGTAGTATAATTTTTAATACACATTAGTATGATTTCTAATACACTTGCTGCTGTTTGCTAAGTTCAGATCAACAATCTATAAACACTGACTATGTCGATTTGTGACAAATTTGTGTCATAGCAGCATGTGTACTAAAAATCATTTTCATGTCAGACATTTGCTAGATTTTCATTATGAATACGGCCATTATAATATAAATTGAATGTGTTTTTGTTTGAAGTCTGTACACAGAGTTTTTCTGGAAGGAACTGTAGGATATCTTAAATGCTTAGACTTGGACCGGAAGTGAATAAAATATTGAAAAAAAAGTAAAACATTATAACTCGAATAATGCTGAGGATAGGGTTAGAGAAGCCTTGCCAAAATATGAGTTTAATATTCAAGTCTCAATCCATATTCCATATAATCTTTTAAACTGATTCTAAAGTTAAATATTTGCTCATGTACATAATTAAAGAATCTGTTTAAACTTTAAAGAAAATCAACCATTTAACATAACAACAAAAACAATTACATTACATTGCTAAAGTGTTAAAAACATTCAAGACCGTGTTAGATAAGTTTAAAAAAAAATAAAAACTAAGAAATAAAAACGGACAAAAAAAACTTGGCGAGTTTTTTTGGCGTCACGACAATGTGGTTTTGCAAAGTGAGCTTAACAAACTCAACTAAAGTTTTCCAACAAATAAGTGTTGCAGAATATATTTTTTATTTTTTTTACTTCTGATCTAAACTTCTGATGTAACACACTCTGTCTAAATAATCTTATTTCCAAAAACAAACTGAATTATTTTATTTAACCAAATGACAATAAGTTGCTTCTGTTAAAGCAACAAAATTTTGTTTTTTTTTTCTTTTTTTTGGTGTATTTTCGATTAAATAAGAAAACATGATTGTATGGAAATATTTAAAACTTAAATTGGATTATCAATCGTTGAGTAGTTATAATAAATACATTTTTTTTGTAAGAATATCATAATGAACATCACATAAGACGTATAATATGACAGTTTGTCAGACCTCTTAAGACCAACGTCTGATTAATGATCTCCTCCAACTAAATAGAGCAGCTTAGGAGACGGGAAAAAAAGTACTTTTATCATCATGTTGATGGGACCATAAGTAGACCTAAATGTAGGACAATTTACGGTAGGATTGGTTTTAGGAGGGTTGATGATTTCCTGATGGACTCTGCAATCAGGTTCTTGGAGCGATCATCTTCTCTGCGATCGGCTCTTGTCGCCAGTGGACCTCTTGTATCCCTCAATATATGAGGATAAATACATTAGATATTAAACAAAGAAAAAACAAAGTTGAGAAACCTGGGAGATGATAATATATTTCTGATAGCCGCTATCGAGTGCAACAAGAATCTTATTTTGAAATTTTCGAAACACTCCCAAAATCTTGAGTTACGGGTAAAAATCCAGCTTTTCGTACCTTTCCACCCTTATAAGCTAAAAACTAAGTTAAACATAACCAGTTTTTAAGCTTCTCAGCAGATATGAAAGGAAGAGAAACAGACCTTTCAAATAATATACATAAAGCATTTCAGTAACATTGAGCAATATGTGTGTATTTATCTGAAAAACATATTGATCCTCTTGCGTATGTTACAAAAACCAACTTTTACAGGAGAGCGTTTTTTCTAAATTTCTTCGTTTTGGCTGATTACATCAATACCAAATTTTAATTCGGGTAGAGTAACCGATTTGTTAACATAAATTACAAACCTTCTTGTATATTCAGAAATATTTAGTTTTTTGGAAACATGTGATATTTTTCCAACAAAGTTTTATTCGTGTTTTTGTTAAGTGAGGTACTTACGATAATTAAACTAAAGAGAAAAACTGATTAAAAACGATCTATGTTCGGAATGTACTGGCATCGTAGTATGGATCGGAAGTAAAAAAGTAACCTTAATTCTATCGACAATGTAGAAAAGCTTTAAAAGTGTAAAACATGGTTATTACTGCCTTGTTATGGTTCTGACCGACACAATACCCACCAACGCATTTCTCATTCAATTTAATTTTTTTTTATATAAGACCAGCACCCAGGGGATGGCCCCTACTCATGCAGTGCATTGTGCTGATACTGGGCAAATAGAAAATAAATTTACTCATGTCGGAAGTGGCAGGAAATACTTCCGTTGGAAGATTATTCCACAACCGAACAGTGCGACCAAAAAACGAATTCTCGTTATAATGCGTTGTGCGATTTACTGGACAATACGAGTACTACTTAAAAATATACGATTTTTAGGAATTAATTTCTTAATTTCGTTAGAACACATTCCGTTATAGTACCGATAGAACAATGAAACACACGCCACATTGCGACGGTACTCCAATGAATCGATAGAGTTGGCTACCCTACCGTCATTGATGAGCATCTTCGCCCTCTCCTGTACGCGGTCGAGAAGCTTCAAAATAGACTTTGAAGCACCGGCCCATACATGAGAGTTGTATTCCATTTTGGGTCGGATATAGGTCTCGTAAATATTAAGCAGATCAGATGGAGTGAAGTATTTCTCGCACCGTCTTAAAAACCAAGGCATTTGAATGCTTCTTTCGACACTTGAAATATGTGATCATTTCAACGAACGTCACAGTGAATTCTCAAGCTCAGAACATCAAGAGCAGCTGATTCCTCAATATCCACACTACCCATTGATTACGTCTGTGTGTTAAAAAAACAATATTGAGGCTTACGTGCTTTAAAATCGACAGTGTTCCCAACCTCCAAAAGGCTCAGTCTACGATCAAAAGAATGTGAGTGACAAATGTTGCTGTCATCCGCAAAAGAGTAGATAGGATTCGAAGTAAGAAGAAGAAAGTCGTTAAGAAATATTAGAAAAAGAGTAGGAGAAAGAACAGAGCCTTGTGGTAGGTACCACTGAGTTTACCCTGAAATCATCGGATGAGACCCCATCTATAACTACTCTTATAGAGCGATCTCTGAGAAAAATCGAGAGAAGTGACTACCGACACCAAAAGCATTAAGTTTCAAAATGAGAGCCTATTGCCAAACTCTATCAAACGCCTTTGAGATATCCAGAACCACAACCTTACTCTCGCCAAAACCATGAATGGACTTGTTCCACTTCTCCGAGAACAACGCCAGCAAGTCACCAGTAGAACGGCCCTTTCGGAAACCGTACTGACAATCGCTAAGTAAATCGTTAGACTCCAGATATCCCACAAGGTGGTGATTAATCATACTCTTCATAGCCTTGGAGAGTGCGCAACAAACTGCTATTGGACGGTAGTTCTCAAGGTTACTAGTCTTACCCTCTTTGGGGATTGGCATTACATTAGCAATCTTCCAGTAACATGGAAAAAACTGGCGCGATATGACGCACTGAAAAAGTGTGCTAATGAACTCGCAAGCGTCGAAGAGCACTGCTTCAGGACCATTGCTGGTATGCCATCTGGCCCAGAACACTTGTTAACGTTGAGATTTGCAAGGATCCTTTTTACACCACGGGCTCGAAAGAATATATTAGGCATAGTTACTGATACTCTTTCAAGTTCGAGCAGTGGTTGAACGCTCTCCGGCAAGTGAGAATTACTTGCAAACATATCGGCCAAAAGGTTTGCCTTTTCAACCGGGTTCGTGAATGTGTGGTCATTCTTTATAAGAGCAGGAACCGGACTAGCGTTGCTCCTCAGCCTTTTACCGAATGACCAAAAGTTTTTACTTCCCCGCGAAAAGTAAGAACTTTAGCACGAAGGCGCTGCGCGTGTAAAGCCTTTCCGCGTCTAAGTACTGCGGCACATGAAGATCTCGCCTGTTTGCGAAGCAAATCAGTATGGGCACATTTAGTATTGTGCCAATTCCTGAACGCTTCCGCTCTGGATCTGACTGCCAATTTACACGTTAGACTAAGCCAAGATTTGTTTCTGTGTTTAATCGAAAGCTTTTTGGATGTGATGAAAATATCCATCCCTAGCCTTATTATATTCACTACCATTTCTGCCGTGGCATCGACGTTTGGGTCAAGGAAACAAAGTTTCCAATTAAAATGCCCAAAAAATATCCTCGTAGTTAAAAATAGAGCATTCCGTAGCCATAGGTGGAACCTTGCGAAGATTGGTGGACGAGAATGAGGCAGAAACTGTGCAATGATCCGAATTTCCGAGAGTTGCAAGAACCTCAACTACATACTTTTCAGGATGTGTAGTGAGGAAAAGGTTGAGGGTATTGATCTGGTGCCCATCTACACACGATATATGTGTAGGTTCATTCACTAATTGCGCAAGGTGATTGTGCGCGGCAAATAACTCAACGTATTGGCCTTCTGCAATCAACATTGAAATCATAAACGCAATATCAGTTTTGGTATTTTATGTTATAGCGGATAAAAACATGAATAGACAGTGCAATCTGCATCAATGTAATCTCGAAATATCAAAATATTTTGATATTGATGAAATCTCGAATGCAAACCGAAATTAGATCGTAAACACGAATACACACGACGATATCTGCAATTAAATTTTGTTTATTATCCGTTTATTAGCCGTTTCTTTACGATCTATGATTAGCAATTACTTTTGAAGGGCTGAACGTACTTTATTAGACCTACGCTTGTTCTAAAATTATAACAGGCACGGAGTGTTCAAGACCATTTGCATATTAAAACTTGCGCATAAAAAGTTTGGTTTTTTCTTGACTTATGCTGGTCTTTCGAAAATACGGTTTACACTTATCTTTGTCTCTAATGTGCGTTATACATTCTCCAGTATTGATGAATTGCTTTTTTTTCCTCTGCATCAAAAAATTATTATTATTAATGAATAACACAAAGCTAATATTACAATTCAAAGAGCACAAGTTACTTAGGCTATCAGCTCTAGCTTACTAAAGAAAAATGATTGGAAATTATTTCATACCTAATCTTTGATTTTTGATATACATAAGTATGTACTTGCTTTGGTTAAGAGTTAAAAGAGTCGTAAAAATAAAGACTTACGTTTTTATTTATACAATATTTTATTTGTATGGAACATACGATAATTTCGATTACTTGAGAAAGAAGAATGCCACATACGATAAAATTAATTCTGTAATATCTTCGTAAGTATATCGAATATCGATATATAGTGTTTTACTATGTGGGGGGTATTCTAAATTTGCATCAAAAAGTCTATAATAATTTCGAGTAAAGGGGTCGAAGTTTACACATCCAATTATTTCCAATTTTTTTAAGTTTAGATGCGATTTTGCGGACTAATTTATATATGAACCGTACTATTTATGAATTATGTAAAATTATATTCTATGTATTTAGTAATGAATCAAATGAGCCGTACGTTTCAGAAATCGTTGTAAATGAACGGAGCTATATGGAGTCAAAGCCAAGATTCTTTAAATTTTTACTTCTGATTGCTAGTGAAAAGCAAAAAAAAGAAAAAAAAAACGAATTTTTCAAAAGTGACACGCCAACTTATATTTACAATAATAAATTTCTTACTAATTGCTGATGGATTAGAGTGCAGCTAAAATGTTAATTTTCATTACATACGATTATAATTGAGTATAATATATTTTTAATATCCGTTTGATTAATCTGGTTGTTTTATTTAACATGCAAAAAAGAAGTCGTACAAAAAATGTATTTGCTTATGTATGTATGTGTGCATGTATGTATGTACATATATTGACTTTGATGTAATGTTACAGTACAATGCAATAAAATTAAATTGCAATTTTAAATTATTGCCGATAACAATGACAGCAGCAAATGTATTGTGTGTATCACCAGCAATAATCAAACCAGCGAAACTAATTAAATTGAACAATTTCCATTCATAATTCAACGATATAAAAACACACACACACACATATGCGTATACAGTGAAATCGCCATAATTCGAACTAATTATTAAAAACCAAGGTTGCTTATATTTTCGATTTTAAACATTTGTAGCCCTGTATGTACTGCGTTTATGTTCTTAAGACATTCGTGGACTCTAAAAATTTCAAAAACGTGTATAGCATGACACTCAATATTATTATTAATTAATTTGATTAAAAGTATTTCGTACGATAAGATAATACAAGAAAACCTCGGGAATCAGTTAGCTCCCACCTTAACAAGTATTATAATTACCAAGTTATATAATTTTGTTAATTATATTGTAGAAATAATAATTAAATTAAATTCAAAATAATAATTTTTAATTTTTTTTAATGCTACGAGTATAGCATTCACGCCATTCTGCGTTGTCATGAAAATGAATGCTGGATAATAAGAAAAATAACGTAGAATGTATTACAAATTTAAAGTTTTAATAGAATTTCATTTAAAAAAAGTAAATATTTACTTGAAAGAAAAAAAAAACGAAGACATCTATAGTGCTGGAACAGAATCAACAACAGATAGTACTACACCTGTTTCTGGAACAGAGTCAACAACAGAAAGTACTACACGTAGTTTTGGAACAGAATCAACAACAGATAGTACCACACCTGTTGCTGGAACAGAATCAACAACAGATAGTACTACACGTAGTTTTGGAACAGAATCAACAACAGATAGTTCTACACATAGAGCTAGAACAGAATAACAACAGATAGTACTACACCTGTCGCTGGAACAGAAATAACAAAAGATCGTACTGGCGCTCAAACAGAATCCACAACAGATAGTACTACACCTGGTACTATTCAAAACAGCTTTTTTATTGAAAAGACTAAGTTTTTGGAGTTGCAGGAGCAAGAGAATTTGTTAAGACTTTAACGTTTTCAATTGCATTTGGGGTTTGCTCTAGGCGGACTAATTCATCTCATAAATTTCCTAAGGGGTGCAGTTAGATGACTGAGGATGAGAATATAGTTGTTTACGAAACGGTTTAAGTTTATAGTAATGACATACGGTATGATAATTTCGTGTGCTCTGAGTCACGGATCCATTTTGTTTATAGTTTGCTTTAAAGTATCAACCAGTAATACTAAATATGTGAGACTATCCATAGTAGTTTCAATAAAAACTAAACTTCCAATCCCGAATGCTTAATCGTGGGTATCACATTTGTATTGAATATTCACCTTCAGCGGACGAACTCATTTTATTAATTTATTTCATTTTTACTATTTTAGAGGAGTTTTCAAGTTAAAAAATAAAGGAAAAATTTTCAAAATTGTGGTTCACTATTTAGAATCCTTAAACTTTGTTCACTATATAGAGAGCTCATATAAAAAATATGTATGTAGGTGTTCACGTTACTGGATAGTTCGCTATATTGGAAGTTCATATTACCGCTGTTTCGCTGTTTCTTGTAAATACATATTAACATATACATATGTATGTACATATGCATATGTATGTGTACCTACGCAGACCGAACCTTGATTGACTTTCGTTTAGCAATCAATCATATGAAAATTAGCATAATTAAATATTATTCAATAAAATTAATAAAATATTTATATATATATACTGTATATATATATATATATATATATATATATATATATATATATATATATATATATACGAGTATATATATATATATTTTTTTGTTTGTTTTATCTTTTTTGCTTTTTAATCGAAATACAAAAAAAAATTTCATATTTCGCTCAATTGATAAATATTCTGAAATCTATGTTTATTATTTTATAATTTTTATTTATTTTGAAACAATATTATTTTCTTTAAATAATTGCAAATACATAAATATGCATACTTACACACACATATGCATACACATGATTTATGTATGTGTTTAGTTAGTTTTATTGTTATAATTACGCATAAAACACAAAAAGAATAAAAAACAATAAAAAATATGTTTTTCTTGTGGTAAATTAGCTCGCATTTTAATCAAAATTCAATTAATTTTTTTTCGTGCCCTTGCAATAGGAGTGGGAAAAGGAATCGGCATAGCTCACCACGAACATGGTTATTAATAAGAACGACAATAATAGCAATAATAATAATAATTATTATCGTTATAATGGTACATGAGTAATAACAATAGTAAAATATTGTGTAATGGAATAATTTTAATTTCTCTCTTATCAAATATTTAATGGCAATTTGATCAACAACAAATAATTACAATGACTGTATGTATGTATGTATGTAAATTACATGATACGACATGTTCATTTACATATTAACATACAAATTTATTTGAACATTTTTTATTTATTAATTTAAATTTTATTATTATTATTCTTGTTGTTGTTTTTGTTGTTGTTGTTGTTGTTGTTGATGATGATGTTAAATGTATAGTTTAGAATCAAAACAACAACAACAAAAATATGAACATTTGATGGAATATACTCCAGCTACGAGTATAAAATGCCATTGTTTGCCTTAGTTTTTATCCACAATTCGTTGATTCGTTCATCTGTTCCACTGTCTGAAAAGCAAAACGAAAAACAACTAAAATCCCGACAACAAAATAAGGAAATTTATTATTTAAAAATTGATTTGTTATTCCTATTGCATTGCGTCTAAAGTGAATTAATTGAACCATTTTTAAAATGAAAGTGTCATTAAAATTGTTTTTTCATTTGGCCATTGTTGTCATAATTGTCATCCTAAATTGTCTTGCCACGGTACAGGCAAAGCCTAAAGCTAATTTATTTAATTTAATGGTAAGAACGAAATATAAAAACAGCAAGTGATGGTAATAATATTTAATTTTTTATATCAGGGAATGGATGAACATCCAGAGAAGGTGCCAGAAGTAAGTAATGTGTGTATAATGTAATAATAATATAAATAAATATGTATGTGTATAATATAATGTAGAAGTTAATAAAAAAATATTCTTTTTTTTAGTTTGATTCTGCAGGATTAAGGGTGAGTAAATGAAACTTATTGTAGTATCACATTACCATATAATAAAAATGATTTTTATTTATAGATGCGTCGTAGTCTCGATCCTCGTGTCGCTGATGAAGGCGATGTTCCAAAAGTATATTTCCTCACACTGATTTATACATTATTTTAAAATATGTTTTTTAATATATTTTTTTCTCTTTAAGGGTGAATTGAACAGCGATAGCCACTTAAGGGTACGCCTTAACAATTCAAGTTATTATGAAATCATATTAAAAATAAATTTATTTTGTTTCTCCAATAGAACCGTCGTCAAGCACCGCCCGGAGAATCTGATGCACCAAAAGGATTGCAGCAAGAAATTGAAAAACTGCGTGTAAGATTACCGTAAAATGATTAAAGTTTATAGTGAAATTTTAAAAACGATCTATACTATAGCACAAACGCCAAATGCCTTCACCGCCTGGAGAGATGCCAATGCCACCAATGTAGGAAACTTCCTTTCGAGTCAAGCAGTTCTTTTTTCAAACTTTAAAAATAATCCTTTTACTATAATATACATGTATATTAATAATACAGGAACCGTATGAACATAAACCCCCCCCCCCCCCCAAAAAAAAAACAAAAAAAAATAAAATATATATAGAATGTATTGTTTTGTTGTTGCAAATAAATTAATGTTATTATAACTGGCCATAATGCGTAGTTAAATATTAGGACCGTAAAATCTATAGACAAAAACTATAGATAAAAAATTCGATTACAAATTCCATCAGTTCTTCCTTTTCTGCTCTTTTTTGTTTTTATTTCAATTCAAATGATACCAAGCCATTGCTCTTCAAGTGCTGAATTGCTACTTCCTGTAGTATTTTCAATAAAATATTTTATTATTTTCCTGAGGCAATATAAACCGCCTTACAAATTAAAAAAATGAAAGACAAAAATAGCTGATTTTTTTTATCCCTTTAAATGTATTTTGCATTTCTAATACAATAAACATAAACGATAATTTAACATGTACTTGCGTACGTAAGCACTTTTAACCCACATTTGATCGTCTTTCTGTTCTGAACTCGCATCTCCTCTGTATAGTTTACATACTCGTATCCATATTTCCCTCACAAATGTAAATATTTATTTACTCTCTAAGTGTATTAAATTTGAATAAGAATAATACAAAGGAAAAGCTAAGTTGCCATTTCCGCATCTACTCCTCTACCGTTGTTATCACCAGCATAGTCTGATGGTATAGCAGCTGCCTTCTTCGAATCTTCGAATGCTCTATAAGTGCGTCCGTCTTTTCTTTTTTAATATTTAAACCGGGGAGATACAAACAAATATTTAAACTTTGTAACTTTGTTGTATACGCACACATTCTCACACATAAACTTACTTTGCAAAACATATTCGGAAATGCACTTTTCAATCTTCAAGAAACGAGGAACAAAACAAAAAAAAAAAAAATTGTAAAACAAACCAAACAGAAGTTTTTGGCATTTTTCTTTTCATTTTCATTTCCTTTCTACTTTAACTCGAATTGAACTACAACAACAACTATACCATAATAATAAGAGCCCAGCTTAAGAAATATTATTTTTGAGAAGAAAATGAAAAAAAAGAAAAGATATTTCGAACTGCAATGAATTTTCTAATAAGAACGCAAAAACTTCAACAACGAAATGGAAACATATGAGTAGAGCCTGGAGATTGGTGCCGTCATACGTCGTACATGGTTGCATTAATGTGTGGGGATGGATACAAATGTATGCAGCTGTAGTTGAAAAATTAGAAGTCATCCTTTGTCAAGTAGTGTCAACTGAATAATTTCTAATTTGTCGACACCAACTGCATACAATACAATATTCCTTGCCTTAGTATTTACATTCAAATACCATGTTGACTACTAACTCTCAAAAATTTTAGTTATTTTTGTTGTGTATTTTATGTATATACGTATGTGTGTGTACACTAGGGCACATAAATATGCTTACAGATTATTTAATGCACATAAGGTCTGATTGTAGTGCTACGGAGTAACGACTTAATTTTTTTTATTGGTTTCATTTTACGGATAAACTTCTGAAATATGTTTTAGGTATTTTCCTTTAGCATTTGCATAGCTTGGCAATCATTATCAACCTTAAAATAATGGTATGGCAAGTTTATACGTACGCAGAAGTATGCCTGCACAAAGCTAAACGGTATTTCATAACCGTTTTTTGTCGATGGATGATACCATAAAACTAAGGTTTTAGTTCTAAGCTCATGAAAAACATCATTAAAAATTTTCTGGTTCAAACTGCACTAATACTGAACGTAAAATTTTAATGTTGTTACGTCTTAACCTTTTTAAACGTTAGAGTTCGTTTAATTGCGTTCAAA
Source organism: Wohlfahrtia magnifica (assembly GCA_023159175.1). NCBI lineage: Eukaryota > Metazoa > Arthropoda > Insecta > Diptera > Sarcophagidae > Wohlfahrtia > Wohlfahrtia magnifica. The sequence continues at coordinate 547,872 of JAKWBJ010000020.1, read as the reverse complement.
TAAAATTGAACACCACTATTGTTGTTGTGTTACAGCTTTCATTTATTAACGCTATAGCTTCTATAGAGTTTGTCTTAATACAGCAAATTGAGATTCTCTTACACAACATTTTTTACTTACGCCTAAACAGACCTTACTTTATAACCGCCAAACAGTAACTAACTCACCAACCGCAATGCGCCATCTTTTATAACATTTCATTATTAGTTTCGCATGTTCTAGTACAGACTCAAATCTTCTAATCAGTTACGTTAATTCAAATGGTGTAAAATTATAATACACAAAAAGGAATCGAACTAGCATAGCAACACCGGTAGACATGTAGATTGTAGCACTCGTAATTAGTATCGTTTAAGTAGCTCAAAGAACTAGCTTCGATATAAAAAAAAAAATAATGTTGAAGACTAGTGAGTTTTAATCTCAAGGCTTTGTTCTGGTCCCTAATGAAGTTATCTCAACGCAAAACAAAAGATGTAGTGAATTTAAAGAAGAAAAACACAAAATTAGCAGCGTCCAAAGTTGCTAAGAAAAACAAATTTCTATGCGCAGAACTTTTGTAATAGGTCTACTACAGAGGCCATAAAGCACGAAAGAGGCCACTAGTGTAACGAGTCAATAGACAAGAGCGAATAGCTTCCGCTGAGGAACACAGAAATAAACCTCCAGAGTTCTGGAAAAAGCTTCTATTTAAGTATGAAGTCTAGTACTGTATTTTGGCATTAAAGGACGTGACCTACCGCGGAGAAAGCCTTGCAAAAAAATCTTTAAAGCGCTGATTGCCAAGAATTTAAAACCAACAGCTTATTATACTAACAGAGATGTGATGACATGTGGCTGTGTGGAAAGCATAGGCGTATCTACGCAAGACGTTCTGTAAACATATGTTACTTAAAGTATTGGAAAATTGGGTATTGAAGCTGATTAAGAATCCAGCAAGGCAAAGACTCAAAGTACAATGGTTTTGATTGTTGTATATTACAAACACCAATTGAAAACTCCAACGCACTAACTGGACTTGAGTCCTATGGAATAGTAATGGGATTTACTAGAAAGATGAATAAGAACTCGGAACAAGCACCAGAAAAAATTGTCCAAACCGTACTTAATAGCGAATGCGAAGTAATTGCATCAGTGCTAAAACAACTCACTGAAGTTTCTAATCGTCAGTGGTATCCGAATTTTTATCAAAACCCAGTTTGAATTCTAAGAATCTTTGATTTATTTTTACTTCATTTTTTGTACGTATACTTTTGCGTACGTAAAAACTTGTGATGCCATTATTTTAAAGGTTGATATATGAATGCAAAGGGAAAACACTGACATAATTTTCAGAAATTTGTCTGTAAAATATAAAAGTACCACAATCAGAACTGTACACATATTTACGTGGCCTAGTGTATGTTATTTTCAAAGTAGAATATTGGAATGTAGCACGTAAGAAATTCCTTCCTGCGAGAAGCAAATTTAAACTCAATATCATTGCAGTTTTAAAACAATGTTGACATAAACTTTTATTGATGGAGACTTAAGTCCCTGTAGGTTTAAATCTGTTTTTTTTGTGACTCTAAAACAGGAATTTTAATCAGGTTATCACCTTCAAATACACATTTTTGAATAGAAATCTATATTAATAATAAATATGTATGTATGGTATGTATGTATGTAGGGTGAACCATATATTCGTCGAATATCGAAATTCTTTTCTTATCATATTTATATGTATGGTTTTTTTGTTTTTTTGTTTTGTCTGTGTGTGTCTGTGTGACTGCCACACTGTCTGTCTGTTTAAATTTTAGTATACAAAAACAACAACTAACTCAGTGGCAATTTAAATAATATTGTATTACTATTTTATGCAAACAACACCACTTAAGCAAACGACAATATTCTTTCTCTGCTCTGCTAGTGTGATGGCAAACAACAATTACTTTTACCAGTCAGTTCTATTGGAACAAAAGACGCTCATATTTGCCACAAAAGAAACGCACTCACTCAAACACACACACACACACAGAGTTCTATATTAATACAATACGAAAAAAGAAGGCAAAAACAAACAAGAATAAAAAAACAAAAACCTTCCATTTTATGTTTTACAATTTAAAGCAAATAAACGTTCTAGTTGTACTTCTTTTTGCATGTTACTGGTGATGGTACCTCTCCTCGTAAAGTCTTTCGAAAGAACGTTAAAATTTAGCAGAAAAAGTGAATTTTACTTAAAAAAAATGACAATTTTTTACTTTTCGTAATAACGAGAAAAATGTCTTATGCATGTACATATGTATGCCTGTATGTATGGCTGCACACAAATCTACAGAGTGTAACCAATTGTGTGTTTCGTACAATATGCATTCGTAGTAATAATAAAAATAATATCGGTTGACGAGTTGCCAGAAAATACTTGTCATAAAAAGAATTTTAAATGCTTAAACGATTTCATTCTTATATTTTCATCCTTCTGAATTATAATTTAAATATGTTGCATCCAAAATATGGTTTCATGAGAAAATAGTTTGAAATTTGTGTGTTTTTTTCTCTTTCTTTCTGCTTTTAACATGCATTACGAGTACATTAACGAAATACTTTTTCTGTCCACTCACTTTATTCTCTTGGTTTTAAATTGTCTTGACATTTAATATCCATCTCACTCATCTCTAATGATTGAATAAATTTTTACTTAATTAATTAATTTTTCTCCTTAAGAATGTCATTTTTGTTTTGGCTCCATTTACGATAGCATAGGGCAAGAAATACATACATACATACATACCTACTAGAAGTATATAAAATTATTTTTGTTTTGTTATAATCATTTTAATGATTTTTTGTTTGTTTTTATTTTTATTTTTTTCTTATTTTTGTGTGCGTTTATAGTATTGGAACAAAATATAAAAAATAAAGATCCTTCTTTAGTTTTAGCTAAACATACTATATTTTCTCATAATCTGTTTTAATATTCATTGACATTCAGAAGAAAAAAAAATGTCAACTTTCTTTAACGATAGAGAAAACAAAAAAGCGAAAGAAGTAAGAAAATGCAATACAAAGATTATAATGCTTAAAGAAGGAAATGCAGCACAAGAGAATTAATAGAGAAATAAATGCGTGCTGAACGCAAAATAAACTGTAAGAGAAAAAAGAGAGGAAAGAATATTTTCATTTTTCTTACTTTCATTAAACTTACTTGGCATTAAACTTAATCAAATGCATTTTAACTTGTTTTTGTAATTTTTTTTTTCATTTTTTATACCTCCAAGATGCAATATAATCCATTGGCATTGACAATACCAGTACAAATGCAAATAAGACAGAGCGCGCGACACGCTGGAGTGGTAGCAACTAACTACATACGGTGAGCTCGGGATAAAATAACTGCCCCATTTTGTCAACATCATAAGTACCAATAATTTTTTTTATTGACATACTCTACTCTAAAACGTCAACCGAACGACAAAGCTCACAAATGACGATACCATGCCCACACCAGGTATCACAGTGCTTTAGTTTATCCGTAATTGTACCGAACTTATAGAAACACACGCGCGTAGTCCATAACCTTATGTCATTGGACGTCTTTTATTTTTTTTATTCTTAGACGCTTACTGACTGTGCAAGATTTCAAAGAATGTGCAAATTATTACTGACTGATCAATTATTGCATTTATGGTAAGTAATTCAAACCTTGCTTTGTCCGATTAGGTGCTGCTTTCCAGAAATGAAGTTAGTTTTGTTCTGGTACTGAAGCTTACAGTTATTTTTATTCATTTTACGCTTAGAAGACTTCTCTATGAGAGAAAAAGCTTGTCCGACTATACACACACTAGGCTACAACTGAAAGTATAAGTAAGTAACTAATGTGATCAAGTTGCTGAGAATAATGTGCACTTGGGATATTTTAATACGTCCACTAAAATGTAAAATAGTTGACTAGGTTAGGTTTTAAAGATAGTGTAACCACACTCCACCCAGAGACCAGAAATGTCAATTGTGGAAAACTGTTAGAAAATAGAAGGCTAAAGAAAAGGCAGGGAAAAAGCAAGTGAAAGCGCTATGGGAGAATTAAAAAATGTTTGAGGTAAAACCATCTTCATCATGTAAGCAAGAGCTGTTTCCAGTCATTTATAGAATTATTTCAATTTAAACAAAATTTATACTGCACATTTTGCTTTTATTTGCGCAGATAAAACAAAACAAAATATTTAGGTATAGAAGACTTCATAAACATTTGCACAGTTGCGTTGAGGAATGTATGCAATTGTTCGGTCGCTTTCCAAATAACTTTTTGAAACTCAGCCAAGCAGACCACCTACATTCCTTCAACCTTAAAACACTTGAGGATGCCATTGATCACAAGATTCCAAACCAAGTGCGAAAGTACCAACCCTTGAGGCGTACCTCGAGACTCCATTCTCTCAAGGCGTGCCTTTCCAAGCTCGGTGTGGACAATCCTGTCCCTAATCACACTGACACTGACGACTATCCACTCAAGGAGGAAGTCATATCTAACAAAATTTATCAGTGTCTCCCTGAAAAGGCCCACTCTCCACTTTATTGAAGGCTGCTTCCATATCAAAAAGGCCTGCTAGCGTAAAAATCCCATAATGCAATACCCTTTGAACGTGAACAACGACCTGGTGCACTGCAGTCTCTAGGTACCTATCCCTCAAATAGGCATCACTGAAAGTCCTTCTCACTCCATCAATTTCAGCAAAGGCAATGACAGAAATGATCGGCCTAAGTCACTAGGTATAGAGTGGTGACTTTCGCTAATCAAAGTTCTGCTAAATGGGTATAAACTAAAGACTTTAACAAGGAATAGCAGGACGGAAATGGGAACATTCTGCAACATTGCCGAAAAAATTCTATCCGGGCCTGGAGACTTCTAAGGCCCAAAGGACTGTACCGCACATGGCACCAAAACCTATCTCGAGTCCGTCGCCGTCGCCGTAGCCGAAGATTGTTCTTCCCAACAGCCAGGAGGTGAGCAAAATAGTAACATATTTGAAATTTAGTTTTGAAAATTTAGTATGACCGTTTGTTACTAATTTACAAGCTCAATTGTGGTTTTGTGGCCTAATACGGTGGAGATCGTTTTTAGTATTTCTTTGAATTTGCTTTCTATTTGAGTTTTAAACTACAGCGTCACTATAATTTTGATCCTAAATTTGCACATTCAACAATCGCGTTGGCGTTATACTTAGCGCACTGTATTACCACTATAAACAAACAGCCAACCAACCATTCAAAGTAATTAGCTTTAAAGCGTTTAAAACAACAACAACAACTGTATAAAAGAATGAGAAGAATACCTAACGAAACATTGGTGATGAAGGATAACCTTAAAAAGAAACAATTCAACTGCATTCGTAAATATTGAAAATTGTTTGCAACTATAAATGAGAAATGAATTGTGCCATTGTACACCACTGTTGCAAACATAATCCCGACATATTTTTTTCAATACGCAAATATCATCTCGTAGAAATTAGCATAAAACTGATTTTTAATTAAACTTTTTGTATTTGTAGTTATAAATGTTGCACAAAAAACAAAAAACAAAAAAAGCAATGAAATATAGCAGATGAAATGTTTGCTTTAATAGAAGATATTGCTTATTTTGGTTTTTTTTCAATTATTTTTCTTCATTTCGAATATCTGTGTTTTATTGATCTGCCTCATTAATATTTTTTCTTTTCCTTTTTTATTTATTCCACGTTTTTCAATTAACTTGGTACCACCTTTGTTTTGTCATTTTTATAAAATTAATCGAAATTTTTTTTTTTGCTTTTTTTAATCAAAACAATAGTTTATTTTCGATATTAAAAACAACTAAAAAAAGAAAAAAGCGCTCATTTAAGTCAAAAGTTATTAGTTAATGTTAGCATTGCATGCATGAATTATACGGGGGGATTGTCTTTGAAGAATTTTTTTGGATCTAAGAATTGGAAATAGTAGCCATTCTTGTCATCGTCGATTATATTTGCATCGATTTCTGTTACCAACATTTTGGCCTGTGGCAGTGGCAAGAATTTAAATAATTTCTTGCGAAGTTTTGGCACAAAATATGGCAACATATGTTTGGGTGTTGTAAAGATTTTTGGCTGTATTTCCGAAAGTCGTTTCTCCATAATGGGATGGTCTCTGAGTTGCCGGTCTAATGGTAATGATTTTTTTATAAGCTCTTGCTGTCTTTGGGTCAAGACTGGTAAACGATAGCCATCAGGAAAGCGTTCTTGGCCACTGTTGAAAGCAATTTTTTTATTATTTCTCAACTGTTTGCGCATTACAACTTTGGCAATGCAGTTGTATTTAATGCGAGGTGGCAAATCTACCAGAGGCTCTTTTCTAATAGACAAGGGGGTGCGTGTTGGTTTTGTTATCATGGCAATATATTTCGAATCCGGATAGAGTTTGACATTTTTCTGTTTTTTACCTTCTTGTTCTGCAGATACAGTTATTTTTCGAACACGTTTAGCTCCTTTAAAAAGATGACGGAAGCCTCCACCTTTAACGTGCTTCCAATCGGGGCAGGCAAAAAGTTTTCGCTTGATTTTCTCGTATGGCAAGCGGCGAAATTTGTTCCGTTTTTCTTTTTCGATAAGCAGATCGATTTCTGGTTTGTAAATCAACCTCGCAGGACAATGGCATGAGCGACCATAACGAATATCGTAGCGGCCAGGCGCAGCCTTAAAGCTAGCATGTGATGGGTGAACACTGTTCTTTTTAACCGGTACTGTAGAATAGCGATAAAACAAATGTGGATTTGGTTTTATGCTATGCAATCACACCAAAAACAAAAATAAAAAAATTTTACAAATCGTTAGATGTCAATTGCGATGCAAAGGTGTTAAGCATTATGCATACCTTTTACAAATTGCATAGCCTTGAGGGGTAAGATTGTATGTTGTCGGTCCTGGCTCATTGGGATCTCTGTAGGAGGTCCCGGCATCACTTACCATGCATCGTGTTGTCGCTCTTCTATCGCGAGCATCTACAATGGTAATGTTTAGAGTAACTATTCTATTTGACCTGAATTGGACAGCTTACTCGTTAGAAAAATACCACTGGCTTTCTTACAGGATGACGACATTTTTTCTATAGTTCTAGGCAAATCATAAAACCGAAACTGCGGTTGGCGCATGTTCGGTCGTGGCCTAGCCTGATGCGTATGTGCCTTTGGCCAATGTGCACCACCCAGACCACGCAAATTAATAAAGGGAGTCTTTTGTGTATCATAACGATTTGGGGCCAGCTGCCAAGATTTTTCTTTATCGTTACACGTTTTAGTTTTAGTTTTTATTTCAAGGCGTGGAGTCGCTTTCGCTGTAGTGGCTGGTTTTTCTAAGCCCAAAATGTGTTCAAAATGATTTAATGTTGTTGTTTCAAATTCTGTATAAAATCAAATATATAAATATTCCATTAATCTCTCTCTCTCTCTCCCTCTCTCTCTGGGAAATGTCAGCTTAGCTTACCTCTGTCGCTGTCGTTATCATACAGATTTACATGTTTTGCCATATACCTTTCCAGTTCTTTACATTTTTGGTATTTTAAGTTGTTTCCTTTAAAAAGAAAAAAAAAGAAAAGAAGGCAAAGATTTATTCTATAAAAGGATTTATTAAATTAATTTGTACTTGACACCATAAAAAGGGGCAAAGACAACCGCGTGGCAATAAATTTCACAGAATTATGATCCTTATTTGTGCTCATTTTTGTTTTCCCACAGAAATTGCTTTAAAAAATATATTTTTTTAAATTTAATTTTTTATTTATTTTTTTTTTTTTTATTTTGAATAATTTGTTGTGGCTTTCATCAGTGTACTTATTGAAAATATTAAAATTTGTTTATTCATAAAAAGCCGAAGAGTGGAAAAAATAATTATACCGTATTTAGGATTCTCAAATTAAAACATTCATTAGTTAATCTTCTTATAATCATCGTAACAAAGTAAAGAAAACTGTAACATAATAAAATACTCTTCTACACATGCACACACTTATGTTAAAGACATCTTCGAGGATGGGTGCATGATAATAGAAAATCCTGCACGACACATGGACGACAGCCAGAACAAATCGTCAATGACTTTTTCAAACAAATGTCGCAAAAACCGTGCACGACAGGCTGAGTGGCAATGTCATGGAGCTTGTCGTCGGACATTCATTGTGTGAATATTTCTCTATATAATCGTTAACGAATACATAAAAGATATTGTCTATTATGTTGTCGTTAACGATATCGTAGTCGACCATGTCTGCATTGCTGTCTTTATCGATAGCGTAGACGACATTGTCAATCAGGTTGTCGTTGACGACACATTAATGGACGACATCGTAGACGATATTGCCATTTACAACTGAAGTTATGAAATTGTCCCCCGTTCAATGCTTCTTCTAATAAAATGAAGATTAAACTACGACTAAATCAATAATGTGCGAATAAAATTCATTAAAATTAATATATATATATACATACATACATACATACATCTATTTAGTATTTAAAATTTTAAGTTAATTTTCTTCAATTTCTTTTCTGTGTTTTTCTTTATTTCGGGAAATTTTTTATTCTTCTTATAGTTGTTCAGAGTAGAAAGGTCAAATGTTCACATGTATGTCCATTCTTTTTGGAAGGCTCTGTAAAGAAATGTGAATATATATTGTTACGTTTTTACCTTTTTAAAAACGTGTTTTTATGAGTTCGTAGATTATAGTCAAAATAAAATAAATTTTGTGTTTGGTTTTAATTAAAAATCCTTTATTCAACACAGTTTTGTGCACCACTGCTTGTAACCTTTTTACAGGCAATAACAATTTTCTATTCTTAATTACTCCGTCTGTTTACAATCTTGTAAACAACAACGATTACTCGACAGATCTTTCTACTTAAAGATCTTCCAACCCGATCGTAGTTATAACTTAGCTTCGATCAACCTTTTCAACCAGAGGTTATCCACACTTAACTTTCTTTACTGAGTTAGCTCAAACTAAACTGATTTTTTAATTCACGATTCACTTCACGAGTTTACTCTTTATAAACTCTATTCGCACAAACTGCACTCGCTGAGTTTACGACACATAAACTTGTTCACTGAGTTTACACCAAATAAACTGATTGCTGTTCGCATCGATGTGCTTTTCATATGAAAGCTCTCGAACCTCCCGATACTTCAGGTAGATTCAATTTCTTTCTTTTAATTTCTTTTTAGTTCTTTTGTAGCCATGCGCATTTCAGTAACACCCGAACAAAAAGAAATATAATAAAACATGATTTCCTTGCTATATACTCGTATGCTGGGAAGATATTCTCCATTTCCAAGAAAAAACGGAATATTAAATTAGATTTCGCCAAAGAGTGCGTTTTAAGCCAACTGAGTTCTACATGGATGTTAGTTTTGCTGATGAAAGCAAATAAAACCTTTTAGGCTGTGATGGGAAGGTTTCAATATATCGGAAGTATATCAATACAGAGTTGAAAGAGAGAAATATTGTACCACCTGTAAAACACGGCTGAGGTGGTGTTATGATCCGCAAGTGTATGGCAGCATCAGGTGTGGGAAATTTAGCATTTATTGATGGCATTATGGAACACCATAAATATATTGACCTGTTCAAGCAAAATTTATGACAGACCGCTGAAAAATTAGGACTTTTCGGCCGAATTCAGCTCTACCAAGATAACGAACCGAAGGCTTTTGGCCATCAATACAAAGCTTAAGCTTTTATATAATTGTCCAAAAATAATAAAAACTCCGTCACAATTTCCAGATCTAAACCCCATTGAATATTGGTGGAGTCACATGGAGAAAAAATCAGAAATCCTGCAAGAAGAGGGAGGCAATATCATATTCTGAATACACAAAAAAAAAATTGGTATGATCTATGCCAGAGCGTTTAAGAGAGGTTATAAGACGCAAAGAAAAAGTTATTTTTAAACCAACAACAGATGTTTTATATAATTTTATATAATAAATGAAATAATTACAAGCCATAAAAATACAAATGATTTTGATAAGTGGTGTTAGTGTGGCAAACACGACACAAATATAGTTGCATTTAACTGGGGGTTTGTAGCCAATAAGTACTTGAGATAATTAAACAAGGAAAAGGTAATTGGTCGTAGGGCACTTAGAAATTGTTACATACTTAGCATGTTTTTTAAAAAGGACATTAACACACTATATCGTATGTTTCATAAGTATATCATAAGTATTTTAATTCGAAGAATTGTTGGCGTTATTTGTATAAGAAACAAGTTCATTTCGTAATATAACATTCGTGAAGCGTAAGATGCTTATGGTGATTAACAAAACTTGCCGAAAAGAAGAGTAATATCGTAGTACAGTTTAGAGTTGACATACAGCAGTTGTCCCTTTAAAAAGATCGAAGAAGCTTAGGAAAACACATAGTGTCTATCTACGTGCAACATGTTGTTTTTGTTCACTTAGTGTCAATGTTTAACAAGTTAGTATTGAAAGACACAAGACGACGGTTTCATAACATAGTCTACTGAGATTAAATACAGTCTCATCTTGTTTACTTACGAAAGTATATACTCGTATGTGTGTGTCACTAAACAAAATATCATTTATATTGAAACACATATGTATGTATATACATGTATAACATATATACCAGGGTTTTTTTTTCTCGGGATTCCCGTCCCGACAATTATCGGGAAATTCAGCTAATTTTATTTCCCGCTTTCCCAGGATTTTTTTTCGGGAATTCCCGGGAATTTTATCATATACAATAAAAGCTTTGAAATTGACAATATTTAGACAAGTAAAACATATTGCGTAATAACACCTCGGTAAAATGGAGCAGCTGAATTAATAAATATTCTCTTGAAATAGGACAACTTAGTATTTAAGAAACGTAGTCGCCACAATTACATGAATATATGTTTGTATATGAGCAAGGGTGGTCAGAGTGGAAACTTAATTTACAGCAGTAGTACACAATTTTTATATTATGCGTTAAAGAAAAAAATCGACAAAGTAAACAACAATAAATCAACAGTTTCAATACGATTAAAAGCTATCACACAACTGAATGAAACTTGCCAAGGCACATTTAGAAAGCTGGTGTTGTCGGTTCGGCTGACTGTTTTTTTATGTAATGCAGTGATTCTTCATTGTCAATAGTTTTATTTAGTTTACATTTAAAAAAACAGGCTGAGGTGTATTTTATTATAAAAGTCAAACGTTTTTTTATATTTTACACCTAATCCTGAATTTACGCCACTTTTTATTTAGAGTGTAAGAATAGTTTTAGGTTTATTTTATTTAAAATATAATTTATATTAATTTTTGATGTTCAAAATTTACAAAAAAAAAAAAAATAAACAAATATATGCTGTTTTTGTTAAAAAGTTAGTTGTTGTACAGGCAACACTACCTTGTTCAATGTGCTTTGGAATGTGCTGTTAGCTTGTTATACTCTGTTGAATATTTTCAATTGAATGAGTGCTCTTCTGTGCGACTTTGGCCACATATGTACTTCTCAAAGTTATGAAATAATTTGTGAAATAAAACTTAGTTGAAGGTGTTTTCTGTTTAAATAATGCCATATATTTTGCACTAAATTTTTCAGATTCTTTGGTAAAAATTTTTATGATATTTTAGAGAAGGAATGACAATAGAAAATAATGTCAAAGTTTTTTAGAATGTTATACAGAAAATTGTAAACAACTCTCAAAACAGCTCGACAAATAATTCTATGCCACAAAAATATGTCGTTTTAGAACAAGAAAGTAAACGTGCCTTGGTTTGGACGTTATAAGCCGGTAGAATTTAATTTTACCAACGACTTAAAAGCTTATACTTTTAAAGAAGTCAATAAAAAATGCTCTGATTGACTTAGAAACGGGTAACATTTGTATAAAAGATATATAAATACTTAAACGTTTTTAAGGCTGGAACCATACACTAAGCAGTCGTGTTTTACGTTTATCCGTTACAATCGAATTGCCGGCGGAGAAACTGAGTATTTTGATTGCTTTGTGTCATGAGATTAAATTTAATCCTTCTTCTATGGGAAACAATGTTTCACATTGTTGTAGCGAGATTACCGGGAAAAAAAATTCTTTTCCCGTTTCCCGGGAATGGAAAAAGTCGGGAATTAAGAAACCCTAAGTATACATACAATATGCACGTATTTCTTTGCCTTACATACAGTATGTAAACAATTTTCTGCCTTAGATGTCTATACATATTAATCCATATGTATGTATGTGTGTATGTATGTATGTATCAATATGCATCTTTTGCGTATACTATGCTATATGTACATACATACATATTACTTACTACTTACTGTTTTTCCTCTCTATCTACATATTTGAATATTTATTTAATTCCATCTACAGTTGATGTTGCCGTTATTGTTGTTTGTTCATGAATAAAGAGTAAGTGTTTGTATTCATACGTGTACGAGTGTATCTCTCTAAACTGCACACAGGCAAAGGTATTTCATAGAGTAAAGGAGGCTTTTTCAACGTAATACTTGAAATACTTGAACATAAGCGAATACACACACACTTACACAGAATATAAGTGTTCTCGTTTTGCATCAGTTTGGCTATATTTGCAAATTTACTGTTTCCAAATTTGTATTTTTATTTCTTTTTTCATTTTGTGCATATTTTAAAGCACTTTCTATGCACAAAATACATGCATTTACTTGTTGACTTTACTTCTGGTTTTACATTTTCTTTCTTTTTTTCTTCTTTTTTATTATTTTCTATTTCCTCAGTATCTTTGGTTTTGTTTCTGGGATTATTAATTTCTTTTTCTCTTCGTTTTTCTTACAATAGAGCAGAAATGTTAATTTGTTGTATGTCAGACAACGGACATTTTATATTTGTTGACACTCTACAATAATTATATATGATATAGTACTTTACTCAATATTTTCTTCTTTCTGACTAATTTTAAATTTATGGGCGATAAATTTTTATATTTCATATAGATATGTTTGTACATATATATGTACATACTAGAGTTGTGAACTATTCGACATAATTTAAAAACCGAATTTCTAAATACTTTATGAAAACACGCAGATTTTTAAAAATCGACTTTCGATCAAATTACTGAAAAGCAGTTGGATTAACCGGTCATTTCGGTTTCTTATTTTTGCTTTTTGTTACAATTTTATTTTAACAAAATACACAAAAGGTCACATTTAAGTCTTAATATTAAACTCGAATAAGTTAAAAACTCGGCCATTTTAGTAAAGTGGACTTATTTCTTGCAATTGCAATTTCACTAATTTTTCCGTAGATAATTTTAATGTTTTTATACATTTTGGTAATGGTTGGTTCGATAACAGCTACAAGTTCAACATCTGGAAGTGCTAAACTCTAAACACATATCAAAATCATCCGTCTGATATTGATCATCTTCTCTCTTAGTTAACAGATTTTGACTTTTTTAAGCCATTAACAGAAAATCCATCTTCAGCAACACATTCTGCTAATATCTTAGCAGTTTTCTATGTTTTTTATTATATGTAAAGAAACGAATCGCTACTTGCGATGATAAGATGGAGGAAATTAATGTTTCTTCACACGACAGTATTTTGGGACCATTTAAACATTACGCTTTCTCCTGCTTAAGATTTTTCAAGCAATAGAACTCATTTCAACGTGTTTAATACAGAAATAATTTACATTTATTTTTAAACCAGCTTTACCCATCGAACGTTGCCCGGAAATTTATATGAGTATATTAGGGCGGATCGATTTAAAAATCGTTGGTTTTGGAGCCAATCCGCATGTACATACAGATGCCTTCAAATCGCACTTACATTTTGCAATTTAAAAAATTTTTTTCAGAGATTTTACAAACTTCCAGGGAGTGTTGCAATGGTGTGGGTGGGTTGGCTCTCCAAAGTTAGTGGGTGTCGGTCATACATTTAGACTCGATTAGGACACTTTAAATGGGTCAAAGTAGGATTTTTCAAAATTTGATCTATGGGCACATCATAATTCATTTTAGAGGTATGGGTCCTTGGGCAAAGTTTCTTACTTTGATCCATAGAATACGATTTTCCTTGTCATTTGGGCGATTTTTCTGCGTCCCTTCAAATCGACCCGCCCTAATATGCATACATATAGGGATAGACTGTTTGCCAATGCATCTTTGCGTTATAACTCATAGTGCAATGATGATATAAAAGAACTGTTTCATACGTAACTTTAATTCGTAAAAAATAAAATATAAAATATAATAAACCTTGAAATGAAAAATTTGACACTGAAGAATCAGTAAAAAAAACCGAAAAAAGCGAAAGATGTCACTTTTTTAAAATCGAAAAAAACAATGGAAGAGTAGATAAAATCCGGATTTTTGAATAAGTCAAAAACCCGTTGTGACGACTCTAATACATACGTATAAATTAAAGTATTTTTCGTTGCACCAAAAAAAAAAAAGAAGCCATCAAAATGTAAGAACCATATAATATAAGAACGATAAATTATTGAATTATCAACATCGGGTGCGATATTAAGATTTCGTTTGTATAAAATGCATTTCAAAAATACAATATATTGAGTGTATTTGCAATCAGTAGAACAGCTGTCGCAATCAAATGACAAATAACGTCAGAAACAGAGTTTATTACAATGAAAAATAATCCATAGATGAACGTAGAATGTTATGACTTAAAGCTTAAGTGTAATCTGTCAAATGAAAATTTTATATATTTTTCTTCCAAGTGTGCTATTTTTTTAAAATTTAATTTTATACTAAAAAGTTGTTTCTAGAAATGCCTGAAATTATGTATAAAAAATATAACAGAATACATAAATGGCATAGAGTTTCGTTATATTTATTACATGCAAACTCGTATGAATAATATTTTGATATTCAATTCAGTGTATCTATCACTCAAACGTTTAAGTTGTTCAAGGAAATAAATTTGTAAATTTAATCTGTAGACAACATAATTTTTAAAGATTGACATTATTTTCTATTTTGGCGTATTGCGTATTGAATAGATCTGAACGCAATGGTACGTCTGTTGTTAATAGTCTCGTCTCCAGTACTGATCATTTCGGTATCAAGCTATGACGCTAAGACTTAGCGGGAATATCAACAACAGATGTACCAACTTAAAAAAAAGGATAAACTCAAATCGGAACGAGAGTTATTCCGGAAACTTTTTCATCAAGATAATATGTACATACACAAGTATGTATGTATGTATTGTTTTGTTGATCAAAACTGTTCTTTTACAATAATTAACATGCAAATTTAATCGCCGTTTATGCATCATAAACACTTAATTTATATAATTTGTTTATTAAATTTCATCTCCAATACCACAATCATTAACTGGCTAAGGCTTTTCAAAATTTATCTTAACCATCTACGTTAACATACATACGTATGTGTACATATGTACGTAGGTGTACATATGTACGTATGTGTACATATGTATGCACATAAATATGTTTTTGTACAAACATACATGCATACATCCATACACATACTATATTGTATTTCTGTACATAGAAATATATACATGTCAGGGTTTTTTTCGCGAACTTTTTTCATTTTTGGGAAAACGGGAAACAATTTCTTTTCCCGGGAACTCCGCTACATACAGTGTGAAACATTACTTCCCATAGAATAAGGATTTGATTTAGTTTCTTGACACAAAGCAATCACAGTAGCATCATCAGTTAATAGGTACATATGTATGTGCTTGGCGCTTACTTAGTGCCTCTACCGGCAATTGTATTACACGACTGTAAATACCTGTCAAGGTGCTTAGGCTAGGGTTTCAGGGTGAGAAAACGTATATTTTCTTTTATACGAATGTTACCCATTGCAAAGTCAATCAGTGCTTTATTTTATTGACTTCTTATAACGTCGTTGACGAGTTATAACGTCTATACCAAGATATGTGTCGTTCAAAAACTACATATTTTTGTAGCATAGCATTTTGCGTTGGGCTTTTTCGAAAATTTCTTACAAACTATTGTACTACATGTTAAACTACATTGGCATTATTGTTTACTGTTATTCCCTCTCAAAAATATCATAAAAATACTTACGAAAGAATCTGTTGCAGTAACAACAGTGTTTTTGTATATAAAGTGTCTATCACTGCCAAAAGTATGCCATGATATAGACAAAAAGAAACCTTGGGACCATATACTACATATGTAATTCGGGCGACTATAATTTTCAATTACTACGTTGTACACCTTTAAACGAGTTTGTATTAGAGATTTTATTTCGGCTGCTCCATATTATTGTACAAAATTTATTACATATGGTATGTAAATACTTTCAGCTTCAAAACCCTGGTATGTATACTGTATACATGCATGTACATACATATATACAACAAACTTAAAATGACATTAATTAATTTGCACAGGTTTATGTGAAATTTTCGTGCTTTATGAAATCAATCAATTATAATTATATAAGGGTACACTATACGAAATAAGTATAGTGTACAATAGCTATAATGCTTTTTTAAAAACCAGTTTCGTTTAACAAATCAGTGTTTGATATATTAATTTAGGGGGTCAAAACCCCAAAAAACGAACTTTAATAAGAACAAGCAAAGACATTCGTATTAGAGCTGCAAAACTATCGATAGTTGGCCCATTCGATAGTTTGCAAAAAAAAACTATCGATACTATCGATGCTATCGAATGCTTTTAAAGGCTGAGTAAGTGAAAACAACGTACAACGAACGACTTTGCATTATTGTCAAAGTTTAGATGCTAGTTTGTGAAAACGTATCGCAGCAGCAAGTTCAGTCAGCCATTTGTAGACTTTCTACGTGACAATGAAAACGTAAGCTGCAACGTGCTTTGGTTATGTAGAGAATTTCACAGCTGATCCCCGGTATGTCATAAATTTGATCTGTTGAAAGTTTTTTGATGGAAGAGTAGTCCTTCTATATATATTGCGAAAATTGTTCAGACCATCAAGTGATCTACAAATAAAGTAATTAATGAGGTCCAGTGAAGAAAGCGTGAAACAACTGTCAGTTTTGATAAACTTTTAATTCGTACTTCAAAGATTAATCCCTTCAAGTTATCTAAAAGCCTCAAAAATGAACTTATTCTCCTGTTTCAAGTCGCACAATAAAAAAAAAAAAACTTATGGAAGCTAGACTTTTGTGTAAGAGTCCTCAACATGTATCTGCATCGTATAGGTAGAACAACATGCAATGGTCTGACGAAATGAAGATTAATTTGTTTGGGTTAAATGCAAAATGTACGAAAATATTTTAGTTACAATTCATACTTTATTTCAGTTTAATAAATACAAATTTAAGAGGCTATTAAACTGTGTCCCTATGTACTATACGGCTGACAACCTGCGTCGAATAATTTTTTGCAAATGTGACTTTGACCACATTTAGTGGCCTCCGTGAAAAAGAAACTATCCTTGGTCAACCAAAGACAAGACTATCGATACTATCGATTGTTTTGCAGCTCTAATTCATATATTTAAGAGAACATTCCATTCAAGTGATTTTTTTTACTCATTTTAGTTGGAAGTTAATATTGTATGCTTATAACGGTAACATGAATAATATGTGTAAAAAACACAAAACGAAAACTTTTTAATTTTTTTCAAAATTAAAGCAGATTTTAAATATTATTTCTTATCACACAGTATGTATTTTAAGCAAGTTTGTTACATTGGAAAATATGGTAGAAAAGCTTTTAATAAAATTTTTGGAATCAATAGCAAGAATGCCTAGATTATTACGTTTTTCTGTTGTCAGCTGGGATCCAACTTTTGATCATTTTGTATAGTTTGGATCCTTCTTTCCATCTTTGAAAATTAACTATTAATTTATTGGTTTCCTATTTAAATAAACTTATATTGTTGGAAAAAAGCATGCAAAATTGTGCTTTAAACCGTAACGAATTAAATTGATATTTGGAAAATGATAAAAAAAGACTGCGACACTGCCATCATAGTATACAATTTTAGATTTTTAGATTATTAATTTTTCAAAATATTTATTCTAAATTTAAGCCTTTAAGTGTCAAGTTTTTTTTTTTTTAATTGTGATGACTGCAGGTAATATTTACTGAAACGAACTTTTTAACCCATAGCTATCCATGAATGAATGAATCGTTTAGCCGACTTCGTTTCATCCAGTTTCATTGACAGTTCAACAACAACAAAACAATTTCATAAAATAAAATCTTTTATTTCCAGATAAAGAAAAACTCACTAAATTAAGAAACGAATTTGAATGCCAGATATGTTTAAACTACTGAAAGTACTGATTATAATATACAAGAACCAGACAGTGAAAATAATAGTGATCTTTTTTTTATTTCACTTTACTACATATGTATTTAAATCTTTTAATGTTTGATTTTTGGTTTCTACAATAAAATTAAAAGAAAAAAATTGAAATTTTTTAGTATTTTTATTAGTGAAGTGAGCGTGCCTGTGGTTGGATTTGTCAAATTTATTTGCATACGTATTCTTTAAAGTGTAAGTAATCTTTATATCATGAATCGTTTTTTTACGTCTTTTAATCTTAGAGTAATTAATTTTGGGCTCCTAAATCAAAATCGAATGCTGTGCCCCTTTAGGGAAGAACTCAATGTAGATATAAAACTAATGTGTTGAATGACTTATTCTGATTAAACTTAAAAAACTATTCATATAAAATGAATGCAGACTTATACGTTCACCATGTTGACAATGTTTTAGTTTCCATTTTCCAAAGGGATAACGCAGTAGTCACAATTCCAAGTCAATTAAACATTAAAAGGATTTGAGAACAGGCATTATTGAAAAATGAAACATTTACCGTCTTGAAGGCTTCTAAATCTAGTCGAATCTATGCCACGGCGATTGAATGATGTCATTGTATTCAATTTTGATTCAATTGAGTGGGCCATTTAAAAAAAAATTTAAAAATGCAATAAAGCAAAAACGATTTGAAATTTTGCCATTTTTATTTTTTTCGTTGTGAAGCACAATTGTTTCGGTTAGAAATGAAATATTATTTCATGCATATGGCTGCCGCGGCTTGCGTCACAGTACCTCATTCGATCGGACAAATTTTCGAGAACTTTTTCTAGTGTATGGGGTCGTATCTCTTATTTGTCGGCACAACACTTGTGTTTAACGGCACCACACAGAAATTAGTCCAACGTTGTCAAATCGCAGCTCCTTGGCGGACAACTGACATCACAATTTCGGCTAATTAAACGGCCATCAAACATTTGAGGCAATAAATCGATTGTGGCATTAGATGTATGGCAAGTTGCAGCATCATGTTGAAAGCAAACATCGTTCACATCAATACCATGAAAAATCGTTTATTTCAACAGAATATTTAATTTCAACAGAATATTTTTATTTAGTCATGTAATGACCATAGTATTGGATTTCTGAGCCCCAAATGCGGCA
Source organism: Wohlfahrtia magnifica (assembly GCA_023159175.1). Classification (NCBI taxonomy): domain Eukaryota; kingdom Metazoa; phylum Arthropoda; class Insecta; order Diptera; family Sarcophagidae; genus Wohlfahrtia; species Wohlfahrtia magnifica. Next base: position 528,454 of record JAKWBJ010000020.1, on the reverse strand, counting down.
ATTTTGTATATTAACGTACCCAATAAGATGAAAATGAGCTTCATCTGAAAAGGTACTTTTTTTTAATCTTTATTTTTTTTTTGTTTTGTTTTTTTATTTTTTGTAATTTCCTACCAATTCTCTTTAAATTTTCAATAAATCCCAACGTTACTCAAGCCTAAAGCGAATCAGTTCGTTCAGTGAAGGTAATATATTGAATTATGTGACAGCATAGAATGACATAAGTATTGTCAGTTTAGAAATAACCGCTCATTCAAATTTAAACCGATAGGCGGTCCAGCCGATATAGTAGGTTATAAGCCCGCTTACTTATTTCGTTCGAAAAAATATAGTTTTTGAATTTTAATAAGAAAAAGTTATTCAACACATTAGTTCTATGCCTACATTTAGTTATTCTCTAAAGAGATATTGATTTGATAAAAAAAGTTTCTACTCGTATTTCTATATATTTATTTCGCTGAGTGTATGCTCATTATACGTACAGGATCCTATTCGCTTTAGTTTTTACTTTTTGCCTTTAAATTCTTGTTAATGGATATTGAACATTAAGGCAGAGCAAAACCACAAGTGTTTTAAAATGTTATTTGGCAATTATTTTGTGTCATTTTTATTTATAGCACAGCAGGCAATGTGGCGATAGAAAAAAGGATAGAAACTTAAAAAAGAGTAATAGGTGTGTATACATATGTTGTTATCCAATTTAAGATAATTTTAAAAAATTTGATCGAATAACGTATACTTTCTAATAATTCTCCAGTAGATGTTTTTCTAGTTTCTTTTCTCCGATGACCATAATAAAAAAAATAAAAAAATAAAATAAAACAATTAAGATAATAAATGCAAGCGTGATGTTAAATTTTATATATATTTCTGTTCTTTAAGCATAACCTTTTACTTATTGTATTAAAAAATACAGTGAAACTGTGATTAAACGAAACGAAAGTTTCGAAACAAAGTTTTTCATACAAAACTACCCAATAGCTATAACGAAGAAATTCTAATCCATAAGATTTTCATATGACAAAGAATTCATTCCAAAGCTCCTATATCACAAAGTTGGACTAGAGAAAAATGAAATTTTATGCAAAATGTCAAAGCTCCGTTTTTAAGAGAACAAAGTCTAAATGTATATACTTTTGTTTTGATTGTTAACAAAATGAGTGTTCTAAAGTGTAAATCAAACACATTTTTGTTATTGATACCGTTGATGTTAATGTGTTAAAATAACGAGAGATTTTTACAATTTTAAAACTCTCGATAGGAAGATCGGTAGATAGCAAAAACTGAAGTGAAAGCAGCACGTTTGGAATGCAAAACGCTTTTAAATCACTACTTTTGAAGTGTGTCTTATAATGCTGGTGTTCATAAATCAACTACTCATGTTTTGCGAACCATTTAGTTTAACATAATAGTTTGAGGACAACATTACTTCCCTACAGTTCCTTATCGATGATGACATCATTACTTGTGTAACGAAAGGACAAGATAATGTGGCAGGAGGATGAAGAAACTGAAAAAACTGAAATGTTGTAACTGCTAGGGAAGTTAAAAAATATTAGTGATTACATTGGCAGTTAAAAATTATACAGTATTTTATTAATATCTAATCATACAAAAAAGAAATCATTTATATATAAATGGTTTTGATAAAAGCCTTCGAAGTACAATTTTGTTTTTTTTTCGTATTTCCTCAAATTTCGTTAAACAAATATTTCACTGATACATAAACATAAACTCTTTTTTATTGCTATTTTTAATCCACACTGTAACCTTACACTTTTACGTGTGGTATTTTACCCTTTGCTTTCATTAATGGTGTCGGATAACCTCAAATTCAGAAGACTAACTCATATTCCTTTTAGTTTCTTTTTTTTTTTTTAATTTGAACAATAAGTTGGTCTTAACCCTTGTACCACAAGACTTCAAAAAGCTGAAATATTTCAATATAACATAGTGTTTCAAGCCTGTAAACAGGCAAAAAGTTGTATAAAAAACGCACTAAAATAAATTTTTATATAAAATGTTCCAGAAAGGAACCCCTATATTTTAATACAAATGTTACAATTTTTGTTCCCGAATAAAATTTCTTTTATATTTGTATGTAACCGGAACAATAACACTATGCAACACGCAAAAATACCTTTAATATTTTGTATATTTTATTGGTGTGCTATGGTAGCCCAACTTCAAAAATCCTCATCATCTCAGATTCTATGGATAATATTTTTTTCGATTTTTTTTTGTGTGATGCTTCATACATCTTACGATAACTTTGAAATGACTTACTCGATTTCGTTAAGTCATATTTTAAAAAATTCCAAATTATACCAGATTTAAATCATTTTAATACAACTCATGTTTTTGGAGTTATTGAGAAAATTATTATGTTTTTGATTTCGCAAAATTCACAAAAAATAGACGGCAGCAAATATTTACCAGTTTGACTATATTGTCATAAATCTGCATATAATGGAAATAAAACAAACCATAATTCATGAAAATCGATTGGTAAATACATATTTTATTCCCAATAAAAATTTATGTTATAATTGCTGAAAATTCCACTGAGCGTATAAGTGATATTTGTGAGAAATTGAAAAAAAATATCGCTTATACGACACCCATTAAATTCAATTACAGCAGAAAAAAATGTTTACATATAGCTTAACGAAATCGATTAAGTCATTTCAAAGTTATCATAAGATGTATGAAACAGCTTCTTCCCAAAACAAAGATTTTAGAAAAAAAATTAGAAAAAAGTTATCCATAGAATCTGAAATGCTGATGATTGTTGAAGTAAGGCGACCATAACCCATCAAAAAATATAGTGGTTATCCATGGTCAGAAACTTTTTTCCATTTGTTGCATAGTGTATTTTATTTATGGTCATAATGTGAAGCAAATGACAAATTACTATTCTTATTTGATGTTATTGTACATACATACATACGCGCATACATATTTACACAATAATAAAAGACTTTCAAACATAAGTCTCCAATGCGTTCGAACATTTGTTGATTGTAAGTATGAACAACAAAGGTATCGACACTTGATTGTTAGTACGTATGTACGAATGCCTATATATATGTAATACATACATACATGCATAGTTGTTAAGCAAAACACAAAAAATATCAATTTTAAAAGCAATAAGCAAAATAAGTAGAATATTTGTATGAAAAAATACAATATCTGTAGTTGAGCAGTGGCGTATCAGCTTACAACACATAAATTTGTGTAAAAATTGAAAATTTTTGTTCTTCGAAATTAAAAACATAAATGGTTGTTAACTTTTTGGGGTTTTTAGATGCAGCACAATGCTAGACCGCAGAAAATTTAACAAATTATTTCACTTTTTCTAAAAGTTAACAAGACGACACCGTCTGGAGTGTGTGCAGCAGACAACACAATTAAACAACACGTTCCCATATTGTTACAATGATTTAGTCCACAAATTTGATTTTATAAATTTTTATTATTTTATAAACATATATAAGAACGATTTTTATGGGTTGTTACAGATATGTTACATGGAGCTATAAAGGGTTAAAACGAGATAAGCACTTAAGCAACCCAACCATGAAAAGCAATAAACAAATGCATGTGAGGGATAAATTTACAATCGAAAAACAACTATAACACAGCCAAGAGACAAAATCAAGAGTCGCATAGACTTACTTCAGATGTTGTTGTTGCAACATAACTGTAGCAAACGTAAAATGTTTCTAAAACAAATTCCACCAAATGCAGCTGCAGACACATAAAAGCCATTCAAACACAATGACAATTACAACGACAGCTAACGAATTCTCTTCGCTAATCCAAACCCTAAACAAACGTACTAGTGTTTCAAATAGGAAAAGAAGTACAACGTACTTATCTATTTACAAAATTAACACTTTGTGAACCAGCAGAGCGAGATATTTTGTGAGCCAACCGAAAAAATCAATTGCAGCACCAATAACTAATAAGCTAAAAAACAGAAACAAAAAAAAATATCAAATATTCGTAATATTAAACCAATTTAGCAAAGATTTTAAAGTGTATGTTGCACACTCGTAAACATTCATACATACTTACATACGAGTACATACATACAATACATACATACTCATTGTCCCAGCGAGAGACAAAATGTCAGTCATCAATGTCATTGGTTTTAATTTGGCATCATACGCAAACCTTGTCTTAGATTTGGAATATTTCTTCTTCTCTCGACTATAGAGAATTGAAACTGATGTAGTGCCACTTAGTTGCACACCGTAGTACCAGATTGGTTTCTAAGTCGTATTATAAGGTATATCCTGCAGTGTAAGCTAAGAACCGAGTTCCTGTTGACAAACCAATTGAATTCTATCGACAATTTAATTTTGGTTTACTTAACAGCTACGCGGCTCTTTCATATCAGTTGACGGTCTAAATATGTATATGCCCAAATATTTAATATCAGGACATTGCGGCATTATTTGGTTGTTTATCTTAATAGAAGGACAAAACTCTCTCTGCAGTCTAAATGGTACATTAAGAAGGTGTGTATATTAAGCAAATAGAGGGGAAATAAAACTTTTTTTTTTTTTGACTGAAGAGTAAATAGAGTTTTTTTTTCTGTCATGAAATAAAGGCCTTATTTTCTGCCTAATCCTGTTTTTACAAGGTTACACTTGTTGATTTTTTCTAAATATTGGTAGAGTAAGTCAAAAGTTCACTCTCTCTAATCAGCAAGAAGTTGTTTATGTTGAATATTAAAAAAAAAAAATTCCTTGAAATTCTTCGTAGTAAGAAAGAAAATATATTTCGGCGTATACAATATGTAAATAAATATTCGTTTATTAAAAATGAGTTTTATTTTATGACAGAAAAAATAAAACTCCTAAATAGAGTTGAATTTCTTGACGTAAAAATAAAAGTCCAAAAATAAGTGTTATTTTCTGAATGAAATATAATTCTCAAAATGACTCTCTTTTCATAGGTTTTATCTGACCTTTTATTTTTCCGCCAAAAAGTAACAGTTAAAATCCGATTGATGGTCATTTTTTCAAGATCAACACAGATTCTGTAAGAGCTGTCCAAGACGATTAATTTGGTATATAACATCATTTGTGTCTTTCGACTCTAACACGATAGTGTTTTTGGTTTAATTTTTAAGCGATAACTGTTATTAACAGTTCTTGAAAAAAATAGTCTGTTATTGCGAATGGTAACTATGTTTAAAACAAATAATAGAAAAGCATTTTTTGGCCATTAAAATAAAAACAAACAAAAAAAAACAATAAAACTTCTAAGTCCGACTCTTTACAAGTAAGTGTATCGATGCTAATATCCGCAACCGCACTGTTCTAATTTTTTTTATTATTTTTTTATTCATTACACTCTTAATTTAAGGAAGAGGAGAAAACTGTGTAATATGTGTTTCTTATGTCTGTGTTCGAATTTTTCGCAACATTGGATTTTGCTTGGCAGCCCGTTTTTGCATATCATGCTGGCATCTGTTCTGGCTGATATATATGTCAGCCTCTTCTTCTATGCATTCTTTGTGCGTTCTTTTGTGCATGCATGGACACTACCTTCTATGGCATTACAATGGAATCAAATATGGACCCAAGTGGAATTAAGTCTGGTCTGGCTACCCGTTGTAACTAACTAACAACCATACATACATTCTTATTTTTATTAGCTGGCATCAATGGACAATTTTTTCGCTTATTTTATTATAGACAGAGCTGTCAGCTGATAGAAAATTTTCTCTTATACAAGCTTTGAAAGAAGTAAATCAATGAAGGAAGTTGCCTATTAATTTAATGTAAACAAATCAACGGTATACCCATATATTGTCAAAGAATTAATTTGAGAGGAAATCAGGAAGTGGGTGATTACGTAAATTTACAGACCGCTAAGACAGTCAAATTATAAAAGTGTTGAAAGTGGATTTACAGAAGACGGTGGAAGATTTTGCACGCAACGCAATGAACAATTACGAATAAATACTGGCGGTTGCACTGCCAGAAATCGATCAAAAGACGCAAACTTATTACTTAAGAACGGTTTGACTTTGCCAGAGAGCATCTCGATCAAAATTTATTTCTGAAGGCATAAATTACGTAAGCCAGCTTCCATATTCTCTTAGATATCAGCTGCCAACTGTTAAACATGGCGAAGATTCAATAATAATGTGAGTTAATGAGTCATATTGGGTGTTAAAAAGAGTTAAGTTAGCTTATGAGGGTAGCTCGCAATTTGCTAGTTCACTTGGAAGCTCTTTGGCCCATTGTGCCTTACTTCAGATGACCAGCCGATGATAGTGGCTAAAAGGCGAAGTATCGGGAAGTCCAAGAGATTCCCACCTGAAAATTTAGTTCTTAAATCCCTCCCGTCAGTGACAGACACATCGCTCAAACAGGCCATATTATGAAAGTGATATGCATTCAGGTGCCTTAGTCTTAGCTCCCATAAAAGGTCAGTCGTAGAGAAGGTGGTATACCAATTAATTTTCATCTTTCGAAAAAGTTCGGTTATAAATTGTCAGCAAATGACTCTAAAATATAATATCTCTTGTATTAATAATTTCATTTGGCAACACTGCAGCTTGTTTCAAAGGTGACATTTTAAACTTCATATTGTGACAAGACGTACATATCTTGTTTATCTGTGATAATTTTAATGTTAAAGATGCACCTCGCTCTGGTCAATCAATCACTAAAAAAATCTATGAAATTATGGAACAACTTGAGATGGAAATGGATAACAACAAAATTTATCAGCAAACAGTTATCAGGAATTTAAAGGAAAAATCGCAGACAGCTGGAAAAACACTCGGTTGTCAGGATTGATACCAAGAAAGTTAAGGCTATGTGTGGTGGTCATTATGAGCTTCTCCACGTACTTCCTCATTTTCAAGAAAAACATGACCTCCGAAAGCATATTTCAACAGAACAATGAAATTAAAATAAGAATTACTTCTATTACAGACCTCAAACTTACATAGTTTTAGAGTAACTTAAGTAAATCAGGATTAAGGTAACAGATCAATAGAATACACAAGAAAACCCAGACATGGTCTCGAAAATCATATGCCACCGAGCTGCATTTTTTTCTCGTTACTGTATAAACTTAAATAAATGGAAAACTTTATATTTCTCTCTCTCTCTCTCTCTCTCTCTCTCTCTCTCTCTCTCTCTCTCTCGATTTGAATTTCTTTATTTTATTTGCCTATCAGCGTTGCCGTTTTGGTTATTTTTAACCAAAATTGCTTATTTTTTGCTTTGATGTCTACTAGATGTGTACTTTTTTCCAATTTGGTTACTTTTTCTCGAAGTAAAAAATAAAAATAATGATTTCTTTTAACGTTTATTTCTCTGGTTCTTACAGAGTGTATCTCTTTAAAAATGCGTTTTTTTTTTGGCAAGCTTAGGCTTTTTGTTGTGAGTATGCTATGACCTTTCCCATCCTTCCGGTAACATATGGACTTCGTGCCAAAAGACTGCAATTTCTTTGTGGCCGAGAACGAATCGAACCAATTTCTTATATTTTGTTTTAAAGGGAGAGGTACTCCGATCGAAACAAATGGTAGTCTGAAGGCCACTGTCTAGATTATAAGGCAGCTGACGCTATTTCCTAAATAGTTGCACCTGATCTTGGAATATTTGGTCGAGCGTTGTCCTTATATATCTACCCTTCATCGCCATTAATGATTGGATGCCGGTACAATTTTTTTCCAACTGAAATGAATAAATTATATTGAACACGTTGAAATCGGTGGAACATATTCGGAATAAGCTTTGGCAAGCAATCAAAGCAATAAAACTTTGTTGCTTTACTATTTCGTTCATCAGCTAAGTGAGAATAAATATCGGACACATTTCGGACACGCGTATATAGCGATTCATTAATAAGATTAAGATATCTGTTAGTAAAGGCTACTGAGTAAAATTATCCAAAAATAAATTTTAAAACCTCATTATAGATAAATATATGAGAGAATAATAATTGTTAATACATAATTAAAATGTTTAGAACAAATATGCCTTATCAACTGTTGCACCACTTTTTTTTTTTTTTTTTGACCAGGCTATATTCAGTCAATACTGCTATAAATTTCTATATATAAAATTATATTTTAATGTTTTTGTATTAAAATTAATTTTTGGTTATCGAAGTTGTGGCAACGCTGCTGCCTATTCTACAAATTAGTTTCTCTTTGTTTGAACAATGTTGCTTTGAGTTCCTTTTATTAATTAAAAGATAGATATAAAGTCCACATGAGGTCGCTTTGAATTCGTTTAGTTAAAAAAAATACGATATAAAAGATAGATCATATTTTGGATTTTATTATAAAAACTGTTGAAATTCAAAAACTGTTTCAATAATAAAAATTATTTAAGATTTCTTCAGTAAAAGAAAAACTTCAATCAAAACTACTTTACTAATGTGTGTGTTAAAAGATACACGTACTTATGCCCACCAACATAAGCATTCACGATCTACCACTAAAGCCACTCTCCCTTTGTGAGTTCACAGTTCGGTATTACTACGCCCAGTGGTAATGCTTCTTATCCCATATCTATCGATGCACTCCTTGGCATCTACGACCTTCCATTTTCAGCTATATACCGAACGCCATAATCTAATTTTCGAATTTAATTATGAAGCTGGAATAGATACATGGAAGGCTGAATAATACAAGCGTTGCACGCTTGCGCTTCAGACCATATAGAGCAAGCGTATAACGTTATCAATATTGCGGCCAACGACATTATATATCCTCCTCTCCAGTGATTATAGTCCACTAATATCTGTTATTTTCCTTGCTATTTTTCCCTGGGTGTAAGACCTCTTTTTTCACCACACCCAACAATTGTATGGCCCTCTTTGATTTTATCCTGGTATCTCCAGCGGTTGCTTCCATATTTGCAAATATTTTTCCGTTACTTGTCAAGCCTCTGTCTTATACGTAGCGAGTTGAACCAAGACATGCCTAAACTATCCCAACTGCCGCGCCTGTCTTTACCTCTATATATTCTATGACTATGGGACTATGACAATGTCGCCTGCCCCCAGTTTGTGGAATTAAATGTGGTTTGAATATTAAGTGTGACCACTGCACCGTATTTCTTGAAGACAAGCTTTCATGTTTCGCCCTCCATTGACCTCTTCTTATGTTCTCTACTAGAGCGTTCGTTTTTAAATTCGTTTTGTAGGCCCAAAAAAGCTGCTTTTGCTTCAGCACAGATTAGTAGTCGATTATGCATTACATATATTATTTTCACCAGTATTTTACCCATCGAATCAAGTAGACAGATAAAACAGTACGATCTGGATGTTTGCCGGGTTTTGTAATCAAAACCGGTCCTTTCTCTTACTACCTGTGTAAGAAAATTCCCCAATGAGATATTTCTGAAATACAGTGACGAATATCGGGCCATTGGATAGCTGCCTTATTTTTGAATCCATTTGGTCCTGGTATTTTTCTGGCAATTGAGTATACTGTTTGCTGCTTGCTCACAACAATCAAATTGCTTTGTCTGTCCTTAAATCGAATATTTACTAAATAACAACAATGGCAACATTACACTTACATATGCTTGTGTGTAGTTCATATGTACATATGTGTGTATATATGTGTATACCTATTAAAGCCAATAAATTATAATTTTAAAGTTTGTTTTTAATCAGTTCCCATAAAATTAAATCTTCTTAAAACTTTAAAGAAGTTTTTGTATGTGTGCGGGGGCCATAAGTCTACTTGTATAGGAGAAGGGATAAAAGGACCAAAACAACAAAAGTGACAATAAAAAAATCAAAGCACATTATCTAGACTGGCGCCTGTTTAGGTAATCAAAATTATTTGCATTTACATTTAAATGGTGTTTGTTTCTGTGGAAAAACAAAAAACAAAACAACACACAGTCTCGTTTAATTTTAAAAAATATCACCGTTATTACTGTTTCATTTCCAATTTACCCAATTTACCCTACTTTGGTATACATGATACGTACTATGTTAGATGAGCTGGTAACTATAATTAAAAATGCAACTCTGGCGATAGCGATTATAGCGGATATAGCGGTTCAATTTCTCTATTTTGTTTTTCGTTTTGATCGCATTTTCTAGCTGTTGCTAACTATCCAAGTATCTAGCATTCATACTGCCAGGTGTAGATTAAATGAAATAAACTAATTTGCCAGACATCCTGTAAGAAACCACTTGAAAGCAGAGTTATTAAAAGGAAACGTCTCAACTTTGCAAATCGTGCTTACACTGATCTTAAACGATATAAATTTATGCCGGCAGTGAGGCCATTAACTATATAAGTCGGCTACCAAATAAGAGATTTTCGCTCAGGTATCAACTATGTAAGCATTGACAGTGAAACATGTTGAGCGGTGGTCCGTAATAATGTCGTTAAGCAACATTAATAATGTCGGTAAAATTTAACTTAAACATTTATTAGTTTTAGACGTATTCCGATGGAATTGACATATTGAACAAAATCGATGGAACTACAGTTGTAGTAAAATTTATGGCACATGCTCTTTTATCATCGACTGCAAATGGAGACAAAAATAATAAATTAAATAGAATAAATCATTTTAACAACTGAGTTAAACAAGTCTTGAGTAAACCCTCTGATATTAAATGTAATCCAGTGATATACATTACTAGTCATAGCGTTTCATTTCTTATGCTCAGTACTGTATATTTTTTGTGTGTGAATTTGGATTTTTAACATTTTGCATAGTCGTCTTTAACCGACTTATAGTTTTTCACTATTTTACAATTCGGAAAAATCTTTTTTTTTCGTATTTTTTTTTTGTTTTTTTTTTTTGTTTTTTGTTTTTTGTTTTTTTTAATAGAATATTATCATGTAAATTTATTGTTGGTAGGACTTGAACAAAATAGAAAAAAACAATGACGACAACAGCAAAAGAACCTTTAACTTATTAACATAATTTCTTTAAAAAGTTACTACCATTTAAAACAACTATAAGTTGTAATAAAAAAAAATTATTAAAAAAAATATTTCAAAAAAATATATTTAAATAGTAGGGCGATCGGACAGTTATTATTCGACTGGTTTTAACCGGTTCTTTTGGTTTTGTCGAATAAATTTTTTTCAAAACCTTCATTTTTCGAATACGGAATAAACCAGTTAATTTAACACGAATAACCGGTTAATAACGTTAATAACCGGTCCCACATAGAATTTGAAAACCATGATACATCGAAAAAGATATGCACTCTTGAGCAAAAGTAACCTTTTCTCATTTTCTGTAAATAAATATCAATTTTTATATATGGTGAATGATCAACTAGACATGTTGATAGCCCACAAGGACTCGTATATTACGAATAGATTTATTCAAAGTAAAACATTTAATTTTTGTTATCTTAGGCATCTACATTATAACTATAATAACAAACCTTTAATTCCATTCTCTACCAAGTAATACAAAAAAAAAACGAAATTAGCTCATGGAGTAGCTTTTCGAAACTTAAGCATTTTTCAGTACTTTGTGTAGTAAACTTTGTTTTTTATAGCCTCCGCACACCATTTTGGCATAGTTTTTATGAGATTTGTTAGAATTATTGTCAGTGTTGATTGTCACTTCAATTTTAAACTCTCCTTCAGGTTCTACATATTTTTTAAACGACATGATCCAGCTCTGCGCTTCAAGAATCGGAAACAATTTTTGTAAATACTATAAGTATTAAGCGAAAACCGGTTTTTTAGAAATTGCCGATTTTTAAAAAAGTCGAATAATCGATCTCCCTATTAAATAGCCAAAAGTGGAAGCCTTCATTTGTGAAACAATGAAAAAGAAATAAAAAATTATTGTAACCGAAAACAACAACAACAAGAACAACAACAACGACAAATAAATAATTTTAATAAATATACAAAAGCAACACAACATAAAAACCAGCACTGGCAAGAATGAAAAATATTTAAGAAATAGCGGTAAGAAGGAATACAACAACAACCAAGAAAATGACTTATTAGTGGAATTTAAATAAAAAATCATTTTTTATGATTAAAATACATTTTTAATCGATAATTTTTCTTCTCTGAATTTTTATTGCAACTTTTCATTCCATGTATAGGGTGGGTAAATTAAAAAATTAAATAAACCAAAAACGGTTTGAAATTCTGCCAATTTTTTTTTTTTTTTTTTTGTTGGGAAGTACAATTGTTCCGGTTATAAATGAAATATTATTTCAATCGGCTGGCCTCACAGTACCCCATACCATCGGACCAATTTTCGAGAACTTTTTCGACCGTACGGGGTCGTATCTCGGTAATAGCATAATGAATGTTGGCCTTCAAATGCTCAATTGTCTCTGGTTTGTCGGCAGATAGCAGTCCAACGGGGTTAAATCGCAGCTTCTTGGCGGCTAACTGATCAACTGACCATTTCGGTTAATTAAGCGGCCATCAAACTTTTTACGCAATAAATCGATTGTGGCATGAAATGTGTAGCACGTTGCATCATTATGTTGAAACCAAACATCGTTCACATCAATACCAAGAACAGCGGGCACAAAAAAATCGGTTATCACAGTGCGATAAGAGTCTCCATTCACTGTAATGGTTACGTCGTCCATATTTCAGAGAAACATGGTCTAATGATGTCACTCGTAAAGGGTGCATTGGTTTCTGTAAGACCACATTTGGGTTTTCTGAGCTCCTAACACAGCAACTTTGCTTATTAACGTACCCACCATAATGAAAATGAGTTTCATCTGAAAAGCTTATTTCCGAAACTTTTTTGATTTCTTTTCTGCTGTTTCCGAACTTTGGTTTGTCTTTGTATTGGAAATAAATTTCCAATAAATCCCAAGATTGCTCACGCATAAATCGATTCATTTCGTTCAGTGGAGATAATACCATCACTGCATTTTGTGACAGAATAGAATAACATAAGTATTGCCAGATTCGAAATAACCGCTGGTTCAAATTTAAATCGATAGATGGTCCACCCGATATAATATACTACAATATGTATGTATGTATGTATGTATGTATGCATGTATATAAGAAATATTTCGATAGCAAAGAAATTTACAATTAGGGCCAAAATTATTCGTATTCTCGTTAAATTACTCTTTTAAATAATAAAATAATAATAATACATATTACTCGTATATTACCACAACAAGAAGAAAACAAGCAAAACTAAGAGGGACAGAAGTGTTTGTACACTTTATACTTTGTGGTTTCGATGTCGTTTCAGTCGTGGACTACAGTCTTTTTTGGGCATCGATTGAAATAAATTTTTTTTTAGCATATTTCAACAGTGTTCGTTATTTTTATTTTTTTTTTTTATTTGCTTTTAATTAAGCAGATAAAAAATATATTTTGTATAAAATATGATGAAGTGTACGAATACTTATGTCACTGCATATGAACAACCAATTCTGTTTTTATATGGTGATTTGATTTAGTACGGTCTGAAAGCTATTTGGATGAAAAACTTTAAAGAAAATATTTGTTTTTTATCCTTAATCTTAGCTGACACACGTCCATAAAAGATCTCGTTTTCATCATCTTGACTGTTTTTCAAATTTCGCTTATGAATTTTTGATGTTTTTCTTGTTTTTTTTTTTTTCTTGATTCAGTTGCTGAAATGCGTTAAGGTTATATTTATGTTGCTTTAAAATTTCAAATTCATTCTGTTTTCATGCAATAAACTGTGCAGTACTTTTTGGATAGAGAATTGAAGGATATGGAACTAATGTCCTATTAACTTTATGTCTTCCTTTACACGGCTTTATTTGTAATGTACTTGCCGTGTAAAGACTGAATTGGGTGTGCATGTATGTATGTATGGATATTTCATATGAATTTTGTTTAGTTAAAATATTGAAAGTATGAAGGAATGTGTATGTATGTATGTATGTGCCGAACTTATTTGAAAAAGAATATTGTAATCGCCTAAGGTCAAGAATTACTGTCTGTCAAGAATATATAACGAAAAAAATAAAATTAAAATTAAAATTAATACACGTACATACACATGGACACACATATGTACCATATGTATATACTGTCTTGTGTTTATCTACTATAAACTGTATTTATGAACATTTTAACAAAAAAATTTATAATCTATACCATTTTGTTTTTTGTTTTTGTATTTTTTTTATCAAATTTATTGAAATATTCATGTTTATACAAGAGTTGCCTCTGTGGTAAGTTTCTATTAATGTTGGTTTTATAATAAATATTTTATATATGTATGTATGTATGTATGTATGTATTGTTATATTGCATGTATGTAGTATGTACGTATATATGTATGTACAGTATGTGTGTATGTACAATGTAAAAAGTCATTTAAAATGCGCATACATTGTCATAAATAAGTATGTACATAAGTATATAGTATGTTTTCTGGTAACTTTTTTTTTGTTTTTTTCTTGTTATACATACATATGTATTCGTCTCTTTTATTAACTATAAGTAGTACATATTTTATAATAACCCTAAGGCGGCAAAAATATTGGGTATTTAAAAAAATGAATTGGTTGATGGTTTAATTTTGGTTAAATTTTGAAACTGACAGAAGCATACCTACATACATACGTTGTATGTATGAATGTCTGTATGTATGGGGTATGTTTTAAAGGAAATTCAATTTATTATTATTAAGTCGTTTTTCAATAAATATTTATAAATATATGTATGTATGTAATATGTCTAAGTAGAAATGAAAATAAATCGCAAATGACTGAATCGACAGTAGAACCAAACACAGAACTAAACTTATGTATATCGAATGATTTAATGTCTAATACGAAAGAAATTTACTTAGTTTTCAATTGAGAAATATTTTAGTTTTTCTTAAGGATCCATTGTTGTTCTTAATAAGGAAGATGTTAAGCAAATTCTTAGTCAGTATATTTAAAGAAACCAGGCTGTTTATTGTCATAATTCTCGAAGATGCGAAAAAGAAAAAAATTAAAAAATGTAAAGATAACATTTTCGAGTTACTTTTTTATGATTAAATTTTTTTTTTTTTCGTAGGCTCTTTCTTGAAAGTCTGTGTCTGTTAATAACTTAAAATCTGTCAAATATAACAATTAATTGTTGAACATTAAAGGGAAACTTTTACAAGTGTTTGCAGGCATAAGCGTTGCCAAAGACAGACTTCAAGGATGTTGCTTCGAATAGAGAAAATGATGAGATTTCATGAATTAATTTCCAAAATGGAAAATGAAATGTGTGTTTAAATCAACTTGAAATGAAACAGAAAACAGATGTTGTTGTACTCAAAGAGAAAAATTATATAACCCATCAACTACTTTATAAAAATACAAACATAAATACATAAAAACATACAGTATTGTTCGAAACTTAAGCAACTTTTCCTGTTAAAGCAATTAAAGACTCGTATGCTATTAATGAATAGATTTATTTAAAACAAAACATAGAATTTTTACTTTCTTGTGTACCTAAGATATAACCATATTAACAAATACAGTGGCGAAACCTAGGCATTAGCCACAGCCCAGTGTAGAATTGGAAATTGGACCTTATCATTTTGTCGCATTGAATTTTGCACATATTTACATAAAATTTAATAAACATAATATAACGGTTCATCTCTAAGAGCACTTATTTCAAGGTAGAATTTTTTGAATAAGGTGACCATACATAACATTTTATAGTTTTGATGAATTGAGCAAATATTCAGGTGACCTTATCATTATGAAACACATCTTAGTACTATAATTAAAGTTTATAATGAAATGTTTTATTTTGAATAAATCTATTTATCTTTATATATAAAATTCAATGTGTGTTTGTTTGTGCGTACATATGTATATATATATGTGTGCTTGAAGTGTATAGACGGCTAAACGGCTAAACCGATTTTCTTAAAATTATCACTGTATCATCCTATTACGCCTGAAAGCAGGCCTAATTTTTATTTTATTTTATTTTTTTTACTGATATGGTCAGGGGGACAAACAAAATATATCTTGAGAACGGTTACAGCTAAAGTTGCAGATTTTGCTTTGATTTAGTTCATAGTCAATAGAAACGACTGGTCAAAAACTGGGAAGAATTGGACAAGTGGGTACCACACCTACTCCCATACAAGCTAAATATTGGTTTCATTTTGTGTATCTTGATAAAAGTTAAAGCTCAAGTTTCAGTATTTAGTCTAAGTGACTCTACGACGAATCCAAATCATCAGTCAAAAAGTGGGCAGAATTGAACAGGTGGGCGGGATACTTCCCACACAATGTAAATATTGAATTTAGGACGGTTAGAGACAAAGTTTTAGAATTTGGTCTGATTGGCTTTACGGTCAATGTAAATCATCAGTCAAAAACTGCGCCGAATTGTAAAAGAGGGAGTGTACTTCCCATATAAACTAAATATTGATTTCTTTATATCTTGAGAACGGTTTAAGATAAAGTATTAGTATTTGGTACAAATAGCTTCATAGTCTACACAAATCACCAGTCAAAATGTAGGCGGAATTGGACAAGTAGGCGTAATTAGTAAATATCGATTTTTCTATATCTTGAGAGCGGTAATAAAAAAATTTTTTATTTAAGTTCAAGCAAAGTTGAAACAATGAAATAGATAAGTGGGCTTGCGCCTTACATTCATACTAAATATGAATTTTGTTTATGTGGAGAACTGCTACATTTAAAAGAGCGTTATCTATCCATATTAGTCAAAAAGCGGGTGTTCCGGAAAGCACACTGGTTAAAAGTTTTCTATATATGTATGTATGTATGTATCTTATATATAAACATGAATGTGTCTTTGTTTGAAAACTGTATACAGATAAACGTCAGATTCTACAGCGTCTTTCTCGATGGAATTAAAGGCTATTTTAAATGTTTGGATGTGGAACGGAAATGGACAAAACTTTTCCACCTTTTAGGAAGACAACGTGATTTTTTCACACGTTAAAGATAACAATGCGTCTAATAGACGTATGATTTTTAACATCCTTTTTAGGAAATGAAAAAATAAAAAATGTATACATACATCAATTTCCATAACATTCCATGAAGGAACACGAGGACTTCTCTCGGTTTAACGCCGGCTCCGAGCGGCAAATGTTTTAGAGAAGTTTTTAATAGTAGTAATACTCATAACCAGTT
The DNA here is from genome assembly GCA_023159175.1 of Wohlfahrtia magnifica. NCBI lineage: Eukaryota > Metazoa > Arthropoda > Insecta > Diptera > Sarcophagidae > Wohlfahrtia > Wohlfahrtia magnifica. The sequence continues at coordinate 511,327 of JAKWBJ010000020.1, read as the reverse complement.
ACTAGCTAATGTTATGAGGTGATAACGCTGTTAAAACATTTTTTTTTTTTTTTGATGGTCTGAACTGGTTTCGAACCGAGGATCTCTGGTTTGTAGGCGGGTGTCTTACCTACCATACCACAGAGGCACAAAAAATTTATACAGTCCCTATCAAAAATATAAGACATTTTCATTTTTGTTTTGCTTTTTGCGTTGCTTTTGTTTTTTTTCAAAATCAAGTGTAACAATTTTGGCGCCGAAAAGAATAGAAATTATCGATATACTCGTATCTTATAATTTGGATAAGGACTGTATATCTGTTATTTCGATCACTTATTTATTATGTTTTTTCTTTGTTAACCTAAAATTTTGCAAAAATAATAAAAACATACTTTAAAAAATTAACGAACAAATCTCCTCTTTCTCATAGCAAACGATACAAAATGGAAAAAAAGGTATACGCCTGATAGACGTACTTTATCCATTTATGGTTAATTACCCTGACAAAAACAGTTACTTGGGTTTCGAACAATACTGTACGTATGCATACATATTACAAAAGACAAACTCCTGTATACCATCTGAGGTTTATTCTTTGTAAACAAACAAAAAATACAGAGGAGGGTGGTTATATTAACGAGATAAAATAAATAAATGTTTTAAAGGATTTGTAATGGCTCCTACTTAACAAATAAAATATAAAAATTAATTAAAATTTTTGTATAAAAAAAAAACAAAAAAAAACAAGAAATTGCATTTAAAAATGTCTGTGTTAATTAAGCTGCTAAAAACAATTAACAATAATTTCCCTAAACAGGTTCCACGTATGTATGTATATATGTATGTACGTATATATGTATTTTTATATCTCTTCTACAATGTACTCGTATATTAGTATGTACATACATACATACATACACACGTACATACATGGCAACAATATCGAAAGAAACATGATTCAAGAGAGCAAATAAAAGGGCTTTCACTTCCGCCAATGAAATAAAATCATGTTTTATGAAACGGAAATCTTCTGCCTTTGTGTACCGAAAATATTTGGCAAACCTTGAAAAAGGCAGAGGAAGCTTTAGGGAGAAGCAAACAAATTTGTCAATTTGTTTACGAAATTCTTACCCTTGCTACCTGAGTACGTACGTACCAGCAGTGCCACAATTGCCATACAAAGCCGTCACCATATATCCAGAACGCTTATAATGTTTTATTAACAGTAAAAAAAAAACATTTTGAGTTGACTCAATCTCATCGCATGGCATCATCATCGACATTGAAAGGAATAATAATCCAGGGAGAAAAAAGTTTGAGCCTAAAGGAGAATAGGAGGCCTGTTTCAGCTGAACAATAAGTTTTACGCATTTTCATGGGTTTTATATTTGCTCATTGATTGCACCCCTGAGTGAAAGGGTTGATTCTCCGTATGTGTTGCTGTTGTTTATTTTTTCGTTTGTTTATTTAGTTCGTCGACGATTCTCGTGGTCTTAGTAATATTACGTCTCTTTTTTTTGTACTCGTTTACTCTTTTTTGGGCTCATTTGGTATTTTTAAAAGATTTTTTTTTTTTCATTTTATATGCTTCTATTCGTTTTTTTTATGCTTATTTTTTGCGTTTTCTTCAATATTTTTGATTTTGGTATCACGTAATGGTTATAAAATTTTCATATTCCTTCTGCTTTATTTTCAAGTACTTGGCTGGTTATTTTATTTATTTTTTTTTCTTTTTTGTTCGGAAAAGAAGCAGTGTGACCAGATTTCAAATAATAATATAAAGTTTAATAAGGTTTTAAATAAAAATACAAAAGTACGCTCGCGGCTGTGGTTAAAGTTGATTGTTGAATTCTCATTTTATTTGCTAAAAATCAATTTTTATATGCCCATATAATATGGGCATATCTGTAACACCTTATATCGGTCAGGAACCTCGCTGTGCAGCACCACTTACTATCATCCTGAATCTATTCAAAAATTGGGAAATTGCCAGATGCTTGGAACACTGGAATGCTCAAGGTGGCCGGAATTGAAACTCCTAACACAGATGTGGTTGCGTGTAGACTGTGCTCACAGACATATTGTGTGAATATGGGGTTCTTGATAGGCTTAGGTGGATATGTTTAGGTGAACATAGGGTTTCACTATACGACATATCTACTATTATACTTTCAGATTTCCTGGTGTTCATTAGGAAGACAGCAGATCTGCTAAACAAACTATAGTTCAAAAGGGGCACAATAAATTCCATTTATCTCAGTTCTCAGCAAAAGTGTCTGGTCAATGCGATGATAATGATATTGATAATAATATTATCTGTGAACATTTGCCATTTTTTTTTTTTTTAGAAAAAAACATAACATCGTGTATTTCTTCGTCGATTTTCAAACATATATAAACCAATTAAATCACTACTTTAACCAAAAATCAAAACTGAAATGTTACCATTAAGACAAGTGGTCAACTGATTAATGTTGGTATCGACACCATCTGGTTGCCAAAAGACGCGAGTACTTTTCGTATTTTATCGAGGCTCTTTTGTTGTTTTAAACTGCCAAACATCGCCTGAGCATAGAGTTGACATGATTTTGGCTTATGGAATCCAATATATAACACCACACAGCCTGAACTAATTCCCAAAGCACTTCACAATGTTGGAGCACTTCCATCTGGTTGGTGTTTTTACTACATTCCACTAAATCTCAATTGCATTAAGATCTGGAGACTGTGGAAACAGCTTAATACAGTGATATTGTTATCTTGGAATCATTTATAAGTACACTTTGCAGTGGAACACTCATCGAAGTGTCATATTCTCTTCGGACATATGTAGCATACAAGATCTTAAAAATTCGGAGGAACATAATCTATTGCTTTCATAATTTTCTGTAATATGATATGGTGACCCAACACCATGCTAGGAAAATTACCCCGAATACAGAAGTGTACATCGAATTGTACGCAATGTTGTTTGGTATTCTTAAGCTGGATTTACTCATTTTTTTATAAGAAGTTTGATGTTTCTCTTTTTGAGAGAGAGAGAGAGAGCGAAAGAGAGTTAACGTGCTTCGGAATAATTTCAGCTTGAATTGGCTTAATTTTAATTTTTGTTCCGAAACAATTGAATTATGCTGCCAGCTACTTAAAATTTTTAAGCCAATTTGAACTGAGGTGTCACACCATATTATATGTACATATGTGTGTATGTATAATACAATACATATCACTTGTTTTGTATTTTTTTGTTATTTTTTTTTTCTTTGTTTTTGTTTTAAAAAGTAACTGTTGATTAATATTATTTTATTAAAAATATAATTAAATAAATATTACCATGGAATTAAATGAAGCAGTTGACTGAAGCTTATTTCAGAAATAAAAAGCCGGGCAGGGAGTGTTTGTATGACATGAGAAATAAAAGTTACAAAAATAATCATATGAAACAATGTGTGTGGTTAACAAAAACAACCTCTATTGGAATGGGAAGTAAGTAAAACTTTGTAGATAATTATCAAAACCATTCAACAAGTTGTGTTTAATTAATTGCAGCAAGCGAATGCCAAGTACTTTGGAAGAGTGTGCGTAGAAGGTATAAAACAGTTAGAAGCAATTAATTTACAATTTGTTTATTATAAAATAACTAATCTAGTGTGACACAAAGAAAACCAGCAAATTGCAATCATCTGCTACTGTGCTGCCATATTGTAAAACTAAGACGCCTCGTTTACAGGAATATTTCATATGGTACCGTTGTTCTTCCAGAACAGTTGTTCGAAGTGGGTGAATCGTTTCAGAACAAACTTTCAAAAAAATAAAACTGGTGAATCCAGCTTTAGAGTTTGAAGAACTCGATATGAGTTTCCATGCTTCCACGTAGACAAATATTCATGTTTCGCTCTCTGATTCATAAGTTATGCCACAAACACTACTAAAACAACATGTTTAGTCAAAAAAAATTGGAGAGCAAAACATATCGTTTAAAGTTGCTTTAGTATAAAACATCTTCCGAAACAATAATAATTGAGGTCTTCTCTATTTTTTTTATCGAAAGTTTGTCTGAACTACATATCTAACAAAATGACAAATGTAAACAAACGAAAAGTAAACAATAATTAAAATTTCTAAACAAAAGTATACATTAAGTGGAGAAAGAGCAACATTAACAAAATTTTTAAAATTAAGAAGAAGTTCTTCGACTTTTAAATTTCTAATTGAGTCGAAGATGAATTTGCTGTGTATTCAGCATTTACAGATTTTAAAGAAACTTTACTGCCTTAATCGGGTTTCGCTCTCCCGCAGTGTTGTAAACCTTACGATTAATAATTGTGATTAAGAGAGCGAAACAAGCAATTTTTTATCGTGTAAACATGTTGTTATGCTGCATTGCTGTTCGCTGATACTAGATTTTAAAATATTTGTACTATTTTTCTGACTGTTTTATCACATTTAAAAAAAAGCTAAAAAAAAACTAAAAGATTTTTTAAAAACATTAACATATGGTATAGTAGGTATGACACCCGCTTACCAATTTTCAACAGTGGTATCACCTCATAAAATTGCTAGCGACTGATATGGTTATGCTGCACTATGTAAATACTTCTTTAACTAATATATCTGCGTTCGGAGCAGGCGTTAAGCTGTAGGTGCCTTTCAATGTGTCTAGAAAAATAATCGGGTGCAGCTCCACTTGGGATGTCACGGGAAAATTTTACATATGGATCTATGTATGTATGTATATGTAAATCAAAAGAAATAAAGTTAAGCTCTAAAAAATCTCATATGGTCACACTAAAAACAAGAGGAAATAAAAAATGAAGAGAAAGAGAGAGAGAGAGAGAGAGAGAGATCTGCTTAAAATTATAGTCACTTTTGTGGCTTAAAAGATAAATGCCAGTTGCTGTTTTTGTTTGTTGTTTGTATAAAGCAGAAGGCAGTTATAGAATGTTGTTATTTTTGTTGTTGCTATACACGTGGGAAATGTTTAATGAAGTCACAAGTCAGACCAACAATAACAACAATAACAAGAACAACGGTAATAACAATATCAAAAACAAGCAATTAAAACTAATTTATTTAAAAAAGATTTTTATTGGTTTCATTCAAAATTCATTTTATTTCATTCATTGAAGTAGAATTTGTTTAAATCCAAAGAAATTTCTGGTGCTTTGGTATTCCATTGCCTTAATCAGTGTATATGTTTCCGTATTCAGCATAATAATCATCGTTGTTGTTTGTTGTCATAATAATTGTGCATCTTGTTGTTACGGGTCACGCATTTCAATTTACTCTCTTGCCCTATACTTTGCCTGATCCTAAAGATTAAGTAAAGAAATATAAAATATTTTAAGTAAATCAGTTACGAATTGAGCAACAATAAAGTGATATATTAGAGATAAGAGATAATTTATAGAAAATTTCTCAAAAAAAAACAAGCTTAGGAGGTTGTCGCATATTAGATTTGGACCAATTTGGGTGCTGTTTTACAGTAACACAAGTTTTATTCATAATAAAACAAAGAAGTACATTTTTTAATATCAATAAAATGGACTTTGTTGGATAGAAAATTCGATGGCTTTAATGTTTAAATGTGATTTCGGCCATACGGCCGCCACGCCTAGCGCGTGAAATGCGCAATCTGGAACATTAATTTTCACAAACTTTTTACTGCATATGCTGCGAATATTGATTTCCAGCGAAGTAGACAACTGACTTTACATAACCACAAAGAAAATAATCTAATGGGGTTAAATTACACGATCTTGGTGATCAATTAATTGAGCCATTACGTTAAATCAAAATTTCCTTAAAGTAAATCAATTGCACGCATGCGGCTCCATCCTTTTGGAACCACATGTCAGAAAGATAAATGTCAGATAAATGAGGTACGAAACAATTTCTAATCATGATCCTATACCGTTCACTAATGCGATATTTCTGCTTATTTACGTACCCATTCAACCAAAAATTGACTTTATCGGAGAACAAAATTTTGAATTTTGAACAATTATTTTGACAAAAAAATTCAACAATTCGCTCTTTTTTAATCGTAGTCGTAATCGTAATCGTACTGTTATTAATTAATCATACTGTAATTTAAAATATTTCACTCACTTTGTTTCTGTAAAAAAGCAGCAAATTAATTTTAGATCAAAATATCGAAAATAATATGTTTAAAAGCTATACGAAAGGTGGTTAAATTTTGTAAAAAGTCTTCAGTCAAAACATGTTCGAATTCTCAAATATCAATATTAAAATAAATAATCCGTTTGCAAAACTGCATAGTTTTGAAAAATTTTCACCCAAGAATTCATTAGACAATATCGACTTTAAATTTCTATCTTAATTTTGCAGTGTCCTATCGCCAGTTAAACTTCTTTGCGATTCAAATGTAAGTGTTTGTATACAAATTTGAACCACAACACAAAACCGATATTGATAAAAAGATTTTACGAGTATGAGCTGTTAAGAACAGAATCGATGAAAAAGTCTTATACACAATACCATTGAACAAATATTTATTTAATTATTCTTGACATTTACTTAAACGTTTATATGGATTGGAAAATTCCATAATGTTTGTAATGATTAGGTATTAGCAGGTGAGAAGTATAACATTGATGATGGAATCTGAGTTACAGACAGATATTTATACATATAAGAGTAGCTCCTGCTGAGCTTTTTTCAGTAGACAATTTTGATATGTTGCGCCAAGAATTTGTCACACAAAACATAAAATAATATCTTTACTATAGAAAGCTATTCGAACGGCAAAGCCATCTTCAACAGAATGCGAAAGAGCATTTTCAATAGAAGCCAATTTTTAGCATTTTCAGTTGAAATGAAACCATTTTGAAAATTAAATAAAAAACAAAACAAACAAAAATACAAAATATTATACATATCTATTTATATACATATTCGTTGCAATTGATGTTCTCTAAAATACGCCAACCGATTTTATTTTGTAAGCCCTTAAGCGATAGGTAAATCTCATCCCAAGGTTTTTATGTGTATGCAGTTTTTGCAGGTCAGTTGGTTCGCAAGTTATTAACGTTACAAGTTGTTGTTTGTTTGTCATTTTATAACTCGAATACCATTAAACCGATGTAGAAACCAACACATGCGTTGGAAAGGTGTATTTTTACAGTCAGTTTTTGTTCAACTGGGCGGTGCCACGCCCATATAAAATTTTTATTTATATGTCTATCTTTAAAACGCTAGTAGTGAGAGTTCCAAAATTTGAGCGAAATAACTTTGTGGTAAATACTAATCGTCAGTCAAAAAGTGTGCGAAATTGGATAAGTGGGAGTGTTATCTACTATATAAAGTAAATTTTGTTTTTTTTTTATATTTTTGAAACGGTAATAGCAGAGGTTTCTGAGTTTGGTCTAAATATCTTCGTTGTCAATACACATCATCAGTTGAAATATTGGCAAAATTTAATAAGTAAATATTGATTTTTGTATATCTAGAGAACGATTAGATTATTGCCAGTTTCTGAAATTGATATAAATGACTCGGTAATATCAATACAATTTATTAGTTTTAATGCATTCCTTTAAATTTTTCTTGTGAGGAATAAATTGTATAGGTATTGAAAATAGAGGCTCCCAGCAACGCGGGCTATTATATATAACACATATTGAAATTAATGAAGGGCTCGTTCATTCGCCGCTTTAGGAATTGTGATTATCATATCCATAACATAGTTCGCACAATCATTTTGGTTAATTTCCTCAATAACACTCAATATGTTACGCACAGGGGTAATAGCACTTAATATTGATCGAGCATGTAATTTTAGCTTAGAAAATGCTGGTACAAGCGTACGGTCACTAAAAGCTCGCAAAAAAATTAGGCCGCGTTGAAAATTGCAAATAGTGCTAACGTCACATAAAGTTGCTTAAATAATTGTTTACCTATATTTTTCAAGGTTATGCATGGTTCACTCACCACAATCATCTCAATTTAATCAGGATTTGGGTTTTCATTTTTTTTGCCTATTTTTCCACGTGGAAGTTCCAATATATTCCACTATATAAAACTGATTTAGTTTAAATTGAAAAATGTTGAACTGTATTTGAGTAAGGATTCATTTATTGTGAATAAAATTTGGTTTATTTTGAAAAAAGGTAATAAATAATTCGACGCTACTAAATTATTTTTGTCATTTAGGCGTTGCAACCTTAACTACTATATTTACAACTTATTTATTATGTTTAACTCATTTATCGATTCTTATACAAAAATATATCGTATGAACTGCAAATAATTTATTGCCCTCAAGTTAAGGTAGGAACTATAATTGCAAATGAATAAATCTGATAAGTAATTCTTACTCATTTCAAATCTGTCATTTGTATTTATTTTATTGAATCACCCAGTCTTCAAATTCAATTATATACATATGTACATATATACTTGTGTATGTATATAAAAGTTAATTAAAATTTCAAGAATTCACAACAACAAAGAAATTTCTTGTGAATAATTTATTAAAAAAATTCAATAAATTTTCATCAAAATACTTATTGATAAGGATGGATGATAATAAAACTACCGATGAATGTTGCCGTCAGCATTTTCATCTGAAATATGCAAGTCTGTTAAAAATATCCTTTAAACTTTGCCAAGACGGAGATTAATTAAGAAATGAAACTTAAATTATTGAATTGAAAAGAAAACAAATAATTTTTTTATAATAAATTTTAACATCTTTTAAATTTTTTAGAGATGTATGTGCGTAAGCATATACTTATACATATAAATACGTACACATTAGGGTTCATTAGGGCGGATGCGGCACGACTTCCCCTGACGCAATCTGCCTAAAATTTCCCACAACCCAAGTTTTGGCTACGGAGAACATTTCTGGGGTAACTACATGGCAATTTCTTAATGTTGAAAATAAGGCGCACCCTAATATACATACATACGTACATATGTATACAATACAATTTAATTAAAGATTCAATCAAACGAATCAACATTTTTTGTTGAATATTTTGGAAAGTGTTTAGTCAACATAGTAACCAGACTTGAGTTTTTAGCGTTATTTTGATGATTTTTTGCATATTGACGATTTGACGATTTGTGTCCTTATTTTGACGATTTTTAGAAATTACAAGTTTATAACTTCTTCTTTATTTTATTACTTAAGAACTTACAAAATTAAAATAAAATTAATAAATAATTATTCCATAATCAATTTCCTAAGGACTAAACGTTTTTACTTGGAAGATTATAAAGATGAAAGAAATTTCTTAGACTTTGAAGCAATTATGTAATTTAGGAATTTATTTTAAAGATATTTTTTCAAGAGAACAAACTGTTGAAATAGAAAATAGCAATTGTATTAATAGTAATTGTATTCATTTTTTGTACATACAATACCTATATATTTATGTACGTACGTACTATGTGACCGAAATGCAGGATTCGACCTTGAAAACAAATTTAAAGCTTTAAGCATAATTAAGCCTTAAATCATAAAAAGTGGAGAAAATATTTTCCTCTATGATGTTATAAATGAATAATTAAATAAAATTCTTTTAATAAAACAAAAATGAGCGATTCAGGTCTATTATTTCCAACTTAGACTTTCTACAGCCAGAGTATAATGGATATTTAGTCAAGTTAGTCAAAACAAACAAAAAATATATAAAAATTTAGAAATTCCTTAATAAAATCATCTTTAGAAGCAATATTGTAACAAAAATTATTGAAAACTAAACAATTGTAACCGCTTCAACTGTAAGGTTGTGTTTTATCAGGTGATTTTTTATACGTTTGAATATTTCAAAAAACACCGAAAATGTGCAGAAGTGAATGCAATATATATTTGAGGCGATAAATATAAATGTTGCTCACTTTTTCCAGCATTTTGGCCGGTATCTCACCAATGGCAGATATAATGCTGACTTAGAGTACTTGAACTTTGGATGGCTTGTTCCAGTATAAAAGAAAATCTAATCAAATCGAAATTAATTGCTCGCAAGACTAGTCTCCCAATAAATTCATGATATCACGTGCCGTTTGGCATGTGACATCATCTGCTTGAATCCACATGTTGACCAAGTCAAATTTTTTTGATTTGGTTCTAGATAAAGTACGGTTCGACCCACAATCTGCACGAAACCAGAAAGAATATTTCAGGGCGCATTATCAGCTTTTAAACGCCTCTGGCTGCTCTTCATACCACATTCGGCAAATCTGGTTGTTGTTGTTCTCATTTTGCGAAAAAAAAAAACTAGCTTCGTTGCTGAAGAAAATTTTTCGATAGGAAAATGGATCATCATCCAACTTTCCTAAGGCCCATTCGCTAAACAAACAACGGTGAGGTACATACGTCACCACCCAGCAGGTGCACTATATTTTCTATGGTTTCATACTGAGGTCGTTACCTAAATTCTTCCAGGTGCTCGAATACTACCTTGATAAAAAAGTTCCGGAATAGCCAGCGTGTGGCGGTCCCATCGTTCCAATTTCCTAAATCTTGGCCTCATATTGACATTTGCGAAAGCTACGTAGCCAAGAGTACATCTATCTTTATATGTGTTGGCAATTTTTTACTATTTTAGAAACGGCTGCTGAAACGAGTTCTCTGTTATGGTTTTTTAACCCAATTGAACAGAAATAAGTCACAGGGAGCCAAATCAATTGAATTCGATGGCTATTGGATGGCATTTGTTGCAGTTTTCGTCAACAAATTTCGAATAGTGATAGCACTGTGCGACGATTCGTTATCACGGTGCAAAATCCACAATTCCGGTCTCTTTCGGTAAATTGCTTTACGTAAACGTCTCATAACGCCCAAATAATACTCTTTGTTTACTGTCTGGCCTTCTGGCAAAAATTCATGATGCACTACACCGTTGTTATCCATGAAAACCGTGAGAGTTGCCTTCTTTTTTGACAGAAAACGACGTTTGTTTGTTTGGTCTCGACTCATATGGTGAACGTCAATCACTTGCCTGATGTCTGGATTGTGTGTCGTACTCATAAACCCACGTCTCGTCTCCCCTAGTGATCCTTTTGGTGAATGTGGAATCTAACTCAGCCTCAGCAAATCATGTCTTTTGCGACCTCAACAGGGTCAAAACTGTGACAAAACGCCAACACACATATAACGATAGATATACTCTTGGCTTCGTAGCTTTTGCAAATGTCAAGCTATGAACTCAAATAGGAACGATGGGACCGCCACATGGGGGTTATTCTGGAAAGCTTTTGATCAAGGTAGTAATACAAGCACAGCTGTGCAATTTTTTATTTAGTTTTTTTCTGACGATTATATGTTGATTTCAACGAACAAGTTTGACGATTTTGACGTTTTTACTTAATATTCGACGATCCTATACTTTATTTGTCTGGCAGCTATGATAGTCAGCTGGGTGTTTCATATTTGTGTGTGTCTGTATGTGTGTGTGTATGTTTATGAATATTTATAAGATGATTTTATAAAATAAATATTTTGTGTTTTTTTTTATAAATATTCCATAGTTAGAATGAGAGAGAAAGAGAAGAAGAAAAGGAAATATTGTGTATGTTTATCGAATATTTGAATGTTTTCGTCTTTAGACTCGAATGCTGTTTGTTTGTTTGTTTGTTTTTTTTTTTTTTTTCTTTTGTCAATGTTACACAAAGTTAACCGTTTATGGTCATGTTCATTGTATTTTATTACCAGACATGCTTAGAAATTTAGCAAATATTGGTTTATTTGAACTGTGTTTTGTATTTTTTTTTTTTTTGTTCTTGTTCTTGTAGTTTTTGTTGTTATTGTACATTTAGCATATTCTTGTTGTTGCGAGAATATCTATGTACTGGCAACTACTTGCCAATCTATTACTTCAATATTCGTACTTGTAGATACGGAAGAGTAGATACACATACTCAGATACGAGTACATGGATGTATTTGAATATAAAGTAGTGTTATATTGGCCGCTATGGATAGTGTAAAGCAGTATTTGTTGTTGTAATTGTGCTTATTGTTGTTGTTGTTGTTGTTATAGTAAAAGTCATGTTTATAATTATTGTTAAAAGTTAACAGCGGAAGCGTACAAGCAATTAGTGTTTTACCCAGTTAACTAACATTATAAATATATGTATGTAGGTATGTATGTATGTATGTATGTATACGATGTTATGTACTTGTACAACAAGAATTTTTGTACGTGAAAACGTGTATATTTGTAGGCATTTTGCCATCTACGGAACACACAGGCACGGGTATGTGTATATGTAATAAACAGCAATAATATTGTTGTTGCTTACATTTACTCTATTCATAGACATATACTTCTATTTATGTATGTATGTATGTATGTATGTATGTGCATGTGTCTGTGTATGGAAAATTAGATTTAGCCAATTATTTGACTACTTACCATTAATGTACTAATCTTTTAATAATGTATTATTATCGATTGAATACCAAACTTTCTAGCACCCATACACACATACATATGTACATATATACATATGTACATCATATAAATTAAGTATGTAACAAACATACAAACACACACACACACACACATCCAAAGAGATAAAATGTTTAATTTAACACTCCCCGTATATGGTATAGCATAGCGTTATTAAGAACTTGTGCATATTTTATGTGTTTTGTTTAATTAATACTAATTAAGGCCGGCTTTCTCGTTTTTTAACTTTTTTTTTGTTTTTTTTTTTGTTTTTTTTTTAACTACAAGTAATAACATTTAATTTATTTTTTGCCGTGGAAACCTTTCCAAAATAAAAACAACACAAGTTTTAATTAAAATTCATTTTTGTTTATATTTTTGAAGTCCATTGTTGTAAAAAAAAGAAGCCACCAATTGAATTTACTATTATATCTGCTGAGTCCTTGATATCCAAAAAAAGGTTGAGGGCTAGAGATGTTTGAAGGACCATTTTTGTATGTGTTTTTGTTGTTCGTGGTTTAACTTTTATCGCATTGAAACTTCAAATAGATATTTATAAATATTGTGTATATTTTTAAGAATTTATTTGAATTTTATTTGATTTTATTGTTGTTTTTGTTGTTGTAGTTGTTGTTAAATTATGTGGAATGGTAGGAAAAAAAAAAGAGACATAAGAGTCTCCAACATAACGAAATAAAAAATGGTCAACACAAAGCGTTTTTATTTCCATTTCAAGTTTTTTCACATTTTTTTTTTTTTTTTTGTTAACTTTTAACGACAATAGCAACAGCAGTAGCAACAAGAACAACAAAAGTTATGCAGTCAAGGACTCTTATGAAACTCAAAATGGAGAAGGAGATAAAACTGTTTAACTTGTCTATTCGGTATTGTATACTGTTTACCAATTCGTCCCTTTTTTCATATTTCTTACACTTGCACACACATACACACACATACACACACATACACAAATAACACAAGCATTTGTATCAATGTTTGCATATTTGTTTGGGTTTTTATTTGTGGGTACATTTTAAGTGTTCGGTACTTATGTTACTGGTGTTGTTGTTGGTTCGTTGGATGGTTTGTTGCTTGGTATTGTAGGATTTATTTAATTTTATATGATTTGTGTATTTTACTATTGTGATGGATTGTACTCCGGTATCGCAAAAAAATATACGTTTTCTCTCCGTTTTTTTTTATATACCGATATTGTGATAAGAATACTTTAGTATTTTTGTGTTCATTCTATAAATTTTTTTTCTATCGCTCGGTGTTCGCAACATGATATTGTGCTTCGATGTTAGAGTATTTCTTGTGTAACTTTTGTTGCTGGCAAGTGTTACATTGTATACCGTTGTTGTGGTCATCGGATCAGAATAAAAAAATATGCATAAAACATATTTATACGTTTGTATGTAATATGCCTGCCATAAATTGCAGTTTGTTCAAAGTCTTTAATTGTCTTTTAAGTAAATTTGATTCTAAAACGAAAAAACAATGAAAAAAGTTCCAAAATATGTTGATTACAAAACAAACAAACAAATTCTACCATATCAAATAATTTGACTTGATCTTGAAAATTTTGGGTCATATCCCAAGAGACCTCTTTTTTACCTGACTACCTGTAATCATTAAGTAGGGTTGCTAATGTTGCAGACAGAAAAGCTATTGTCCCGAAACTGGATACACTAAATCATACCCCAGCTGGAAACATAAATTGCATTACAATATGTGAACATTATTTGAAGAATAAAATTGTTTGATATTGTTGACGATATTTTTAATTAATATGTAGAATACGGATATGACAGCTATTGTAGTCAATATTAATGCTGTTCGAAATTCCAAACAATTCCAACATTATTAATTTTCTGAAACATTTTTGTTTATTAATGTTTTGTTAACTTGTTGTTTTGTTAACCATGTTGAAAAGTTTAATATGTATATGTAAAGGGTGTCCAAAATTGAGGTATCATTTTAATTTGAATAAAAACATACCTTTTTGCAGATATTAAAAATGTTTTTATTTCAGTTTGTTACAAATATGTTCCTTTTAAAAATGAAAATTATATCGGTTAAGTGACCCCCCCACTGGCCCAATGTTTTAGCAAAATTATCAGTCACGTTTTTCAATAAACTACTGTCAATGTTTGATATCTGCTCGATAATGTTGGTTTTAAGCTCTTGACCTGTAGTGGGATTATTGCTGTATACCTTCAATTTCAAAAAATCCCACAAAAAAAGTCTAAAAATGTCAAATCGCATGATCATGGTGGTCACTTTACTACTCATCTACGAGAAAGAATACGATTTGCGAACTCATCTTTCAAAAGATCCATTGTTTTTCTTGCTGTGTGACAAGCGGCACCATCTTGTTGAAACCATATACATCTAAAGCATCAATTATCCGCCACAAAAAGCTTCGGATCAACTCCCTGTAGCGATTTCCATTGATCGTAATCGCATTTCCATCTTCGTTTTAAAAAAATATGGTGCGATGATTCCTCCGGACCACAAACCACAAAAAACTCTAAAACCCTATTGCGGCAATTCTGCTTGTTGGGCTTTATCGGTGAAGATTATTTTATTAAAAAAAATTTCCTAAGTAAATCTTAAAAACTTTTGTCATTTTAAAAACTGTTTTAATAATAAAGACACGTTTCATATTAACAAACCGGAATGTATTCTGAAATTAAAAATATCAATATTGATACCCCATAATTACTTACATATGTGCACTACGTAGACATATACATTGTAAAAAAATGTATTCTTAAATTAAGCATCTATTCAGTGACATACTATACATATTGTAACGTTTTGAAACATTTGAGTTCTTTTAAATTGCATCGAAATAACATAAACACTACTTTTTTGTTGTTTTACAGTTCTTATTTTCACACTCTATCATTGTACAGTTTATTTATATTCGTTTATACAACACTTTTTATTTGCGCCTAAGCACGACATTATTTTATGACAGCAAAACGATAACTATCTTGACGTAGGTAAAGCAGCCTCCTTATGTACCTAATTGCCAACAGTTTGGAAAGTTCAGGAGATATCTCGAACGCTCTCATATCCCCTATTTGATATCCGTTAATTTTAAACATGTAAAATTGTGTTACCCAAGGATAGTCGAATTGGCAATACCGTCAAATACACAAATCAGTACGGCAATACCAGGGTAACGTATTATCAACGTTTACACAAACCAATAGACAAAAATCCCGCAATACAGTCCCAAAGGCAATAATGTGGTGTATTTTCTTTTCAGGCATTTTTATTTTCGTAACAATATGTTTAAGCAATTGTATGCTTTTAAA
Organism: Wohlfahrtia magnifica; assembly: GCA_023159175.1. Classification (NCBI taxonomy): domain Eukaryota; kingdom Metazoa; phylum Arthropoda; class Insecta; order Diptera; family Sarcophagidae; genus Wohlfahrtia; species Wohlfahrtia magnifica. The sequence goes on along the minus strand of JAKWBJ010000020.1, from coordinate 495,598 downwards.
TATTTAAACTCAATGGTTAAGTCAGTGATACAAAATGTGGCACAATTGTGCCATTTGTGGCACTTTTGAATTCTTATAAGCTCTGTATTAATCCATGTTTTCCTTTTCAGCTTAAAATTCAACAAACTCCTTTTAACCGTTCAGTACATTTGTTAACGTAATTTCCTCCCTGTTTAGAACACAAACAAAGTAGACTGTCAAAAAAAAAAAAAAAACAGTAACGGTAAAAAATTTTTTATCAACAAAATTGAGAATATAGTTTAAATATTTAAGTGCAAGTTAGTTCTGGAAAAAGTTAAACTTTTAAACATATAGAAACTTGTTATCAAGGAGTTGAACTCTACCCATAATTTGGTAAAAACAAATATGGGACATCGTCCTCATGATAATATTGTGTCGTTGTTACAATAATCCGATTAAAAGATTTTAATAAAATTGACTCTGCTACCTATTATGATACAGGTATTTTGAAGCTTGAAACACAAGAAACTGTCATCAGCAGTATCAGTACCAATGAGGAACAGTTGAACTGAAAAATTGAGAACTATATTCAATAAAACTAGAGTTATGTATATTTTTTTAAAATGTTGTACAATTTAATTACTTTTAATTATATATAAAACACATATCGCACATGAAATCCAAAAATCCCTAAGTTACAAAAAATTCAAAATCGACTTATTGATTACGATGCACCCTTGCGAAATAAAACACATATTTTTGAACAAAGTTGAAATACCTTCGAGATCGTGAGTTATGGGTAAAAAATCCGGTCTTTCGTACATTCATGTATATATAAGCTACTTCTTAACTGACTACGCGTTTTTCTAAAAATGTCCAAAAATAGAAAAAACACATGTGACTTAACAGAAAAAAAATTAAATCTAAAAGGGATAGCTTTCATATCTCTATAAGTAATACAAAAATAGGAAATTTTTGTTCAAATAAAATTCTTGAATAAAAACTATGCTTATTTGGTTTATTTTGCACTTAAAAATGTTTCTTAGCTTCCATTGTAAAGTTTTCTAAATGTAACTTATGGCTTTTCGGATCATTCATATGGCGATATGTATTCCATTTAACATAACTTTGACAAAAAATACTTTTAAGTAAATTTTTGTTTTGTTCTATGTAACAAAAGAGTCTAATGCTATTGCTGTTTTAATTTAAATAAATAACTAGTAACCAAAGATGCCCAAATCAAAAATATGTTTGGCTCTATCAAAAGTATTTCGGCACTTTAAAATCGTCAATTTGGCCAAAAAGAAAAATTACCGAAATGCATCACTGGGTTAAGTAACAAAAAAAAAAAAAAACGATATGAATTACATGCAGAAATAAAATCAAACAAAGTATCTCCATTAGCACGATCTTGATAAACTTTTGAAATATCTGAACCTACACCATAAACATTTTTAATTACTTTTCGAAACATTTCAGGCTCCTTATTTTTGCCATAATTCTATTTAAAAATTTTTTATTTATTACTTGTCGTTTAAAGACCCTTCAAAATCATCGCATAAATCCCGAAAAGCTTTTCTTATACAATCTTCAGAAAATAATTTATAACAATTTAACAGTGGCATCTACCAGCACATTACAATTTCTCTGCCCACCTTTTTTGTTTATTACTTGCACATTTCTTGAGTAACCAACTTAATGTATAAAAATAATTTAAATACAATCAACTACCGAAAGGTAAATTATGCACATGTAAAAAGCAACAACAACAATAACGATACCAACAAGTAACTTCACAAACAACAAGAACTTATGTATCAACAGCAAATAAATGAAAAAAAGACACAATCTACACATACATATGTATGTATATGTATAAAGAGAAACAATAACAACAAAAAAACAATGTCATAATTATACATATGTATGTATGTATATATTGTATGTATTTCACGTGTTAATCATTGAATTATAGTAAGGAAGTAGCAAATACCAACAAGAGCAAAGGCAGAATCCAAGAAAAAAAAATGAAATAAATAAAATGTAAAACATACAACAACACAAACACAAGCATATGAACAACAACAAGAACTCTCCACACGACTCAGCATGTTTTGTATTTTTTTGTTTATTATTTTTTATTTTTTCTGTTTTTTTTATGAATTTTAAATACTCATGAGTATAAATCCAAACATAAATGAGATAATAACTTTCAAAAGAATTTCACATTAACTACAATACATACACATGTATGTACATATGGTATGTACCCTGTCGGATAATGAGTTGCTAACTACAAAATTAACCAACCTTAAGTGAACTTCTATTTACTGACTATAGGCTATCTAATACTCAATGCAAAATTGACAGTAACCAAAGTAATAAATGATTTGTTTATATTTCACACTTTCCGTTTGAAAGGCTCTAAGATTGATTAACAGTAAAGCGCAGCCAAGGAACGGTCGAAATAGAATAAAGTTAGTTAGTAGACATACCTACATATTTTATTTATTTTTATTTATACCTACACTAGCTAAAACCCGACGTGCTTAATTATTATCCGAAACATTATTTTAGTTACGTTTTTTACCTTTTTTCCATCTTCTGTTCCCTTCCGGTCCAATAAATACAAACACTTAAGATAGCCTATAGTTCCTTCCAGAGAAAACTGTAGAATCTACTTAATTACTCAATTAAAATTTGTTTTAGTACGTTCTAGCTAAATATCCGCTTCGTTCAGCTGCATGCAGATGTCGACTACTGTATTCACCTAGCTGTTGACGTCCTCAACTTCAGTGAACAACTTTAGCTACGTTCATATTTTTCAAATATTTGGCGAAAAACTTAAACACTTTTTTATAGAAACATTCTATGAAAACATTTGCTTTTATGTCAGGGGCTTTTAAAAAGTTGTTAAGAATCAATTAATAGTACAAAAAATATTTAGATTTTTAAATAACTTAATTAAAAAAATAAAAATAATAATAATAATACATAACAAAATCAGAAATATTTCAATAAAGCATTTTAAAGTTGAATAAATTATTTTATTCCGAAAGACAAATATAGCAGCTAACTGAACAATAATAATAAACAAACAAAAAATTATTTCTCACCTAACATGCAAACAACTAACTCTTGGCTGATTTGAAAGGGGTTAGCCTACAGCCAGCTAAAACAAAGTCAACTAGAAGCTAACGTTTAGAGAGTCCACTTTAAATTAGTTGGAAAGCAATGCATAGTTGGGTAATTGACTACCGCCTAGGACATCGCTATGTTAAAATAGATAGTTGCTGCCATTGAAAGGTAATCCATTTGTCAGTTAGCACTAGTTTCTAAATAGTTAGTTTAAAGTTAGATTTCAGTTAACTCAATTTCCGACAGGGTATGCAAATAATATTTATATGAATTTTAAATCTAACTGCTACTTCTGCAAACAGAATAAAAATTATAAATTCAACTTAATTTTTTTATTTTCGTTTTTTTTTTTCTTTTTTTTTTTTTGATGAGGTAACACACATGCATACCCATTTACAAAACAGAAATCTATAGAATCAAGAAATACAGGCTTTATTTATGTGTATGTGTGCCTTAGTGCTACCGTTTCTCTCGCTTCTTTGTATTATTCATTCACATTCATTGTGGGAAATGAAAAGCATTACGAGTGTGAAACACTTTCGAGAAAAACAACAGAAATAATTACAATAAGCGACTTCGAACTGAATAAATAAATACTTACATACATATGTACATACTCCGGAATTCTTTTTTCCTTGGAGTGCAGAGGTCTTCATAAAGACTTCTTCATTCTGTTGTGTCCAGTGCAGCTGTTTTGACTATTTTAGGCTCAATTTATCGTTCTACGAATATGTTGTTAATTGTTAATCTATCTCTAGGTTTTTCTTCTTCTTCCACGGTTTACTGATCCGATAGGATCAACTAATATTGATCGGTTAAAAGCTACTTTTATAATGAAATCTATCAAAGAAAAACATGAATATATGTATGTACATATGTAAGTATGCATGTGTATGCATATGTGCGTGTGTATGAATGTGCTTAGTAATTCAATTCCATAAGTGTTTACTACGCGTCTTTGTGTATATGTATGTACAAATTACATATACTATATATGTATGTATTTATGAGTACGATTGTTTATATCGGATGCATATAATAAATATTGAAAATAGAAATATTGTGAGTTCATGAATGTGAGTAATTTCCTACGAATAAGTTGAGTGTGTGTGTTTATCGAAGGAGTAAATTATCTGTATGGATGGATGTATGTCAAGCTCATGCATGCATTTAAAATCAGCTACTGTTGCTCATTATCATCATTATTGTCAACATCACTTGGCATACATTTTAACGTACACCCACCACCATATATATATGTATGTATATATGTATGTATGTATGTATGAATTTATGTTTGCACACATACTCATGAGCAATTTTACTTCCATTATTCTCATTTGTATTTAATGCTTGTAACGCGAATGTTTCATTTTTAATGCCTGTGCTTTGTGTCCTTCTTTATCCTCTCATCCTCTCTTTCATTTAACACGCTCATGTGTGTGTGTGTGTGTGTGTGTGTGTATGTTTATTTGCAAGTGTCTTAAGATTTTAATTATTCGCCTTTTATATGTTGGCAAAAATAAACGGAAGAAAATAAAGACAACCGTTCATACACAGGCAGATAGATAGATATATAGATGAACATACGTATATACATACATGCATACATACATACGTACATATATATGTACATATAAGCAACCAGTACATATTTGTATGATATAATAGATGTAAATAAGTGAAAACAGATACATACATACATACGTACATACATAAGCATATACACACACAAAACACAATATACATACATACATATGCATGTGTTACTGTATTTGTATGCAAATGTATGCAAATGAGAAGATTTGCAAATGAAACGTCAAAAATGACAAAATACCTTGACATAATTCTAAATTTATTCCATAATTTTGTTCTTTTTGTTGTTGTTGTTGTTGTTGTTTTAATTTTTTGTTTCCTTGATTTTAGCAACTACTTACATATAGAGAAACGAAGACATTGAAATCATGCGAAATTATAAAGATTTTCTTTGTCATCATTGCTATCATCGTAAACCACAAGAAAAAAAGTACTTTCGAGTGTCTTTAATAACAAGTGGTAGTAACATGATGGAGGCATGATAAAGTCAAACAAATGTTTTGCAAAAGTCCTAAAGTTAATGTCAACTATTACGTACATACATGCATACACACGCACCAATTCAATTTTGGAAATTTCTCTTAAGGCACTATAAGAGAAATTCTCTCAAAGAGCAGTTCCTTTTGAATTCGTAAATATTATTTGGAAAATGCGCAACAACACAAAGAGAGAATTAAGAGCAAATTCAAAAAAAAAAATTTAATAGTGGAATGAGAGAGAAAAAAGAAAATTTGAGAGCAAACATTTATTTATAATTTTTTTTTTTTTTTTTTTTTTTTGACAGAAGACACTTAAATTCATACATATGTATATATGCATGTATGTATATCGAACAAAGTTTTACTTGCTTTTGGGAGTACATTCATAAATAAAGTGGCAGAATTGCTTAAGAGGCTACAAGCGAGAGAAAAAGCTCGCATTGCAGCATCCACAAATTAAAAATTATAGGAAAATAAATATTTACTGTTAACATAACACATACATATAAATGTAACTGTTAGTTGCAATTTGACTGTTTGTTTATTGTAACAACAACAACAACTAAAGGCTCGGTGGTGTAAAGTAATAACTGCACAATTGGCATAAAATTATGTATTCGCATTATTTCTAAAAATGCTGCATAACTTGATTAACACTGACTGTAGCGCTTACTTTTTATCATTTATCTTAACCTTTCACATTTAGTTGCTTGTAGCATCAGAATTATTGTGAATGCTTTGCTTTATACGGCCAAATCTTTTCAAAACGAAACCGCCCCTCTATCGTGTGATATTGATACTAAAAATGCTAATTTAGATTAAGTTTAACATTAAAAGGGGATTTACTCTATTTTCGAACTGTTGGACCACAAGTATGATCATCGAAATATTAATTGATGGATGGATGGATGAATGGATGGATTTGAAGGCCTTATGGTATATGATGTAGTCTGTTCCATAAGTTCTTTGGTGGTATAGCTTAAGCCTCGCTTTATACCGTAGCAATAAAACTTATTGAAGTATACAAGTATACAAGCATATGTGTACATGTATACATATGTACATATGCATGTATGGTATGTGTGTATATCATAAAAATGTATTTACTTTTATTAATTTTTTCCTTCCCATTTTTCTTTATTTTTCTTTATTTTTTTTTATTTTTTTTAATCAAACGCTCATACTAATTTTCCAATCAATTTATTTTTGTAGGCCTGCTGGATTCACTCATTTACTCACTGACTGCTTACGCATGTATTGATTATAAAGCACAACAAACTAACACAAATCCATGCCTATTCTTTGTACGTGTACACAAACACAAACATGGTCATGTTAGAATAAATTTTTATATATAAACTAGCTAAAGCCCAGCGTTCCTCGCTATCCAAATTCGATATTCGGTATGAATGAAAGGTGCCAAGCCTACTTATCCAATCTCTAATATTACTAATATTTATTATGTATCGGAGATGTCACTCCCACTTATTCAATTCCGCCCATTTTTTGACTAATGCTTTGTATTGACTACAGAGTCTTTTAGACCAAATTTAGAACCTTTCACTTTAATAAGTCTCAAGATATACAAAAATCACTATTGACTTTGGATAAGAAAAATCATGCCCATTATTCAACTGATGATTTTTTTTTGACTATGAAGTCATTTAGATCGAGTTCAGAAAATTTCATTCTCAACATTGTTACGTTTTAAAAAGATTAAGAGATTGTGTTCTTTGTAATTGCGTTAAATAAAATATAAAAAAACACATTTGTTGTTGTTTTACTTATTTTCACACTTTTACGGAATACAATAATAACCATACAGTCTCCAAATTATTTATCTTGCACTTAATAAAGGGGTATCATTTTAATTTTTATTAAAAAAAAAAAAATTTGTATGTCAGTTTATTACAAATATGCTCTGGTTAAAAATGAAAAATTATGTCGTTCAAGTGACCCCCCCCCCCCCCCCCTACTGGCTCAGCAGACTCCCAATCGTTTAGCAAAATTATCAATCACGTTTTTTCAATAAGCTATTGTCCGTGGTTAATATCTGCTCCTTAAAGTTGGTTTTAAGCTCTTGAACTGTTGCTGTACACTTTAGATTTCAAAAAACCCCACCTAAGAAAATCTAAAGCTGTTAAATCGCACGATCTTGGTGCCCAATTTACTCCTCCTCTACTACGCTGCGGATCATCTCCGTGCAGCAACTTTCATTGACCGTAATCGAATTTACATTTTCATTTTCAAAAAAAATATGATCCGATGATTCCTCCGTTCAACAACCCACAACAAACTGTAACTTTGTGTGGATGTAATGGTTGCTCTAAGATAACTCTTGGATTCTTTTCACCGGAAATGCGGCAATTTTGCTTGTTGGCTTCGTCAGTGAAGATTATTTTATTAAAAAAAAATTCTCATTTTCTTCTTGTTTTTCGATGTCCCAAGAAACGAATTGCCGACGTAATGCGTGGTCAGCTGGTTCTAATTCGTGGGTCAGCTGAATCTTATAAGCCTTGAAATGGATATCACGTTGCAAAATGTTGAATAATGTAATATTTAATTGCTGCTAACGATGACATATGGATGTTTTTGGATCTTCTTCAACACTCCTGCTTACAGCTGCTATATTCTCGGATGAACGCGCACAACGCTAAACGGATCCAATTTCTTCACATTCCCCAACCATCAGCTTAATGGCACGATTTGTTGGAACATTTTTCTCTGCTTAATTGTGTTCTAAATTTCCTAATTACATTTTGAAAACCTTTGCCATTTTCAACAATATTAATAAATAATAATAAGGACACGTAACGTTCTATATTAACTAACTGGAATGTACTTAGAATCTGAAATTAAAAATATAGAATAAGAATTACAAGTAGAAAAAAATGCCAGCAAAATTAAAACGATACCTCAATTTTGAACACCTTTTACTCGCTTAATACACAAACACTTTTATTTACGCCTAAACACGACTTTACCTTACGACTGCAAAACGATAACTGAACTAAATAATGCATTAGGCGCCGCCTTTTATATACGATTGGCGTTACTTCCGAATGTTCTTGCTCTTCCTACAAAATTCGATTTCCGTTAGTTTCAAATGTAACACCCAAAGATGTTCGAAATGGTAATGCTGCGAAATACACAAATAAGTACTGCATTGCCAGGGTGGCACATTAACTACCTTGACGCAACCCAATAGGCTAAAATCCCATAATACAGTTTTAAAAACACTGATGTGGTGTATCTCTTTTTTTGCATTGTTTATTTTCTTAAGAATATATATTTTGTATCGGAGGTACTACGATCGTTAAGCCGATTCCGCATACTTATTTATACTCGTAGATGAGTTGTAATGACTACGAAGCTATTTAGATCAAACGGTATATTCTGAATAAGAGAACCGAATAGATATGTGCTCATTAGTTTTTCAAAAGAAGACAAAATATTAAATCAAAAAAATGCAAAAAGTCTTGTTTTTGTAAAACAAACAGAAAAATTACACCACAATGTATACTATGAATACAAATAAATATTTATTTTCTATGGGCGTGACATAGCCGAATACGAATTTTTAAAATTTATATAACTATAGTTGCTTTCCATGTAGCTGCCTGTGTAAAAAACACAAATAAGTACACATGCATACATACAAACACATTTATTTTTTATTAAGATAATACAAATATGTAATATGTACATACACATATAGTATATATTTCGTTTATTGTTGTTGCTACTGTTCTTTAAGATTTAATGTTTTTTACAATTATTGTTGAATATATTTAAATTATTGTACAATATTGTATATGAATATATGTATGTATGTATGTATGTATGTATACGGTGGTCAATGCATGAATATAAATTGATGTTGTTGGTATACCAATCAAAGTAGTAAAATCATTTATTCTTATAAACACGCACAAAGATATGTATGACGCAACAAACACCAGGCAAACACAAGAGCAAACACAAAACACATACATATGCAGACTCTTCTTGTACATTATTATGATGAAACAAACATTTTAAAACTAAAGTCATCAACCATCAGTCAGCAATCTTGTTGTTGTTACAGTACGATGTACGCTTTATACCGGCATACGAGTACATAGCTTTGTGTATGTTTACGGTCTGTGTAGTTTGAACCATACTCCACGGTGGATGACTTTCGCTCAGTGTTCAGTTGTTTGACGGTCTTATCATTTGGTGAGTTGTTCAATCTATAAATGGTAAACTGTTTGAAGGGGAAATAGTCAAAAGTATGGTCGGACGTGTAAACTGTCGCTGCTGTTGCCACTTATTATTTTTATGCCTGATCACTACAATATTAATGTGCATACACATACAAACATTCGTATACGTACATATATGTTGTATGTGTTTATTGTGTTTTTCAGTTTGTCTGTTTATGTAGAAAAGTGGAATTCATGTATTTATTGTAACTTAAACATACATATGTACTCGCATACACACATACCAGTACGGGTCAAAATACAATGGATACAACAACAAAGGCGACTACAAATTTACAAAGAATATGAAGAAATAAAAAAAAACAACAAATAATTTACATACATATAAATATGTATGTGTACAAACACATACATGAAAACATCGTCGAACAAACGTCAAAAGCTTAAAGTGCTTTCAACCGTAACCATGTTGATTGTTGAGGTACACAATGTTGAAAGTTGATTGGCGAAATATGTCTGTTTGTCTGCATGTCTACGTGTAAGTGTAATGCAATATTTTTGTTATGGGTGAGCAAAGGTATACAAATGTACTACGAGTATATGCATAGTATGTATGTACGTAGATGTCTGTTTGTTTGCGTGTGTGAGTGTGTGTGTGTGTGTATGTGTGTGTGTTTATTGTTTTTACATGTTCGCCATTGTGAACATCTATTTTATATAGACTTACTTGGGTTAGTTATGAAGTGTATCAAAAACATATTTATACACTTCTCTTTCATTTTCATGTACATGTGAATGTATGTGTGTGTATGTATGAATGTGTACATGTATATGTATGTTTAAGTGTGAATTTACGAAATATGATGTAATAAATTTGGTAATAACAAGCTAAATTTATTATACTGATGATTTATTACCAATAAAAATTGATGGAAAAAACTAAAAAGAACAAAAACGAAAACTTTACTATATTTTGCTTTGTTTTATTTTATTTTATTTTATTCTATTTTATGTTTCCCATTATATTTTAAATTAATTAACTTTACTTTCAAAATCAGAGTATATTTAACATGATGGCATTTAATTCAAATTAGTGGCACAACAAGTTATAAATGCATTATAAAAAAGCAGCGAATACTCGTATTATCATTTGAAGGCATAATTTAAAGTTGATTGAGTGAATTTTCGCAATTAACCAAAGTATTATGTAATGTCCATACGTATATTATTATATTAGTACATACATACATATTGTTACGTTTAAAGCTTTTTAAATTGCGTTAAATTAAATAAATATACACGAATTTGTTCTTTTATACAGTTTTTTATGTTTGTACACTTTTACTTTATACAACAACTTCAACTAAATACACAAATTACTCAACACTTTTATTTACGCCTTAGCACGACTTTACTTTATGATTATCATTATCAATTGCGAATATCCTGTAGAATTCTTGTAGTTGCTACAAATTTCTATTTATCTATGTTAAAGTCAAAAGATGTTAATCCCAAAATCGGTACGGTAGCGCCGTTCAATATGCAAGTGGTAATACTGTTAATGGCACAGATGATGTGGTGTGCCAGATACATTGACTCTTGACACAAACCAATAGAATAAATACCATTAAGAAGGTTTATAGCTAAACTATTACTTTACTAATTTGTGTATATGTATATTCTTGTATGCACATAGATCTGTTTCATAAAAAATAAAAACATTAAATTAAAAATTAAATAAATTTAAGAGTCTAAGACAAGAAATCCAATAGAAAAAATATTAATCCGTATTCAAATAGTAATAAAAGAAACGGGCATAATTCATCATAGGCGCGCAAAGAAATAAAAAACAGCATATACACACACCTCGTTTTATGCGAAAATCCGCACAAACCGTATTCTTATAAAATTTGATAAAAATGCATATAATATTTCAATCAGAGCGGTAAATGTCAAACAAAATCGCAAACAAAAGGAAGAAAAGTAAAACTAATTTTATAATAATGCTTTATATCACAGAATAGCTAAATATGCATTTACACTGTTACTTTTATCATAAGAGAGAGCAATTAATGTATTGCTACCATTTTGTAGATCATCAGAAATATTGTCTTTAAGTCTGTAACGAACGGTCACCGAGTTTTCGAGAACTTCATCTTCTTTTAATTTGTCATCAGACTTTGTGAGGTTGATTTTTTCAGTTTTCTATGTTGAAGGTTCATTACTCGTTCCGTGACTCGATCCACATTGAAAATTTCGTTTTCTACAGCATTAATTGTCCTAAGAACTTCACAAATTTCTTTGAAGTAAGACGTTCAACTATTTCCTCATAATAATTTTCGCAATGATGCTTTTTGACATTATCTGTAGTTAAATTAATATTTTTGTCATCGGACACTTTTACCAGCGCTGCTTAATTGCCACACACACACAGTAATAAAATGACAAAAATCGATCTAAGCAAGACTAGCGTTACTTTATGCCTATGCAGACAGATATCAGTGTTACTGTTTTTAATTAAAATTTTTAATACATAACAGAAAAAAAAAAAAACAAAACAAAACGAACATTTTAAAACCGCATAAATTTGAATTCGCATAAAAGAAATTCGCACAAAACAAGGTTTGAGTGTAATTGATATTAAAACTTAATTGTAGTTTATTCATATCAAATTAATTCTCAAATGTTGCGTTAGGATTGTTGAAGCCTTTTACGAAAATAGTCGCTGAAATCAAAATACATTTCGTGTACTTCGTGAATTTTTTGAATCAAATGTGTCCACAAATGGAAATGTGGAAACACCTGTGCATGCTCGCCCAGTTCGTTCTGCAGAAAACAACCTAGACTCGTCGTCGTGCTGAACAATTGAACATCTTACGCACGTTACTGATGGTCAGATGTTTAGGATATTGACCTGGACGATATGTGGTTCGAACGGGTTGGTGCCGCGTGCCACACAGCCAGGGAAACAATAGCTCTTTTGCGCGAGATGAGATAATTCGGCGCAATTAACCTCAATTATGTCTCAGAGTCATAAAAAAAAAAATCACCGTACCAGTGGCGAGCATTTAGCCCATATTTTGTTTCACACATAATTGTCATAGATCCTTCTATCTTCGTTTTGGTTGCATCACCCTTTATTTTAAGTTTTCTTAATTAAATCTTCAAAGACTCTAAGGACCTTTTAGCATTCGCAACTGATTTTACGCGCCAACACTTCAATACAATCAAAATCCAAAGTTAATATGTCAACACAACTCATCATCAATAAACACATGCACATTTATATATGTATTAGTATATATAATGTTGTTGTTGTTGTTTTTTAGCAGTCTCCAAGCAGGCAATTGGAATATGGTTCTTTGAAAAATTACCATGCTGAGTCCTTTTCGAGTAAGGACTCGAAAATGATTCGCGCTAATGGTTAAAAGATATCTGATTTCAAATACGATAACAAATTGTATAGCAATCGCAAATTAATCATCCAGACGGGTCAAAAACAACTCTAAACTAACAACGAAAAAGACTTATAAATGATGCATTAGGAAGAGTCGCAGATTGGAGCAATTTCCTGCCGAGAAAAGTATTTTTTTGATGAGAAAATTAGCTCATATTCTATGTTTTTAATCGCGCAGAACCAAAGAAAGATTCGAATTTGATTATAAATTTCAAAAAAACAAAAAAGAAAACTTGTTGGGCTAAAGAAAATAAAAGATTTATACCAAAGTATATGCATGTGTATGTGTCAGTGACTGTTGTCTAATGTATTATTTTACGATTAACTTAAGATGACAATAAAAAGACCACAAACTTTCCATTTAAGGGTAAATTTTAACGCGAAACTATAATTAGACACGCATATCGGTATTTCCATTAAAACAGAGAAGAAAACAAAAACAATTTTACGAATTAACATTTGAAAAGGTTGATAAAATTTTAACGTTGCGAAGTTACCCATATCCACTAATAATATATAGAATATGTATGTGTGTAGTAGGGTTTAAAATTTCAACATAATTATTTTGTATCCTTCAGCAACAATCGCAACTTTTCTTGCCTCTTAAATACATAAGACTCTGTTTCTACACATTAATTTTCTTATCATTTGTGCTTATGTGTTGGTGGATGTAGAAGAAGTTGTGGTTTAGCATAAAATGGCAATTTACTCGTATTTACACAAATTCACACGCGCACACACACACACACACACACACTCACACATCCATATTTACTTTATTAAATATGCTTAATTTGAAATTGAAAACTTACACTTGTACTTTTCGATGGCAGGTCGAACTATTATAGAAGTAGTAGTATTTGTTTTTGTTTTTGTTTTGGTTGTTGTTGTTGTTGTTGTTTGTACTATATTTGTTTTTATATACTTATGAGTCTAAAACACTTTACACACATACATACAAATAATAATATACACACATCAACTTGGAATAATATATAGTTGAAGTTCTCACTCCGTTCACACACTGACAGGTGTTTTTAATGGGTTAATATGCCACACTAAAACGCACCACACAATACCATGACATTATTGACTTTCGTTTTAGTTTTGAATATTGTTTGAAAGCAGATTCATTAAAGAGCAAATTATTAAAATAACGAAAAAAGCTCTTTAATAAACTAAAGTCGGATAATTTTATATATGTATGTATGTATATATATATGTATGTATGTATGTATGTATGAATGTATGTAAGTCTTGAAATCCAACAAAATATGATAATCATCTGTCGTGCATCTGTTTGAAGCTTAACAAAAAATCATAAAATTTGACTATTTGCCAATTGTTTTGACATTAAAACTTTAGATTAAGGATTCAATGGCTTTGTCTCTTGAAAACCCCAAAGGAAATTGTCAAATTTTATAACAAAATCAAAAAGATAAAAAACAAACAAACAAACAAACAAACAAAAAAACAACATAATAAAATTTTAATCTCTCGAACCACACTAAATACCAACTTAAGACCGTATTTTAGTGAATTTTACGGAAAGGTAGCATTAATTACTCTGCCAAACGAAACTTTGTTACGAGTAGTTATCGTCACTTTTATTATCTTGGAAATATTTTAATTCTTTAACACTATACCCTGACCTTTTTCAAAATATTTTCATTCGTAGAAAGGTGACATCTATCCACTCTAGTCCAACAACAATACTTGTCGGTATCTTAAATTAAAGTTGTTGTAAATGTCATTAATTTTGATAAAATACCATACATACATGTACTTAAGAGTGCTTGGTTACATTGTGACACAAGGCAGGCCACAAAATGATCTATAAGCTTTATGCATGCATGTACGCATAAATACCTTCATATTATAAAGGCATACATAAACACACACAAACACACGCAAACACTCACACTATTAAACTTTATCGCAAATACATAATCTAACTTTCATAGACATAGTGTGTGTGTGAGTGTGTGTGTGTGTGTATATTTATATCTATAATCGTGTCTGGGAAATACATGACAACACAATGTGCTCGTACTCGAACCCAAAGCAACGTAACATACACATTTTAATGATAAAAGATAATAGTAAATGTAACACTTAATGAGTTACGCGTTTATAAAGGTGTTTTAAGTAAACGCTTTTGGCTGAATATGTGTTTAGACATTGTGTTTTTGTATGTACATATTTACATTTCACTCATACACAAGCCCACATATGCTTAACAGTCAAATTAACGTACATACAAGATATATATGTATGCATGTATGTATGCATGTATGTATGTTGTAGATACATTATATCTATAAAGATAAAGATAATGGTTAAGTTTGAGGTTTTACCAGAGTTCATTAAGATTTAATTGCTACAAAATAGGGAACGCCTATCCAAAATTATGTTTCATAAAAATATTTAATTAAAATTTAAAGGTTCTCTTCAATATGGTACATATATCAACTTAAAGTAAATTTTAAGAAATTCTTGTTGAACTTTAATAGCAAAACATTCACAATGAATTCAACTCCAAATAACCGATGCCTAATTTGAATTCGTTCATTCAATATACCATACATACAACAACAATTTTTCTTCGCCAATCGCTGGATGAATTCGAAGTAAACGTGATACACAAAAATGTATGTGCGTGTCCATTATAAGTGGACATGCATCAATAAACGTACAAAATAAACTTTGCAATCCAAACCAAACTAAATGTACAAATATTTAGATAAATTGCTTACAAACGGGTTATTTTCCAAATGTCGATCTGTGTTGTTACAATATGCAGAAGGAAACTGGAACTCTTGAAGTTAGGGTTTTTATTTCCCTCACTTTTCCATTCCTGGGAAAAGGGGAAAAAACTTTCTTTCACCGGCATCCCCGGAAATATCGCTGCATACAGTATAAAACATTGCTTCCCATAGAAGGAGGATTTTATTTAATTTCATGACACAAAGCAAACACAACAGCATCATCAATTAATAGGTAGGTATGTGCTTCGTATAACATGACTTTAAATATCTATCAGCGTGCTCAGGGTGGGGTTCTAGGATTAAAAACGTATATTTTCTTTTATACAAACGTTACCCATTTCTAAGTCAATCAAGGCTTTATTTTATTGATTTATTTAAAAGAAGAGACCTTTAAGTCATAGGTAAATAGGTGCATAGCACAGAATTTTTTGTTGGGCTTTCTCAAGAATTTTTTACATTTTTCCGTGTTACATCCTATACTTCTCTGGTATTATTGTTAATTGTCGTTCCCTCTCAAAAAGATCATCAACATTTTTACCAAAGAATCTGAAAAATGTGCTGCAACATTGTCTTTTTTATACAACACATTTATCTATATTTTATTTCACAAATTGTTTCATAACTTGAAGACATATGTGGCCATAGTCGCCCAGAGGTGGACTCGCTTAATCAGTTGCGTAAGTAAATACACTACAGTAAGTTCATTAAGTACTAAAATTCTTTATTTGTTCTGTTGTACTACTACTACAAATGCACTTTCTTTTGGGACCATATACTACCTTGATCAAAAAGTTACCGTAATAACCCCCGTGAGGCAGTTCTATTGTTCCGATTTGAGTTTTTTTTGTAAAGTTGGTACATCTATTGTTGATATTCCCGCTAAGTCTTAGCGTCATAGCTTGACATTTGCAAAAGCTACGTAGCCAAGAGTACATCCATTAACAACAGATGTACCAACTTAACAAAAAAAATAAAAAATAAATAAATAAATAAATAAACTCAAATCGGAACGATGGGAGCGCCACACGGGGGTTATTACGGTAACTTTTTAATCAAGGTGGTATATAGTATGTATATGTAATTGTGGCGACTACATTTTACAAATACAAAATCATACCATTTCAAGTGAATTTTTATTGGAGATTTTATTTTAGCCGCTCTACTCTTACGCGGTATTATTAAACAAAATATTTTAAATATGTAAGTAAGTATTTCCAGCTTTTAAACTTTTATTGAGTATAAAAAAGGAACGGGAAGACCGCAAAAAAACCAATACTTGAAACACAGAAAATACGAAATGAATTTTGAGTGAATTTTGTTTAAATCCACGGGCAATTAAATCAAATTAGGCCAACATCAATATGATACTGGTTCGCATAGCATTGACCACAATGTAATACATTTCAAACTCTTATCGTAAGCGTACATAAAGTGTGCCAAAACCTCAGCTTTCATTTAAATGACATTTAACTAAAGCTTAAAATAAAATAATAAAGACAAAAATAAAAATGAACTAAAGCTTAAAATAAAATTAATAATTCTGATGCTTAATTTGTAAAAAAAAATTTACAGTTCACCACATAGAGTCGAGTCTTTAATCAAGAAACTTAAACCAATGATATTTCAGCTTACGTCTAGCAACGATGACAAACATTACACAAATGATAAGGAGAAAACGCCACCTACTAAAAAAATGGCAATGCTAAGTAAGGATCACCACCACCATTTATGCCACTGCTCAATCAATTGGAGGCGAGCTACAGTAGACTAATCATCTACTAAGCTTGAAATGAACTGATTAATGAAACTGAACTCAATGGATCCGTTGTGACCACAAATTCAAATTGTTTCAAACTGTCAAGGAAGAGTATCCGGCACAAAAAAGGCTACAATATCAAAACAATATAAAACAATTTCTGGTTAATTTCTGTTTTCTTTTTAAAATCGAGGCAAAAATATTTTAAATCAAATTACAAATTTAAATTTTGAAGTCCGAATGAAAATCATCCACTTTTTTTCAATTATTGCAGTGGATTTAAATGAATAAACATATAAAATTTGTCTATGAACTTTTGTGCCATTAATTTATGCATGTTCGCAATTGCTATACCAATGCCCTTAGCCAATCAGCTATATGTGTATGTATGTGTGTATGTACATATGTAAATATTTACAATGACAATCAATAGTGTAAAATATCAATATAATTTCCCAGAATGATAGACATAAAACCATCATAATCGCAGTCGTCATTATCATTAGGGAACAGCAAATGAATGGATGGACATTAAGTCAAATAGGCAAATAGACCACCAAATAGACAAACAAACATACAGACCAAACGAGCAACTAGCAAATGAGCCAATTGAAATAAAATAATAATAACAACAACAATAATAACAACAAAATAAAAGCAAACCACATTATATTTGCAGAAATGATTGGCAAAATAAATAAAATTATTATCGTTGTATGAAACCACAATTCGATATGTTAATAAACAATTTGTTGCATCAGGCTACAAATTATTATCAATCATATACAACGCATACGGAACGAGTGTAACGAACACACACAAACACACACACACACACGCGCACCATTACCATTTTTCCTTTTCAGAAAAACATATAGGATGAGGATTGATGCAACCTATAAAAGATGTGCGCTAAGAGTCGCCTCTGCTTTCCGCACAGTATCCACAGACGCGGCTTTGATTATTGCGGGACCAATGCCATTGCAGCTAATGGCGGATACTTAAAGGAACGGTGCTAGCGTACCCAGGTCAATTGAAGGACAGCGCTATGGAAAGATGGCAACATGATGGGAATACCTCCGCCAAAGGAAGATGAACTCACTGACTTATTACAAGGGTAGCTGGTTAAGTAGGAAGAAAACACGGGCAGATAAATTTTTATCTGACCCAGTTGTTAAGCTGTTATGGATGCGTCAGGGCATACCTTTTGAAATACGGACATGACGAGGATGATCTGTGCCCTGATTGTGATTGTCTGAATCTGGCTGAAACCATGATACGTGGTTCAAAGGCGTTCCATTGAAACGACTATTCGATCCCCAATTGTAGCAGACAACATTGTTGGACTGATGCTGAGTTCAGCTGAGAACTGGGACTTGGTTAAGATCTGCAGAAAGAGAAAGCAACACCCCTGCAGTAATACTTGATTGTGGTCCCAGGGGAGGAAATGGATGGAAGATTTACGATTAAGGATGTAGTTTACTACGTAGGCGCATGGCAAGTCAGACAGTACATCCTGTCACGAATCGTGCATATTTAAGAAACGAAGTATTAAAACATTTTATACTTTTCTAAAAATCTATTTAAACCTTTACAATATTCTGAAAAAACAACAAAAATATTTTTAAAACAACTAAAGTTATACAACAAAAACGGAAGGTACTTTATTTTTTACGCGACAAAAAAAATCTAAAAGGAAAACCTATGCCAGAAATAAGAATGACGTTGTGATACTTGGGAAGTGATACCATTCTTCTAATAGGTTCTATCGAGTGCAACAAGAATTTGATTTCGAAATTTTTCTTAAGTTACGGGTAAAAAACCGGTTTTTCGTACCTTCTTGCTTATACTCGTAAGTTAATAACTTACTTACTTACGTATGTGGCACTACAAACGGCTGTCGGTTTTGGCCGAGTCAAAAAAAGCACGCCAGCTGGATCTATCCTGTGCTAACTGGCGCAAGTTTAAGATTTCCAAGGCCGTCAGGTCTTGAAACACTTGGTCTCGACAGTGTCCATGCTTCTGCACCATATAGCAGGACAGGGATGATAAGCCTTTTGCGTGAGCGTGAGCTTGGTGCGTGCTCTGCTCCTAAGTTGTCTACTGAGCCCATTGTTGCAGAGGTTGAAGGAGTCAAATGACTTGTCTAAAACATTGTTTAGTACCAAACGACTCGGACAATCCTTCCCAATTCACTCGGAGCATTCAATGGCGCTCAACGTCGTACTGCTTAGCCGTATAAGTTTAGCTGGGATACCAAACTCAGACATAGTGGTGTAGAGGCATTTCTGTGCTGTAGAAGGTGGCTTTAATATCGATGAATAGGTGGTGTGTGTCGAAGTTCTTCCCGCGGGTTTTCTCCAAGGTATGACGTATTGTAAAAACCTGGTCGATGGCCTGCAGCCTTACAGATAGGTGGCTCCCTCGCACAATACATTTGATAAGATCTTGTAAGCGATATTAATCAGACTAATCCCGCTGTATTTTATGCTGATGGCGGTATCACACTTCTTATAAACTGTACAAAGCACGCTCAGGTTCCAATAGCTTGGTATGCATTCATCTGACCAGATGATGCAAGAGCTCTTCTAACTCTTTTTCTTCGACTTTAGCGGCTTTGTTGTTCTTCAATAGCAATATATCTATACGAACCTCACTACGATCAGGTGATGGCATAACAATTCCGTCATCAGCGATTGGGGCCAGACTACTGCTTCCACAATTCAACAACTGCAAGAAGTGATGAATTTTTTGGTTTTGCTTATTAAGAATTTTAGAAAATAAATCGATTTATTTATTTTTATTTATTCATTTATTTGTGAGATTGACGTGTATATATAATTTTATGAAAGAACAGTAAGGTAAGAACTCTTAAATAATTATTAAAACTCATGCCACAAAACGAGCTTAGATATGCAGAAATGTGATCATACCTACGTAGAACATAAACATAACGCACAATATTATTAAACGCCAAATTAAGTCTCCTTCTACTCTCACCATCACAGTTGGCAAAAGGTTCGCAGTCATACAGTAAGACCGGTATTAAATACGATTCAGCAATTAGGGCTCTAATCCTAATTGGAGTACAGTACTGAGTCTGCCAGAGGTTTCTTAACATCGAAAACGTCCGACCACAAACTATATTAATATGGTTTGACCAAGTAAGAGTTTTATTAAAGTATATACCAAGATTCTTAGCAGATTGTACAATGTCGATCGACTGGCCGTTCAATTTCAAAATTGGGTGGTAATCAAGTCCCAGTTTTATTCAAAATAAAGAACAATTCGTATATAAAAATTTTTGAGACAGTAAATTACTCGTAATAATTGAATTGTGCTTTTTTTATAAGCTTGAATTGGGTTTTATTTCAAAGCTTGAATTAAATTTGTTTTTCGATTTGCTTTGCACTTTAATTCAAAACTTGAAGTGAATTTTATTAACACTGTAAAGTTCGACTTGAATTCAAGTCTCCGCGTTGCTTGAAAAAGTTACTGAAATAAAATGTAAAACATGTATATTTCAACACTTGACAGTCGAATTTATGACTGGAAATAAACTTGCATATTTAGTTACATTAGCCCTGAGTTAAATGACTTAAGTGTGTTTTTTTAATTCTTCGGTATATGCCTCTTAATTTACTCACTTCAAAGTCCTTCTCAACTTGTTTTACTTCTAGTTGCAGATACTCTTCCTTTTTTTTTTTTTTTTTTTTTTTTGTTCATAATTCTCTTGTCATTTCTTCTTTTCGTTTGACAGATTAATAGATTTTGTCTAATGGTAATCTAGTAGTGAAGTATTATGCGAGAAAGGTAATACTATAGAATAACTTAAATTCAACCAAAAAAAAAAAAATTTTTTTTGCATCTAAAAATCACCTTAAAGAGGCTGCGTGTCGGCCTCTTGTGAAAGTTAATATTGAAGTTTTCCTTCTTACATTTACTATTTCAATTACTTTGTCCCTCTTTGAAACTTTTTTAATTTTTTGCTTTTGTTTTTTTTTTGTTTTTTTTTTTCATCTTCTGCATGTTTTTTTTTTTTAATAGATTGTAGTTTGTGTAACATCCTCTATGTTCTACGCTATAAAATTTTCATTGTTTAACTTCATTTCTTTCATTTTCCACTTTTTTCGTTTAAGTTTTTTGGTTTTTGCCGCAGTAGCAGTGGCAGCAGCAGTAGATCATGTTTAAAAATACTATCAACACTTCCTAAACTTGCAACTTAAGTAGTAAATGTTCCGAAACAAAAATTATAAAAACGAAAAAAATGAGAATAAGAAAAGGAAAAATAAAAAATAAATACATACTCAATTGCGATGATATTATATTTTAATTAGGAGGTCAAAAATATCTTATTCTTGTAAAAGTTTATAAAATAATAAAATGCAAGAGATAGACAGAGAGAGAGAGAGAGAGAGAGAAGACAAGAAGGAAAGAAAACCACTCTTGAAAAATGTGCAATAAAATTAAAATAATTATGTAATAGCATCTCTTTAACGGGAGCAGTAATAGTAACCGTTGGTCTATTATATTTTCCTCATAGAATAATAGATGATGATGGATATGACTATGTGTGTATGTGTCTGTCTGTTTAGTTTCTCCATTTACCAAATGGTTTTGGTTTTTTTTTAAGTTTATCAGTGTAATTAAGATAGTTTCTCTGAACTATTTCTATGCAGAAATATTTAATTTTTTTAATTAAATTTTCTGTTGTTGTTGTTATTGTTGTTGTTTGGAAAACTTGTAAAACCATAAATTTCAAATTTTTGGTCAGAATTGTATACTCTTCCTCTTGTTCTGGTCTTAATTGTTTCTTCTGCTTTTTATATTCAAGATTTAAGATAAGAAAATTAAAATTTAAAAATAAAAAAATAATTTGTCTAACAATTAACCTTGGGATGCATGTGGTTTTTGCCAACAACACACACACACGCCACACCATCTGTAGTACAATATCTGCTATGTATTAAGTTTATAAATATATTCTTAAGCTTTTGTCTTTGTTGCTTACCAAAATTGTCTACGACTTATGCATGGTGTCGAAATTCCCTACAATTGCAATTTTAGCCAACAAGCAAACAAACAAATATGCACAAAACTTAGAAACTAATATGTAGAGCTACACATGCAGCTCCAGTATGGAGAAAAGAAACAATTATTTCTATGGATAAAACTAACAATAGAATATTAAACTTATCATATAAGTAAATTTGAATATGGGTACACACATACATACATACATATGTATCTACATATGTATATATATTTACACTATATTGTATCATAAATGCATTGTAGTCACAGTGAATGTAGCAATACATCCTTTAATTTATATTCTTATGCACTTGGATTTCTTTTTTTATGAAAAAATAAATTTATTTTTAACACATGTTCTAAAAAATTCATTAAATTTTTAGTTTAAGTTAAGCAAACTAAACACCAAGAACAACAACAGCTCTGGTCAAACAAGTTCCAAGACTTAGACACACACAATATCTCAAAATACAATATCTGTCTTTGAACGAGGAGGTGAATAGATAGTAAAGACTCAAAACCTAAATAACAAAGAATTCATACGAGTGTACATTAGAGGAATACTTACGTACATACATGCATATCGTTACCTTAATTTAGAAAGGACGTAACTAACATTTTTTTTTTAATGTGCAGAAGATAAAAAACTTTATTAAATCTGATACTTAGGTAATAGAAAATATGTTTCAATGCAGCTTAAACACTAAAGACGTTTCTGTTTTTTTTTTCAAACTGCATTAAAACCTACTTAAAAACTTGCATGTTTTTAAAAATGTTAGTAACGTCCTTTCAAAATTAAGGTAACGATATGTTTGTATTGTTGAAGAATTCAGTTCATTGAATCAGTATTCCACAGTGCGGACATCACACTATTAAACAATTCACATGGAAACGATTTTAATATTTAAAACGGACAACACGAATGTTGTTGTTGTTTACTGTGTAAATCTTAAAATATATGAAAGGAAATAAGAATTTCAAAAAAAAGACTCCAAAGAAAAAGAAATATTCATAAATTATTCCTATGAAATGTGTGTATGTACTCGTACATACTATATATTTCAATGCACAAACACTCACACATTCATAACATGTTTGTTTTCATATTCATATATACATATAAGTGTACGTATGTATATTTAAATAGAATTTTATTTAAAAATGCAAATAAATTTGTTAAAATTGCTCTGATTTTACGACTGTTTTACGATCCGAGACCACTGACAATGTAAGTGGGACCCATCCAAAGTTTGTGGACAATTACTATTTAGGCACAGTGAAAGCGAAGGTTAGATGAGCCCTATGCTATAGACATTGTATGTGAAGGCTGGATGGGTCCAATGCTACAGATATTGTAAGTTCAGGTTAAGTGGGTTTTAACTGTCAAATATTTATTTTTCTATTTTATTTATTTATCAAAAATTCAATAATTAAAATCCAGCTTATAGGCCATAATTGATTCCATATAGACCGCTTCATATACTACACCACGTACACGGTTAGTCCACTTGCATTTTCAAAAACACTTTTCTCTTAACCATTTTGTTTTGAACTTAAACAAAAGCAATTGGTAAAACAGAAGCCAAAAAAAAAGCAAACAAAATTCATAATCAAAACTACAATAACAATGTAATACATTACTAAGCCATCCAAATCGGATGATAGTGCGACAGCTTTCTCATTGCTTCTAATGTATATTTAACTTTACATTGTGTTGGGAATCGGATGCAAGCAAGTGGGCTTTGTTTTGTGCCTCTGATAAACATTTAATTTTACAATAGATTGGGAATAAGACTAATCCGAATCGGATACTAGTTGGGTGCTTAAAAATATTATTAAAATTTTTCTTATTGACATAATAGTATACAATCGGATGAATTTCAATTTGTAATAGCTTTCGTACAGCCGGGTGCTTAAGAAAAATTTACAATTAAAAAAACAAGGCTTTCAGTTAAAAATTAATCAAATAACCGATTAATCGGTTCTTTTATTAAAATAAAATTCTTTTCAATACTTGTTGCATTAGCAAATAAAGTTGATAAATTTGTATCCCATGTTGTAGTTTCTAGCAAGTAAGTATGCTAGAACAACGTTCGGCTTTTTCATGACCTTAAGGGACATTTCTCCCTCGACAACACAATGTCATAATATTTCATCAAGGGATTCATGTTTCATAGCGTATTTTGTAAGTGTTTTGTTTACCAGCGCCTAGAGACTACTTGGTATAGAATCAAGTTTTTCTATAAACATATTTAAGGTGGTTAATAATTCCTGGTGCCGAAGGTCCTTTTCAGCTTAGTATTTAAGGACGCTCAATATATGTAAACTTTTGATTTCCATTAATTTCCAAATATTTTCATCACGTATTTAATAGTGTGTGTCACTGTGGTATGTTAGTTAAGACACCGACCTACCAACCAAGAAATTTTCGGTTTAACACCAGGCCACATCATATGACAATTTTCAAAACTTTGCTTACTACTGGTTATGAGCATTTGCGCTGTGAAAACCTTCACTAATTAATACATCTGCCCTACGGAGCCGCCGTTTGTAGGTCACTTTCAATGAGTATTTTTCACGTTCCTTGTGAAACTGTCAAAGTTGTCAATTTGCTACATCAAAATAAGACATTATATATAAAATTTAGAAAATGCTTTAACGATGAGCATATTTGCAATAAAAACGTGTAAAAAAATTAACCGGCTTATTCTGTATTTGAAAAACGGCGTATTCGACAAAACCAAAACAAAAAAAACGGTCAAAATCGGTCGAATAATAACCGTTCAATCTCCCTAGGGTGTATGTATGCTTATTTGTGCCTTATAGATAGCTAAACGATTGAACCGATTTTTTTTTTTTTTTTTACAGTACCTCTCTGTATGTCTGGCAGGAACTATAGTCTCAATATATTTCAAAGATTCCTAATGTCACGCCTATACAAAGTAAATTTTTATAGGTCTATAACTTCAAAATGGTAACAGTAAAAGCCTCAAAATTTTGTCTGAATAGCTTCGTAGTCAATAAAAATTATGAGTCAAAAAATGGGCATGATACCTCCCATATAAAGTAAATATTGATTTTTGTATCCTTTAAAACGATTAATCTGTAAGTTTCTGAATTGGGTATAAATGGTTTCGTAGTCAATACAAATCATCACTTAAAGAATGGGCGGAATTGGATAAGTGGGCGTGGCATAACCCACTCATAGCAAATAATCATTTGTACCGTAGTATACTTTTATATGCATGTCTGGAGAACAATAATTAAAGTTCGTTATCTATACACATCAGACAAATAGCTGGTACTGGGTAAAAGCTACCTATTTACTATAAGTACTACTATATGAAAATAAGAGTGAGCTTTAATGAAGAGTGCATATCGCTAAAAAAAAAGCTTAATATTAAATGTGTGATTTGTATGTTCGGATAGCAAAAAAGAAAAAAGGAATAAAAGCTGATAACTAAGATAATAATTATAATAGGGGAAGCGAAGTATACCTGGTTTTCGCTAGTTTCTTACATAATTTTAAAGTTTTTTTACCTTTAAATTGGTAATCCTTTTTTAAAACTTACAAAAAATAATTGAAATAAAATTTAATTCTACTAAGTGCTCACAAGGCACAATAATTATAATAGAAAATCAAAATAGTTTTCCTTATTCTCGATTTGTAAGCCATTAATTAAATGAAGAACTTTGTCCACCTTCATAATTTCGATATAAGTTTTAACCAGAACTATCTGTGTGTGTGTGTGTGTGTGTTTATTTAGGCCTCTCACATTTTAACTTTAAATTAAATAAGAATTTTGAAAAAAAAAAATAAGAAAATAAATTAAACTTTAAATTTGAATATCTTCATCAATTCATTAGTGTTATCTTCATGTGGGCATTCATAGAAAAAGGAAAAGAAATAAACAAACAAGTATTTGCTCATTGGAGTGCTTAACTTTTCTTTTATGTTTCCTTTTTTGTATGAAAAGAAAGATAGGTTAGAAAACAAGAAGAGGATGAAGAATGAGAATTAGATAAGGACTGTAACTTTGGACTAATTGTATTGTTGTTGTAGCAAATTTGTTAAGAAAATAAAGATTTTCTATTAAAGATTTTTATTATGTAAATGACAAAAATATAAATATTACATCCTCTATACATATATACATATCCAAGAATACATATATACACTAGTGGCAATAACTAAAGCAACTGATGTTACACAGTTACGTTTGGTTAATGTAATGCCTTAGAAACAACTTAAACAGATATTTGTTCTGTTTTTATATCAACAATCTTTTCACAAAAATATAGATAAAAAGATATTTTGATATTTTGTTATCAAGATAATGAAACAAATCTAAAATATGCCTGCTCAAAACGAAGGCAACTGTCAAAGAACTTGAAAATAAAATTAGTAGTCGTAGCGTAACGTTTATTTTTAATGAAGGCAGCACATCTGGAACATTGTATCAACAAGTCCCTCCATTTGAGTTTTAGAGACGGTGTACCATACCCCCTGGACATGATTAAAAATGGTGTGTTTCTTCTTCTTAGAATCCTTTTTTTTCTTAAGTTCCTTGATGCTCCCTGCATTTCCAATAGTGTTACGGTTTTAAATTAACCAACCACGCTTTGATAAGTTTTGAAGCATGTTTAGAGTCATTATCATGTTTGAAGACCCAAACCAGCAAGAATACTGCTATAGTTGCAAATGTTTTGACCACTACTGTATATATTGTGTGTATATATTATTGAATATTCAATTAAGATCTCAAACTCAAAAACCAACAATGATGAGAGCTGTTACTTTTTAATTAAGAATTTTAAAATTCACACATACATACATACTTGTATGAATGACAAAAATCTTGAAATGAAAATGTATTTTTTCTATTTTTTTGTAATAAATTATGGAATCATTTTACAAATTTTAGATAAATGAAACAATCAAAGTTTGGAATGACCGAAAGCAAAAGCAAGTGGACTCTTAACTAGATATCGCCTTAACTTGTTTATATCTCTATATCTCTAAGTCCGTCAATTTTACTAAGGGTGGGCGGAGAAACATCTTCAGTCCCGGATTGAAGTTAATGATCGATGACTCTAAAATGAATGACTGTGTCGGTGCTGATGTAGAGGAACCAGGGCTAGCAATCCACTGGGTAACCTAATTAAACCCAGCCGCGTTTTATTGTGTATTAAACCCAGCCGGGTTCTATTGGGTGTTATATTTAAGAAAAACCCAAGCGGTTTTCGTAATTTATTTACAACAAAAATAATTAAATTTTACATATTGGGAGTATAATTTAATACGGCCCGTTTTTTAGCTCAGAAAGATAATGGATTAAAAAAAATTAACAAAGAAAAATTTGTCGAATCACTTCTTTTCTTACTTCTTTTCCTCACCTCCGAAAACTACTCGTCTTTTTAATCAATGCACTTTTAAGATGATTCTATATTTCTTCGAAATAAGTGCTTCGGTGACATGCTAAAAGATATTGTATACGTCGAAACAGACAATATTTAGAAGGATCAATATTTGGAGATAACGGCATTTGATAGTTTCTAGCACTTGCTTGGCAACTTTGGCGACGTGAGATCGAGCGTTGCCATGCCAAAGGAATACTGTCTCTTTTTATATTTTATTACGGCCGTATTCTCATATTGCACGGTTTAAACGAAATAATCACAGTCTGCTCTGATCATCGAATTT